>OV651817.1:16778520-16856020 GCA_927349885.1 Psylliodes chrysocephalus
GTTCTCTTAAAAAACTATGTAGTTTTAAAAGAGCTCTATCGTTTACTAGATAAATAAATTATAATAGTTATGTTGTAAAATTGTAGAAAATGTACCTAAAAGGTTCTGAGATCAATTTAATTTAAAGTATAATCTTAAAACACTTTTTAAAACTAAGTTTTTAAACCTACTTAAGATAACTGCTAAAAAGTATGCCTCTTTAACACCAAACACACCCTAACTAAATAGTTCTAAAATCACTTATTAATTAACCCTTACAGGACAGCGATAAAGTATAGTTTACTTTAGGATAAACTGATTTTTCTTAAAGGAATCTATAAAACCAAGTAATAAGATCAATTTATCCTGCAGTCCTATTAGCAAAAAAATAACTATTACAAAATAATTATTAATTTGCATGCTTTTACAAAATCCTAATAAAACATAAATAAAACTTTATTCTCTTAAAAATGTTACTTGGGCTATGTTTAATAAAAACTTTCCGTTATACACTTAACTTTTATTTAATAAAGAAATCATAATGGTCGTGGACAAAGTATAGTATTACACTTGCAATTTATGGCCATTTGTCACTCGGGTGACTTGAGCCCTTGCATGCGGCTCGGGACGCAAACGTCACCCTGCGTGAATAATGGCTACCATAAATTGCTCGTTTAATAATATACTATTATTGAAAAAATCTCATGAAAGAATTAAACTAATATTTTTATAAAAGATGGCCAAATTCAGCATTTATAAACCAGCACATTGAATATTGCATAATCATAAAAATAAAAAAATTGGTAAATATTAAAAATTCGTTTTCAGCGACCTCAAAAACCCCTAATTGATTATTTACATCCATTTTGGCAAAAAACTTTGTCATTTTATTACATTTTCATTTTTTTAACTTCATAATTTTTATTGGACACGATAAACGGCCCAATATTTTTAATGGACAGTAATTTAATGAAATGGTATGTTTTTTGTATGGCTTTGGTACACGCGTTCACTTTTTTAAAAATAAGTCGCGAGCATGCTAACTTACGAATTACTTTAAAGCGATAATGGTTAAGAAAGTGATTTTTGTGAAAAACATAACAAATACTTGAAAATAAACCAAAAACCAGCCATAAAGAAATAAGTCACGCGCATGACTTCTTGCGCAGTACTTTAAAACGTTGGAGAGAAAAAATAGCCCACCAAATTTGGTGGAGGGTTTAATATTTCTTGTAGGTGGGCGCTTATCATCAAATGAGCATATCGAAAATGTTAAGAAAGTAAGTCAGGTCTTTGAGGAGGCACGTACCACTTGTAATGCTAGATACCTAATCTCCCCAGTCTGAACGTCGCGCTTTCTTGAATTCGTTAGATACGTATCATATCACAATATTAATCATAAATTCAGCCATAAAAAAGTCACAAATCTGCACGTTAATAAGACAAGAGGTCGCATATACAAAATGAATATTTTTTAGTAAGTGCAGTGGCGCCTAGTGCATAAGTGCGGTACAGCTGTAGAACTGCCAAAAAATGCAAGTATCTCATCTACATATTACAGAAATTATTTTAGACATTTTAAAATAAGTATACGTAAATTAGATTTTGTGGATAATGCTTAATTTTAATTACTAAATAGTAAATAGTGTGTGTGCACTGTACAGCATGAGTCGCTGTCCTTCCATCGTCTCATTTAATTGTTCTAGTACTCTTGATAGGCATGTCTGTAAAAACTATTAATAAGCAATGTTTGCGAACAGCAAACCTTTCTTGTCAACAGTATTTTAATAAAAATTAAAAAAGTTGTATTGAACAATTTTTATCTTTAAAATTATTCAATACTCACATTCTATTTTTACAAAATTACCATTGACGAGAAAGTTTCGCTATTCGAAAACTTATAAATTATAAGTTTAGACAGGACATGGCCTATCAAGACTACTAGAGCAACTAAAGGAGATGACGAAGCGAGTGGCGGACCAAGCGGGTGCAATGCACACCAGGGTGGTGTGGATCAGGAAGAAATATTTTTTATTTTAATTTCGAAACGTTATAGTGCAGAAAAGTTGCTAAATGTAAGAATGATTAGCGGGCTATTTTTATATTATTTTTAAAATGTTATCTTCGGGGCTTTACACCTAATTGAATTTTCCTATTTCCCAGAATAATCTAATAAAACGGAGTAATAAATGAAATAGTATTATTTTTGCAAATATAATGATAAAAATAAACAATTTAAATATGTGTTGTTTATAAACGAAAGCGAGTACAACTTAACAATATAATATAGACGAGCAAAAAAATAGGTATATGAAATTCATGCATTGTATTCCGCCTTAGTGTTAAATCGAGGTAGTATGGTTCTAGAATGAATCCTTTCTCGAATAAATCTATCTCTAAAGTCATGGCCGACAACAGAATTTGGCAGCTTCTGTTACAACCTTCACGCACCTCTCTACTGCCTGTGCATGGCAGGGAAAGGACAAAAAAATCTATAGAACAAGTTCCTGTATCGTTTATAAATTCTCTTGATATCTCCATCAGTTGCAGTACTTAAAAGAGGTGGTGCTGTAACTGAGCAATTTTGCCAATCAACAAGCTCATAATATTCACTGAAATCGAAATTTAATTCAGAAATAACAATGTCATTTACATCTGTAGATATTTTTGTGTGCGCCTTCAATATTGTTCGTAAGCCAAGTTGTCTTATAGCAGGATAATTATCAGAAAGCACTGCTAGAAGAAGGTTCTCCGGATGATAAAAATACGCATTTCGTTTGATAATAGGATCGATGACTGCCTTTAATTTGCTGTTTAACTAGCGTGAGAACTGTTTCATTCTGAAAACGTGTCTTCCTCCATAACAACACGATGGTTTTCTTTTAAATTTCAAACCACACTGGCACATAAACTTAAACCACAACTTCAACTATTGTTCTTAAATTTGTAAACGAACATTTACTTCGGATGTTAAAGACACAATATATAGTTTGCCTTTGTGAGCCATCGAGCATGTTATAATATATCTACCTACATTACGAGTTGCTAGATCTAATGAATAGTTTCCTCTAGAAATTTAGTGACACATTTCATATAAGCACTTTTGATCAGTGCTAAGATTTTTCCTATAGCGCCAGAGTATACACGAGGTCCATGAAGTTTATCCGTCAAGATATTGAAAAATATGACGAAGAGACAGTTTATTTATATATATCTGACATCCTCCACTGCAGAGACGTTTAGTTTTGTTTTAAATTCCGCAAAACTCAATTCTTCCTTCCTGTATTAACCGCTGTACCATCGCAGCCTACGACTAAATAGCTTATTTTGTACTGTCAAATTCTTGTAGAAAATTAACTATAGATTTGGCCATATGTTTCCACGTACCTGTTGTTGGTGTAATATGACCCATATATTTTAAACCAGGTTCTTCGAGCAATGGTATATGTTCTTCAATTTTAATTTTGCGATGAAATTTGGTTTTAATTTTTTCCGGGGAATCGTTTTATCCTTTCTTCCATCGAAGTATAATGCTTTAATCTCCGGAGTGGATGTTTGATATTCGTTTTTTAAATAAAAACTGTGTTTTTTTGACGAGCTCTTCGGACCTTACTTCGATCAATAACTGAAGACGATGTTTCTTTCGAAATAAGTCCCAAATCCTGTATTACAGCAGATGCAGGCGCTGCTGCAGAACGGTCCGAAATGCCAAATTGGTCAGAAATACGAGCTAGGTTGGGAATAGGCAATCTGATTTACTGGCTTGTACTGCAACCTGATGTTAATGGAAGCTCCGACTTAGCTTCTTATTTTTCTGTCAAATTCTCAACCTCTACTGACATCTCAGACTCAAATGAATAAGAAATACTGTTTTGTTCAAAGTTTTCAATGTTTTTATTGTCTACTTTAAACTTTATAAGGAAGCTGATTTGCATACGCCTTGATTTTAATTTTTCTTTCTTCTTTGGCTTTTAACTTATTTGTTTCAGTAACGTCTATTTTTCCAATAACAAGTTCGTTGATCGTGAATAAATTATTGCTCTACATTTGGTATTTTGCGTTTTTTTAACAAATGAATCAAAAGAATGTAAAATTATCATTTTGTTTAGTTTTAAGACATCTAATAAGGTTTAGGTATTTACCCACGATATCTCGAATTAAATTGTATAATGCGATTTTGCGATATAGTGAGAATTGAAGCTTGTTCCCAGATCACTTCTATTACATTCGCAAGAATTTGAAAAATTTCTAAAATACTAGAGTCTTTATCGGAGCTCAAAACCTTAAGTTCATTTTGAATAATTAAATATCGCTTCATGATATTTTTCACAGTGGGCAGTTGGCAAAACATTAGAGGGTATATTCGCTGGTGCACCAAATATAGGACAATTAGTAGCTCCCCTACTGCCCCTAGTGTCCTTCACTGACAAACTCGTTACAACTTAAAACAAAGATCTTACTTCCGCGACTATCAAAAGAAGACTAAGTTCAGCTTAGAGCTACACAATTCGCCGAGCATAAACGATTATAAACTGAACTTAATTGGATTGAACAACTTTGAATAGTTACATAATATTTGGGATTTTCTGAATTTGTTTATTAATGTAAAAGTTTGATCTCAGGCACTTAGTGAATAGGTGCATTTGGTTTATGTTTTTTACTAGAATTTTATGTATTTTATTTTCAATTTGATGAAAGGTAGAGGCCTGAAGAGATATTTTATTTTTTACTGATATTTTAGGAAACAGTTTTACTATAAGTAAAGGCAACTTTAAGTTTGTATTAAAAGTTAAAAAAATTAAAAAAAAATGGTTTTTAAAATTTGTTAATGGGAAGTAGAGCCCTGAAGACATTTTTTTTAAATTGGAATTTTAGAAAATAGCCTAATATACGTAGATGGCAACTTTTCTTAGGTATTATATAGTAAACAATAACATTATTTTTTTCGCTCCACCCTAGTGCACGCACAACACACACACACACACCACACACACACACACACACACACACACACACACACACACACACACACACTCACACACGCACAACACCCACGCACGTACACGAACACACGCGCACACACACGCGCCCACACACGCACACACCACAAATTTACTATTTAATAAATTAAATTAAAATAATGAGAAAATCTATTTTATGTATATTTTAAAATGTCCAAAATAACTTCTGTGAAATGTAAATGAGATACTTTAATTTTTTGACAGATCATGCAGCTCTACAGCCCTTATGCACCAGTTGCCACTGAGTAAGTGTACATAATAACGTTTCTAAAAACTTCGTAAAGTAAATTTTGCAGTTTTAACTAGTTAAACTAGTTAAAATGACTGAATTTTGTATCCCTGGAGTGGATGTTATTTTGGAACTTTCAACTGCTCCGAGTGAGCTAACTGATTCTTTAGCAATAAACTGTGACTACAAAAATAATATTCACTGACACTGACAGCAGCAAGCAAAATATCAGGTGCGTTTTAATCATCCGCTTCTGCTTCCGGAATTGTCGGTTTAGTCGTTTTAACCTGTCAGAGTAAAACAAGAAAACCGACAATTTCCGAAGCAGAAGCGGATGATTAAAACGCACCTATTAAAAATATTGTGCCAAGATGTAGGCAACACTTAATAAGGGATCAAAATGGCGGAGTTTTCTATCTCCTTTAAAAGGCACTCAGAAAACTGCGCAGTGCGACCATTCTCCGTATAGTAAAAGAAAATCAAAGTATGTGGCGACCATTCCCGTATAGTAAAAGAAAATCAAAGTATGCGCGGTTTAACGTATTTTCAGATTCGTACATGAATGAGTCGTCAGATTGTCAAAAAGATTAGAGCTTCATCGCTTGTACAATTTATCAATACATGCGCATTTGAACGTCTCTTTTTCGTTCGTGCTATTTGTAATTGTTGTGATTTTAAGTTAGCATTGGACTTCTGTTTCTTTCAATTGAAATTGAATAATTTTGTACGGTTTTTTTATGTAAAATACGTATTTATTTTTAATAAAAATAAACATTTTAAGGTTTCAAAATTATACATTCATGTAGAGCGTTCGAGACAGCTAAATACATCTATTTTGTTCTATTTTAAATAATGTTTAAAATACGAATTCACCAAACATGTGTTTGGTATGTGTAATTCCATTGCATTTTGCGAACTGACATGCGCAGTGATTAGTTTAGGAATGCATCCATGAAAGAGTCAGATACACATCAGAAAGGAGCTGTTGGAACAAACCTTAAAATTACTGTAATCTATGGAGCATTTATCAAAAAATATATGCTTAAAAGGGATTAATTTATGACAATGGCCCTCCTACGGAAAATCCGTTTTATAATAAAGAACAATCCAGTTTTAAGAAAAATTGATCTGGTAGCATCGTTCATATTGTTATGTACACTAGTGACTTAATATTGTGAAATGTTAACATTCAAATATTCCTTTTTTTAAACAAATATTTCATCTAAAAAATAAATATCTATTCCCCGAAATCAATCTGTTAATTAAATATTTTTGAAAAAATATATTTTTTTTATATTCACCTACAAATATTAATTTTATCACACCCGACTTTTTAGGTTTATCTAACATATTCATTTTCAAAAAATTTAGTTTTTTTTACCTTGAACTCTGACAATTTTAATTAATAATAAATTATATAACTAACTTAATAAATTACTTACAATATCAGGTCATCATAATATGATGGTGGTTGATTTTTTTCTGTACAAGACACAATTTCTACGTCCCGAAATGTAAGTTGAACTAAAATTTTTTTAAAGCTTTGCTTATGAGTTTGCTTAGAGTATGTTTTTAGTTGCGTAGAATTTTGAGTTTCGCCTTTGGTCATGCACAAGCCTCTATGGATAATATTACGGTCAAACTTTTTATTATTGGCTGTTACATTCTAAAAAAGAAATAAATTAAATCAACAAATTAATAGATACACAATAATATTCAAAACTTTTCTGGAGACATGAGTTAGGAATTTGAATTCAAAATTAGTGGCATCAAAATGTCGTAATTTAGGATATGTTGGAGGAACTTAACAAAAGAGCCTATAGGCCAATCGTTATTCTATTGCTGTCACTCAAAAATACATACATATTTTTAAAGTAGGTCATGAAAAAAATTACCAATATCGGAGCTTACAATTCTTCTTTTTGAAATGATAGTTTGGATTTCAGGCACTATCACGGTCATGATGTAGGAGTAAACTAAGTCGTTATTTTTTAGCGGAGTGAGATTATGACAAGATAATATTTTAAATTGTTTTAAAAGGAAGTTTTGATGAAGTTGTCGATATTCATGTAAACCATAGAAATAATATAGAAGACCAATATAAATATAACATTTAAGCAGAAATGGAAACCTATTGTGCATAAAAACGCGTCTCTGCGCATGACATCGCAAAATAGTGTGTCTAAAAGCATGCGCAATATGCATGACTTGTCTCTGTAGTGTTGCCAAGTATATTAAATATACCTAACAAAAAATAATTTTAAATTAATTTATTTTTAAATTATATTATGATTTAAACAATTTATATCTACGACATAATCGCCACAAATAATTTGTAAACATTTAAATAATCAACTAATAACATTTATGTGTAATTACATTTCCAAAAATATATACAAATACGGTATTAATATTCAACAAGCGATTCACCTACAAATTCAATATTGACCTGGCAACACCACTTAAATTCGGTGTTTCAAGACTATATGACGCTGCCCTTACAGGACCGTTTGTGATATTTTGGCTTGAATTTGTGTTTTATTATTTAATTACACAATGAAAGTGGTATTTTATTTTTAGTTTTGTGTAGTGTTAAAATAAATCCTAGCTACAATAAAAGACATTTATATTTATTACAAGATTTTTGTCTGGAAATCTAAACCTACTTAAGAATTATAATTATGTAAAAAGAGAACTGTGTATTTATGTTACGGGCAGTATTGTAAATTGGGCATTGATGATATTGACCAGACACTATCATTTTTTTTTTTTTTTTTTTTTTTTTTTGGCATAGACTCTTTTGTCATACAGCCAGTCACAAAATGAAGGAGACACTATCATCAGTAGCCATATTTGCTTGCCAATATCGTTATTATCTGGGCAGTAACGAAAACGCCTATTAATCGTGGATGTTGATAATATTTTTTTTGCATCTTTGTCCGGTCATTAACGTCATCGACCATCAATAAGTGAACAATTTTGAAAATATATTATTTTTTGTTCTTTGTCCGGCCATTAATGACATTGACTATCAATAAGTAGGTGAAGTTGATTTTAAAGAATTAAGTTGGTACTGTAACTTAAAATTTTTGAGTGACTAGCAGTACATCAGATGTACGCGCTTTATTTGTACATCGGTCTCCTTTTGACAGAGTAGGTGAGCTGTGTCCAGGCCGTTGGTGTTAATGCCGGTCGGCGTAGCCAGGTATGGATTAAAATTTTCTGGTGGCGGTGAAGCCGCCCCCCTACGAGAACTCGTTCCTTCGTCACGGCATTATTATTATTATTTGTTCATGTATGTAAAATTTGCTTCTAAGGTTTATAAAATACTACAGAAAAATACTTAAGTCTTCCACTCCATCTGAAATAAAGTAAGGTTGGAATTAAGATTCACAAATAATGAGGGATACATCCGATGTACAAATAGTTCATGTATATCCGATGTACTACTAGTCACGGCGAACATTTTTATTTTCAACTTTGGAAATATCCAATCAATCGCCCGCGCATAAAGCCAGAAAATATCGATGTAAACAAAAACATAACCCTGTATTTTATTCAAATCCAAATCGTTGCGGTTTGCGGCCCACATATAAGTGGGCGCTAACGATAACATCCGGGCAGAGTCGTAAAAAAGCTATGTCGTTTATAGTTTATCAACATTGTCCAATATAAGCGGATGTTTACGTTATTGGCCGGTTATTATCAATTATGCCCAATCAAATAGAAGATTTACGACAATGACCGGCCAATATCGTTAAAGACCGAAATATCATCTTTGACCGTAACATTTATATACAGTCTGCCCAGCGTCGGGGGGACATTATCGGTATCTGAGAAAACAATGAATGACTTTTTGTTAAAAATAGTAAACAGACTATGATCTTTCCATCTAATACATTCTGACAGTTCTGTTATTTCCGTTATAATTTAAAATAAAGAATTTTAAGATGAACCCTGTTAAATTGTACCTTTACCTAACATTTATGGCATCACTGTCCGTGTTGGCATCGGGTATATTTTTAAATGTGTGAAACTGAAAATTAACCCTATTAAATTGCACCTTTACTTAATATTTGTGACCTCACTGGCGGATTTAGCATAGGGTACACTTTCAAATGCAGATTTCAAGGCATTTTAAAATATAAATCCGATCTAAATGAACTTAGAAACTTTTTTGTCACTCGATATTTTAATCGTTACTTTCTCTTCGATTTTTGGCTGGCACAACAATTATTGATATTTCTTCATTTCTTAACACGTGCAAACCAGTACGGTTTAAAGAAATTATAAAAAACCTACCAAAAATGAAGATGTGAATGATTTTCTCATGTATCCCACCTTTAGATCTTGACTAAATGTATAGAACTATTCTAACAAAAAGAGAAATCGGGCAACGTGGTAAAGAATTATCGCTTAACATACACAAAAAAATATTTCAACGAATTGAGCATATCCTCCCATTTAGAAGTATGTTAAAAAAAAATTATTAATAAAGTGCAAAGTAGGGCCTGAACATATATTATAAGGTATATAAAATGATAGATAAAGCCAGTTTAGAAAGTATTATAAATAAACTGTGGAAATATTAAGAATAACAATTTTGAATCGGAGGAAGAGTATTCTATGCAATTTAGAATGAAAGCTGATCAAAACAAAACACATGAACGACACGCTGATGTTATTGACGACTTTATTCCAACGTTTTCTAGTTTTCAAAAACTAACTTGATAGTTCGAAAATCATTTCCGTCGTTAAAGCGCCTCTTATTCTGAAAAAGGTACACGCCTGTCAACATTCATCGTTCAATAAAAAAAGTGTTAGATACAAAACGTACTGTAAGGCCAAAATATATTTAGAAACCAAAAGAGTCATATAAACAAAAAAATCATTACAAATGAGATAACTACCAAATTAATGATTTACAAGTTTATTCTTATTATCTATAAAATAGGTTTGCAATGTGCTGATGTGGAATGTTATCATGAACTAAAAACTTTAAATATTTGTACTAAATAGATAGAAAACAATCCATACATTGGTTAGACTATATAGAATGTTTCTAGTAAGCAGCGACTAACTTTTATTATGGAACCCAAAATTAAAATAAAATATGTACCAAGTACCAAGTAAATGTAGTAGTATTTTTTAATTTAGAATCTTGAGAGATGCAGACATCTTTGGATAATTTATATTGAAAATGGTAAAATGAAAGTTTTTCTGTCCAATTGTAAGTAACGACTTATAGTTTCGGCTGACAAAATGTAAAAAAATATCGACCATAATATTCCTGTGCGAAACGCAACTGTCCCCTATTTTGCACTCCTCAGATTAAATTTTCTAGCAAATGATACTAAATCAAATAAGATGTCAGTTCACAAGCAAAATCTCGTGACTATAGCACTAATGATTGCAGAAAATTAACTAATTCATATTTTATACTATATCTTCCTTAATAAGTACTTTCAGAACCACATTTACCTTACTTGAATTTTTTTCATCGTTTTTTATATAGAATCATCTGTAAAAATGTATGACTGAAACATCTTGTGAACTATTTGTTCTATCAATAAAAAACTTGCACCGGTCCTGTCCGAGCCAGCACCGTTATACGCATGAGCTCCGACACACTATTTACTCCTTATGGTTTCATTTTTGATATATGGAATTATTGGCTTTCTATACTATTTCTATGATGGAAACCACTTAAAGTCATAACACTGTTTAAAGTCAACTGGTGATATGATTTTGCATACGAAGAAAGTGGATATTGTTGAACTTTGTACATGTTGTTTAGGAACAAATATTTAAACTAAACATCTAACATCTAAATATTAAATAAAAATAAATAATAGTTTAAAAAAATACGCTTTAATATAAAAGCAAACTAAAAGGTAGAAAATAATAGTGCGATTAACAAAAAAATTTCTTTTATTGTAGAAAAGCGTGAGGTGCTTTTTAGGATATTTCCACAATAACTCTACTTTTACCAATAGGTATCTGTCATTAAAATATTATAACAATTACCTATTAAAAATTTTTTTTTAGTTAATCGCACTATTCTTAATTCATATTTATTGAAAATTATTTTATACTTTTTAGTTCGCTTTTCTCTTAAAGTATGTTTTTTAGTTTTTTTTACACTATTATTTATTTTATACTTTTTGTTTGATTCTCTTTTAAAGCGTATTTTTTAGTTTATTTAAACCATTATTTATTTTCTGTTTTTTAGGTATTTTATTCTACAAACTTTTTTATTCAATTTCATTTATACAAATATACCTCCGTCCGTATATATTCATCCACATATTCAGTTTTGTTTAAATTGAATTGAAAAATTTGTGCATCATTTTTTTAAAATTGTTTGTTTATGGAAAACAGAGTCGTAAACCACTAAGGTCAAAACGCATCTGTATTTCGGGAATTACCTAAAATTCTTACGATTTCGGTGATTACGCTGAAATCCACCTTAATATTAGACGATTTTGCCGATATCCACACAAGGCCGGCCCCAGGTTAGGGCGATCCGGAGCTAGGGGCGCCAAAATCATGGAAAATTAAAATAAACTGATAAAAAAAAATAAGTTACAGGCTTTTATGAAATGCACTAAAAAGTAAAGAATATTTTTTTATCATTCTGATATATCAATAAATTATTTTTCATAATATCGCATTGTCATCGGACCCTTGTAAGTATACCAAATTTCACTGAAATCGGTTTACGGGAATTTTCTCAAAAACGCGTTGCAAGATTTGACTGATAGTTGACAAAATTTTTATTTCTAAGCACATAATTCAAATATAATATATTTAAATATTAAGACAAAATCTAGTTGAATTCAATTCAACATGACAAAACCACTCAACCACCGCTTTTCAAGAATTGACAAGTTTTTTGGCCCGTGGCAACACGACTGTAAAGGAAACAACAATTTTGAAACCAAGCGAAACAAGATCTAACAGCCCTTTTTTAACTGCATATAAAAAAGAAGTAGACTTAAAACAATGCAATATTTGCCACTAGAATTCGGCTGCTGGTGCGAAATAAAAGTTTGTTTAAATTATTAATGCAAAAAAGCTTTAAAAAAGTGCTTGTGCAAATTGTCCAGTGCGTTTGGCTTCTGTGAAGGTAAGTGTTTAAATGTTTGTTTTCATTTTTAAAAACTAAAAAAATCCATCAGAAATAAGCCCAAAAAAGGGTGGGGGTAGTGATTCAAAAATTAGAGTTTAGATCAAAACATGGCTTGTGTGGTACCAAATGAAAGGTAATTGAGTCTGGAGTTGAATAAAATGCATTTAATTTTTTTAGGCCAGTGGCGCACAAGGGGGGATTTCAAAAGTTAGAGTTTACATCAAAAAATGGCTTGTGTGGTATCAAATGAAAGTTGATTGAACCTGCAGTTGAATAAAATTTATTTTATTTTTTTAAGCCAGTGGCGCACAAGGGGGATTTCAAATATTAAAGTTTACATCAAAAAATGACTTGTGTGGTATCAACTGAAAGGTAATTGAGTCTGAAGTTGAAAGAAATAAAATTTTTTTTAGGTCAGTGAGGCATAAGGGGGAGATTTTAGAAATTATAATTTAAATCAAATCATGGCTTTTTTTGATATCAGTATTATCTTTTATTTTAATTAATTTGTTCCAGAAACCAAAATTTCCGATGCTAAGAGAAACTCCTCTTGGAGCGAATTTGAAAAGCGGAGATAAAACAAGCAAACACAGCTTCAAAAACAGCCAGATGGGCTGCAGAACTTCTTAGAAGAAGGTAGTTTCAACGCTCCCACAACCGACCAACATTTGAACAACGCCCAGCACCTAGATACTGACTTTCCGGATATGTTGGACGCAACCGTCAGCATTACTGAGCTGGGTAAGTAATCTCAAACGAGTTTGGCGAGTAGTGATGCAGTTCCGTGCAGTTCCAAAAATCAAAATTCGCAAGTTGTGCAGACCTTAGAGAAACATTTAGAAAAGGATATTGTCCAAAGTATCTCTTCTCACTCAGAATTATAACCCGAAATCATGCGTGCAGCAGAGTTTTTTTGCTGCACCTTTGTATAATTTTGATTTTCCTTTTGATGTTCAGCATAGAAGATTCTCACCAAAACATTACAAGAAAATGCTTAGAAATGGAGAAGAAGTTTTAAGAGAATGGATGGTATATTCCGTATTTTAAAACGCTTTGTACTGTTTTCCATGTCGACTTTTTGCTGCCCAGCTTAAGCGCTCTTGGCAATCGGGGATTTAAAGTCTAGAAGCATTTAGGGGACTCTTTAGCACATCATGAAAATGCTAAAGCTCATATAGATTGTTTAAAATCATGGCTTGAATTAAAGCAAAGATTGAAAATAGGTGAAGTAATAGATGCAGTTTCTCAGAGACTCATTGATTCTGAGATAAATCACTGGTCTGAAGTTCTTTTACGCATTATATTAGTCGTTAAAATGCTAGGTGAGAGATCTCTAGCTTTTCGAGGAACAAGCGATAAACTGTATGAACACAATAATAAATAAGTTTTGAAGTTAATTCAGTTATTGGCTTAGTTTGATTCAAATGGAGGAACACGTTCGCAGAGTCCTCAATAACGAAGAAATCAAAGCTACATATCTAAGGAAAACTATACAAAATGAAATAATTGAACTATTGCATGACAACATAAAGCACCACATCATTAAGCAAGTTCAAAAGGCCAAATATTATTCCGTGATTGTTGACTGTACTCCCGATGTAAGTAAAGTAGAACAGATGAGATTTGTGGTAAGATTTGTCTCCATACGGGAATCAGAGTCTGAAGTTCAAGTTAACCCTCCGGTGGGCGCGTTTGCGGCAAAATGCCGCAAATTTCAATTTTTTGCTCAACAAATAATTCCAGAACACCGCACGTCTTCGAGCGCTCAGGTATTTGTAATTCGAATCTTCTGCCCCCGCCCACAGTGCATATACAGCTTTCGGCGACAACGGGTCAGTTGAAATTTGTCTTTGAATGACAGTAGTACAGATTTGCGGAGTGTTTGCCGCGACGCGCCCTATCATGTAAGTACTTTTTGTATTGGTATTTTATTTTCCAATCGGATAATGAGTGGAACTATTGTATAAATGTTAGTATACATAAGTGTAGTATAAATGATGTGTACATAAGGAAGTATATTGTGGCTTGTCTTTTATTGTTTTAGATAAAATAAATAGTAAATTGTTCGTATTTTTTCAGGTCACGAAAGACATTGACTGATAAGGAATTGGAAAATGCAATAAATGAAGTTGTAAGAGAGCTTCAAGATGAAAAGAACGAAGGCGAACAAGAAGAATACGATAGGCAGATTGATAGTGATGCAGATCAAGAGGAAGAAGTTGTTACAAAAGATTTATATAGTAGTGAATAATCAGGAAACGAATTGGACATAGTTGCATATGTCGATCAACAATGTCAACGAGAAGATGATTACCGGTTTTTTATTGGACGAGACAATAAAACTATCTGGATCAGTAAGCCTCTCTCCTCTGGTAAAACAAAAGCAAAGAACATAATAAAAATGTTACCCAGTCCAAAAGGTAGCGCCAAAGAAACTCGTAAGGAAGTTGATGCTTTCAGTTTGTTTCTTACTGACCAGATGATTTTAGATATTGTGACGAACACCAATATTTATATTCAAAGGAAACATATTGAGGTTCAATATTCAATATCCAGGGATGCCAGAGAGACTACAAAAACAGAAGTCAACGCCCTCTTCGGGGCATTGTTTTTCATCGGTATAAAAAAGGGAAGTCATACAAATTGCCTCGAGTTGTGGGATCAAGAAACAGGAATGATTCTTTTACGAGAACTTTTTAGTTACAAGCGTTTTATGTTTTTGCTTAGTGTACTTAGATTCGATAATGTGCATACTCGAGAGGATAGAAGAAAAACCAACAAACTAGCTCCTATCCGTGATTTCCACCAGAAGTTTGTTGGGAATTGTATCGCTAATTTTAATATCGGTGAATTTGTTACAATCGACGAGATGTTACATTCGTTTAGAGGACGATGTTCCTTCGTCCAATACATTCCTAATAAACCTGCCAAATATGGCATCAAAATGTATGCACTTTGTGATTCCAAAACATTTTACACTTACAACTTTGAAATTTATTGTGGAAAGCAGATACCAGGTCCATACGAAAAGTCCAACAAAGCTGATGATATTCTTAAAAGATTAGTTATACCTATAGAAAATACAAAAAGAAATGTTACTACAGACAATTATTACACTAGCTATCCACTAGCAGAATATTTACTAAACCACGGACTTACTTTACTTGGTACCCTAAAGAAGAATAAAAAGGAGCTACCTCCCAAATTTCTACCTAACAAAAAGAGACCAATAAAATCAACCTACTGAGGTTTCCAAAATGACACTTGCTTGATATCGATAGTTCCTAAAAAAAACAAAGCCATGATTCTCCTTTCAACCATGCACAGCACAAACGAAATTGACGAAGACACCCAAAAACCTTTAGCAAACTTGGATTATAATGCCACGAAAGGAGGTGTAGACACGGTCAACCAGATGTGTGCATCTTACAGTACATCCAAAATAACAAGAAGGTGGCCCCTCGCTGTGTTTTTTAGACACTTGGACATAAGTGGAATAAATTCGAATGTGATTTTTAAGTTCAATAAACATTAACAACAAAAACAGAAGACGAGTTTTTTAAAAAAAACCTGGCTTTACAACTCATGGAGAAAGATAGATCACTCATTCAAAGACTTCCTAAAGACCTCCAGGCTTTTTGTCAAAATACACGAATAACGATCAGACGACTCCCAGAGAAACTGCAAAACCTGGGATATGTTACATCTGTGGCAAACATAAAAATAGTAAAACCAAGGCTGTGTGTCAACAGTGCGGAAACAATGTTTGCAAAAAACATAGTAATATAAATATCATATGCTTCGGGTGTAACGGGGAAATGGAACTTGAATAAACCTTTTTTTATAACAAAATGTACTTTTATGTTCTAACTTTAAATTAATAAAAAATTTAAAAGCACAACAGTTTTATATATAAAAAAGTAAAATGCGGTGTGAATGCCGCAACGCGCCCGCTTATGAAAAATTATTTGACGCGCCCGCCCGAGGGTTAATATCAACGAAAATTTTTTGGGTTTTCTACCCATTAAGTAATTGTCGGAGATGTTACTAGAAGAGCTAGAGAAAAATAGGCTTAAAGTAGAAAACATGCGCGGTCAAGGGTATGACAATGGTTCCAATATGAGAGGAAAAAAATCAGGAGTACAAACAAGAATCAGAAATATAAACCCCAGACCATTTTATGTTCCATGCAGTAGCCATTTGCTAAATTTGGTTGTAAAAGATATGGCACAATCCTCGTTTGAGGCAGTCAACTTCTTCAATATTGTTCAAAAGTTATATACATTTTTTTCTTCCTCTTCTTTTCGTTGGGCAATATTACTAAAATATATTGATACATACACCCTAAAACCATTGAGTGATACGCAATGGGAAAGACGAGTCGACTCATTAAAAGCTCTGCGGTTTCAAATTGGTCCAATTCACGATGCTTTGTACAGCATATATGAAGATTCAGAAATTGATAATATAATCAGAGACGAGGCTAGCGGATTATTAAATAATTTGAAGTAGTTCAAATTTATATGCTCTGTTGTGATCTGGTACAAAATTTTGAGTCATATTAACCCCATTAGCAAACTTTTGCAAACTGTAAATTTTAATATGTCACAAGCTATTGATATGCTTAGCAACTGCAAACTCTTCTTTGAAAACATCAGATCAGATGAAGCTTTTGAAAGCATCATTTTAGAAGCAACCGAGCTTGCTTCAGAGATTGACTTGGAAGCTGATTTCGAAACCACCACATCACGTCATCGTGTCAGAAGCAAAACAAGAACGTTTTTGTATGAGGGCCCGGACCTCAAACACAAATATAAAATAGATTTTTTTTTTCACACTGTAGATAAAGCAATAAATGCCTTGGAAACCAGATATAATTTGCTAAATACTCACAGTAATTATTTCAGCTTTTGGTATAATATTTTTGATCTAAAAGATATGCCCAGAAATGAGCTACTGGCTCATTGCAAAGATTTGGAAGTAGTTTTAACTGATGGAAATTCATGCGATCTTAACGCCCTGGAACTAGCCGATGAAATAAGCATTGTTTCGTCATTATTAACAAAAAAGGAAACCCCTGTTGAAGTTCTCAAGTTTATCGCTACACTTAAATTCGCACCAAACCTCAGCATAGCATTAAGAATCCTACTTACATTGCCAGTCATTGTGGCTGCAGGGGAAAGAAGCTTTTTAATACTAAAAATAATAAAAAATTATCTCAGCACGATGCAGACACAAAATTGTCTCAATGGATTGGCAATGATAGCTATAGAACACCAAATTAGTGACAAATTAGACTTGAAATTACTGTTTCGTGAGTTTGCCGAAAGAAAAGTTAGAAAAAGGGCATTTTAATTACTTTGGTTAGTTAGAATTTATTTATAATATGGGATATTAGTTTAGTTAGCATTACTACATTTTAATTTGTGTTATTTTGCCTTAAGTGCTAAATTGCTTATCTGATGATTGTGTTTCTAATAAAATGTTTTTTTTATTTTTTTTTTTCAATGTTTTCTTGACTTTCTGATATGGTCGCATGAGATGTACTAAAAAAAACGGGGGGGGGGGGGTAAAATTAAGGTTTTGCCGGGAGCGTCAAAATGTCTAGGGCCGGCCCTGATCCTCATTTTATACAACTTCTGTGATATCGGCAGAATCATTTAATAATATTTATAAAAAAGTTAGCACATGGATAACTGACTAACTGCATCTAAAGCGACCTTGAGCTGAGTGTTTATTTGGACTAATATAATAATGAGTACATGGATGAATAGAGGATCGCAAGAGATGGTAAAAAATGCGTGTTAATAAAACTATTCACCATTAATATTAAATAACGTGAATCTATTTATATTGATATTACTAAATAATGATCACATACGACATATTTTATTGCAAATTTTAACAAAAAATAACATTTCTTACCTTTATAAACTCTATCAAACTTTTGTTTACTCTAGAGAACTCCAATGTAGCCTGAATATTACAAAATATATTTTGCGTATATTCTATACAACTTGAGAAGTTGTCCATTTCAAAAAGAGGTGGTAGCGCATCTTCTAAAATAGTAAAATATTATTAGATTAAATATGAATTGAGGCAGATACATAAACAAATGATATTATACAGGGTGAATATTTAAAACCGAGCTTCGCTTTGAGTCTCGGGAAATTAAAATAGTTTAAGTACTAAAAACGTTTATAAAATATTCAAGGGTATTATTATGGCCTAGGCATTAACCCCCTATCAACCATTTAGGCTGTAAGGCCCTTACTAAAATAGTAATTTACGTAGACCGGAAAGTAGTGTTTTGCAGGTCGAGACAAGCAGATTTCAGGTCGAGAACTGGAAGCTTGAAGAGAACTGCTTAACACTAATTTTCGGTCTCGTGACGTACAATTTTTTTTTATTTATTATAGTGATTAACAAATACTAAAACAAGATAATGGATACAACTGCTTAAACTAACCAAATACATTATTTTTGAATATTTATGTTAAATGTACATTTTTGCTGCTTCCAAAATTTCTTCTGGAATTTCATTTTCTATGTAATATAACTCTGAATCCATATTTATTAATTTGCGAAAACAAGTTTGACATAAACAACAAATTAAAAATCAACGAACTGTCACTTGGCAATATATCGGAACGTTGTTATCACAGTAACGAAATTAAGGCAGACTGTATTATCAAAATAAAATGAAAAAGAGGGACCGGTAAAGCTTTTACCGGTCCCTAACATCTAGTTTTCGCTCTTGATCAGCAAAACGTTACTTTTGGGACGAAAAATTGTTCAGAAAGTGTATACTTTCTGGTCGGTCTTAAAAAAGACATAAATTCTTAATTATAGTACTGAAATAACCTTTGGAAACTCAGACGCCCCAAATATACCTATTCTATTTCGTGCGTTAGGCTTATTTAACCGCAAAATGTTAAAATATATGTACAAATTGATAAGTAAATAAAATTATTCTGCTATGGTGGTTCCTTGGAAAGCTATTTAGAAGATGCAAATAGCTTTACGGGGTACTGAATCACAATACAAAATAAATAAATATATTAAGGGTTACAAAAATGCGTTAGAGGCTAATAAAGGGCAGCAATACTGATATTCAATCATATAATGAAACAAATCACAAAATAAATAAATTTCTAATTACCGTTCCAAAATAACCTTTGGAGACTCAGATGTCCCAACTCTAAATATATTCAGCGTTCACTTATCGTGGTACAAAAACCTCAAAAAGATGTGTAGTTATTATTAGTAGCGAATAAGGGTTGGGATTTAAAAAATTAATACTTTACGGTCGAGTCTTAGATAACTCCGTAAATGGTAGTGTTTCCACAAGGATCTAGCTGTAGCAGATCAGATTTGTAGTTATGATTCGAACGCGTGCGTATTCTCAAAAATTCTGTTTATTCGAATTAACATCATAACTTAAAATTTCGTTTTTGTTTTGTTTTAAAAAGAAGACAGTGTTTTTGTGTATGTAATGTTTTGTTAACTTTAGAGTTATTGTTTATTAGACTAGTTATTTCGTATTTATTTATTTCAATAAGTGAACGCTGTTTTTGTGTAATATTTTACAAACTGTGTAGTATTTTCTATTGTTAATTAAGGACAGCGTCTCCTAGGAATTTCTGAACAAAATTATGTCAATTTAGATTCAATCAAGGAGGTGCTGTTACCTACCGACTAGAGATTGAATTAGTGCAAATTATTACAGAAATCTTTAAGTAACTATAAATATCGACCGACTAGCTATTAGGGGATATTGTATTATATTATATTGTATTATAAACCGGTTTTTAGTAGACTGAGTTCGAAGGATCCTAATAATAGTCCTGAACATAAAATCTATTTTTCAATAATTGCCGGGATTTTACCAAATAAAAAAAAATATTTCGCAATTGTGAAAACGGTCCAATCGTTTTATATGCCATTTATAATATTATAAAAATGTTAACTCTAGGACTCATTTTGGAGCATACTTTATTTCAATACTTTTATTGTACTGTTTCATAAAGTATTACCTACCTATTACATTTTATTTTTATCGAAAATTGACTTTGTTTCCTGGACCAAAGTAAAGAATGTAGGTAGGTATGCGATGGTTAACAACAAAAACGATATCTTGACTCACATTAAATATAAATATTTCCTAAAACAAATAATTTGGTTTATATACGAGTAGTAATACGAGGGATGTTTATAATTTCAAGTCACGAATATAGAGTCGTTTCAAAATATATTGCCACAATAATTGCGTCACATTGAGTAGGAGTGGGACGCTTGACGTGTCGCAATTCGCAATATATTTTAAAACTATTCTACCTAATTAATAAATTGTGATTTTGAAGTATCGAATGAAAACTATATTCTCATTGGTTAAAGATGGAAGTTTTTGTCATTTGAATGTTCAAGAATATTAATTGTGATTAATTGGTTAAATACCGAAGTTATCTGTTATCTGATGTTGGTACTAACCTAATGTTTTTGGGTAATTTTGACGGTCATTTCCTGGAATTTCCAGGCCCGCATAAATATTTATCCTATTAAAGTACAAAAACCCTACAATAGATATTATGAGTAGGTATTTAACATTCATTTATCTTATCTTAGGTAGTTATTACCTAGAAACATTTCCCTGATTGTCAATAACACATTACCGTATATCTGTGCCAATATGACGTCACGACATTTAATATACTTAATGAAGGCTGGGGGAAGGAGTTAAGAGTCTATAAATTTACAAACAAGCTTACGGGTATTTAGTTTTATTGTGCTGATTGTTTTTAATAAGTGCTATTTTCTTTAATAGAAAATTAATTTATTTGTGCCAAGTGTCCTAGTGAGTTTCATTGTACATTTTAATCAGTTTTATTTTTGGATAAATTGACATCGACTTCCTGCATTAAAGGTAGGTAGTATTTTTTTTCTATCACTCTCGAGTTCGTCATTGAATAAAAAAATTAAACGCTATAATTTTAACATTCAAATATTTGCAATTAAAAAATAATATTACGTATTAAATTTGACAATAAAAAAACTTGTTATTTAATAATAATGTTTCATTATTCTGAATATATTTTTTCTACGATCAATATCCAAAGTAGGTAGGCTTTTGCATATTAAAATCTAAATAAAAAGTTGACGTTTTCTGCGAATTGTCATAATTTGACATTATTGGCGCACATTACCTAATATTCAAACCCATTTCCATGCTTAAAAATAGAAGATGGTGACATTCATTTAAAAGAAAACCATAACTACTTTTACCAGGTGAAAAATTTCAATATGTTAAAATAATTCATGATTTTTAAGAAATGTGCTAGAAATGATACTACAATATTAATATTCTTTTTATGTTTGATTTTCTAATAATGATTTTATATACTATTAGATTCAAGGACAGCTAGGTATAGCTCAAAGAAAATTGTGCTACTTTGTAGTATATACTGGAGATGAAAATTCACTATTTGTTGAAAAAATTCATTTTCAACCCATTTTTTTTTTAAATATGGTTGAAAAATTAGAAAAATTTTACTCGGAATATATGGCACCTGAGATAATTTTAAATAGAAGAGGACGAGGATTAAAATGTCTGGATACCCCATATAATGAAACTTAAAGTGCATAGATTAGAAAATGTATAAAAATAATAATTTAATGGACTTTAATGATACAAGTACTTGAAATAATGTTTTTTTTTTGCGCAGAAGCATGTTCATACGTAATTTGCAATTGGTAATCACTAAATACAGATGGAAAAGTATATACGTCAACGATATGATCTCTTATTTTTGATTTATTTTAACAGGCATAATATATGGTATGTTACTTATAGTATAGATTTTTTTATTTGTGCTTTCAGTTGACATAAACGAAATTGATAAAAAGTGTTTTTCGCATTTTATATTGACTGTTTCTCTTACTTTCGAATAGAAACTGAGCTTTGTAAACATAAAATGACGGATATGTCAAACTAAAACTGACGGTAAAATGAAACATTGAGTATCGTTAAATGCAACTTTTGAACTAGTATCAAAAATAGCATTAAAATGATATTATCATTCACAATGTACTAATTTCCTATTCTTTTAGTTGATAAATAACCGATAATCATACATCATATAACAAATAGGCGCGTGTCAAAAGGTCAGAAAAAAGAGTGCCGATGAAAAAAGGTCGTTTCCAATTGTATCATATAAACAGTATTAGAGGCAGTCTTATCATCTCGTATATCCCCCGTAAACACACATAATATAAACGGAAATAATCAAATACTAGTCAAAATATTATCGATCGGAGCACCATCTTTATTACATTACATGAAGTAATTATTGATTTTTCGGGGTTTATTTAGAGTTAAATTAGACGCCATTTTTGGTCCAAATTCGTTTTGACATGTTTTTTTCAAAGAAAGTGACTTATAAATTTCAAATCTACACGTTTTGAAAAATATACAATATTTAAATATTCTGAGTGTACCAAATTCCAAGTAAAGGTTGAACTTAGGTCGTATTACATTTTTTTTTTATTATTTGTTTGACATCGAGGTTAAAATAATTCTACACGGCACCTTTGAGATGAAATAAAAGGGGGTTATTTTACATGATTGGTTTTTATTGAAAATAATAAATTTATTAATTTTCAATAGTAAGGTGACCTAAGTTAGACCTTTATTTTTAATTTTGCCAAAAATTAGATTTTTAAACACTATATATTCGAAAAACTGTCGATTTAACTTTTGGTCTACACATACAATTTTTATACACAGGGATACCCCGTCCTTAAGACTTTTTGTTTTGTATGACGTGTGAAATCAACTTCTAAGTGTGATTTGCAGCAACAAATTCAACAGCAGCAACAGGAAATTTTACAATCATTTTAAGAAGAACTTTTGGCTGCAACGTCTTTGGACGAAATAAATGTTTTTAAAAGCATATTAGCTCTTTTGAAGCCAACCCTCGCTGCTGGTGGAAATTCGCATAAATCTGCCTTTGTTCCTGTAACGTCCCAGTAACAAATGCAAAGAACCTCAAAGAAGACTTTTTGCAAATAAATCTTCAAAGAAAAAAATAAACAACGTCCTATGAAACCCTCAACTGAGGAATCTGATAGTTTGGGTATCCCACAGGCAGGGCTGGCAGGTACAGGTTTTTTGTACCCAGGTTTTTAGGTTTTTTAGGTTTTTTTTTTTCATTCGCCAATAATAACTAAACCCAATACATCATTAGTGAATACAGAAAACAGTTCTGCTCAAAACATTCCTCTTTATGTAATACAAAGTTGCAATTTAATACTAGTTTTCAACTAGTTATTTAGGAAAAACATTTTTTTTTACTTGTCAACAACCTCTATTTTCAAAATTTAGTCGTTTAGGACCTATGTTTATATGATTTTTTTTTCTTAAACTTGAATAACACCCTAAACTTTGACCACATACTTAATATATGTGTATAAAATGTTATATACTGTTTTAACATTTACTTCGAAACTCTCTAATTATAAAAATAATAACCTGCCATGTTCATATGCGATTCCATTTAATGAAAATGTAACTGCGTTCGAATCAAAATGTTGATTCTGATCTGCTATTAAACAATAAAAAACACTGCAAAGTTCGGAACAGAATACCTACACAAAAAAGCAACAAACATAAAATTTTAGGTTATGATGTCAAATCGAATTTCGAATAAAAAAACGCGAGAGTTTTTGAAAATATGCAAGCTTTCGAATCATAACTACAAATCCGATCTGCTACAGCTAGATCCTTGTAGTGTTTCCTGGGTGCTGGTTTGAAGTGGCGTAAGAAAATAAAAATTAAATAAGCGGAGTAAAGAAAATAGTTCTAACTTTGGTCGACGCTTCTACAAAATTTCAGAAAATTCCCTTACGGTTCTCAAATAAACAAAAATACATTGTTACTCTAAATCCGGACTGATTCGGTTTTTTTGTAGAAGCTTAGTCGGTAAGGTGGTCCTGTGGGTACCCAGCTACGAAACTTCAGAAAATTCCCATAAAAATGAAAATTAACTAATTTTCTCTGGATATTCAAATAATTATATACCGGCGCGGCGGTCCATGCCCAGGAAAATAAGAAAAGTTTTCGGTGTTTACAAAAGAAAGTAAAAATAATATGATTTGAGTCCTACCTCCAATAACGATCTTTGCTGCGTCGACACGAAACAGAATACAGGAAAACTCTCTGTAGCTCACTGATGAAAACTAGGTGCACAAAATGGGCAGTAAAAGTGGACCAATTTAACGGTAGCAAAAGAGACTGGATGTTCGATGAGAAAATCCTCAATACTTCACCCTCGGACTGATTCGGTCTCCCGAGTGGTTCGTAGTGGGCGTAGCCAATGCTTACAACTCGAAAGACAGAAAAACGTCCTTTTGATTATTTGCGAAAGTAACCAAATACATGTACATTAAATTGAGCGTTTAACGCTGGATAAGAATTTCAGCAAATAATAATATTGCAAACCTGTACCCTGCAGTAGCCAGCGGCTGTTATAAAAAATGTATGAATACAAAAAAGTGCAATGTCACACACCACCCTACAGAATGCTGCTATGAGTAAAAGAAGAAGATAGAATATTGCAAAATATCTGAAAATGTCATTCCTTGACAAGAAATATCCGGAGAGTTCGATAAGGTTCTAGTAGGTTAAAGCAAGCTATATAAGTCGATGAACCTGACGTCAGAGTGTAGTTATATGATAGACGTTATATGTTTATGTTATCATACAGTTGAATTGTAGAAGTTAAGTTGCGTAACATTAGTGACAGCGATGGGATATAAAATAAAAGTTACTTAAGCATTATACTTATGATAAATACTAGATTCACTGCGCACGAAACAGATATGGATACTTCAGGCACACCAGCATAGTTTTTGAAGATGGAAGAGGAAATAAAAAGACAAGAAAAGGAAAAGGAAAGGCATGAGGAGCAAAAGGAAAGGCAATGGTAGGAATAAAAGGAGAAAAAGCAACGTCGTAGTAAGTAAGAGAAGGAGGAAACGGAAATGCGTAGGAATAAAGAAGAAGAGGAAAAGGAAAGGCGTAGAAAGGCAGAAGAGGAGGAAAAGGAAAGACGAAGAAAGGAAGAAGAGAAGGAAAAGAAAAGGCGGGAGGAGAAAAAGGAAACACGTTGGAAGGACGCAGAGAAGAAGGAAAGGCGTAAAAAAGAAGCGGTTGAAATTATGAATGGCTTGCTGAAAATCCAGGAAATTTTCAAGGAAGAGGTTGGTTAGCTTAACATTAGAGTAGATCTTTTAGAGAAACAATAAGAGTATTTAAAAACTATTTTAGAACATCAGAAACAGAATTTAAAAACTAATTTAGAGCAACAACAAGAAAATTAAACACCAATTTAGAACAACAACGAAAGAATTTAAAACAACAGGAAAAGGCTAGAATAGAGTAAGAAAGTCCAACCCAACAAAAAATAATTACAGCAGATATACCTTTAAGAGAAGCCGGTCACCCACATCTAGTCGGCTTTCTAGCAATAATCAGGGAAAGGAATGAAAGTTGACACTACGGAGCAAGCATTGAGTGTAACAAAGGGCCCCAAAATTTGCACTTACACCTTAAATAAAAACGTACAAAATCGATTGGTCAAGTGGCATATCGATGACCAAGAAGGCACCTTCGTCCTTGATTCTGGTGCAACCAAGTCTTTTATTCGAACAGGGATACTGCTTCGAAAACCACGACCAACTCGAAGAAACTTAGTGCTGGAAACAGCTACAGGGCACACTACTTCTGTTCTAGACGAGATATCAGCAACAATACAGAATACCCCGATAGAACACTTATTTCTGGTGGCCGATATTAAGAATCAGTGTATGCTTGGTATGCACAGTATGCAAAATAAATTTATCATCGACCTTCAAAATAAGATTTTGGTAATTGGAAACGAGGAAATTGTCCTAAATTCGGGGGGAAATACTCAACCGATAAAGGTCCTAATCGAAGAAGATAGATATAGAAGTTCCCCAAAATTATGAAGCTGTCGTCTCAGCGAAACTAAGCGAGAAGTCACACGGCTTACATGTGGGCATGGTGAAAAGTAAAGAATCTGTGAGTGAAGAAATTCTGGTAGCTAGATATCTCTAACGTAGATCAGCTGATTCTAGTAAAGGTTGCCAATTTATCAAGACAATGAAAACTAAAGAAAAGGAAAAAAATAGGGCCCTGTACACCGAAACATATTCAAGTGCGACGACGGTTCCACGAGGAAAGCCACCACAAGTGACTTAGTTGACGCCAACTTTGTAAAACGGCTAGGTAAAAATTATGACCATATGAACTAAGAACTTAGAAAAATTAAAAAATTTATCAATACCTTATATCATACAAACCTTAGATGGAACATAAAACACTGCGCATAATCCCAGATCAAAATTATTCATACCCACCAATCACAGTTGAGGACATGACATGTCAGAGCGTTGTTCATCCAAATTTAATGTGTCAACGAGAATTAATTTGGTATTTTAGTGACTTAAATTTTGGAAATTAACGTTGAAAATGCCAACATGTGTTGTAAAAAGCCTTAATAATAATAAAAGTGCGAAGTGTGACGGCGATAAAGGAAATTTATTTCGGTGAGGTATTTAATTTTTAAAGATTCTATCGACGGCCATATTTGTTTATTTGAAAATGAACAGAACCGGACTTGGTCATTGGTAAATGTTATAAGTAGGAAATGAAGGTTATTATTATATACTGTTTACTATTTCTTGTTTCATGGGAATCTTTTTTCAAGAAGTGGAAAGACTAACATACAATCAAATACAAAATATATAATTTTCATTACCAATTTATTCGTTTCAAACTTCACAACTGGTTTTAATAGTTTTTCCAAAACTATTTATTTAGTATTTCTCTATAATAATATGGGATCGATCCATTTAATTTATATTTTGTTTAAAGGTTATTATTTACTAGTATAAATTAATTTTTTTAATATAAATACTCTCTCTTTATACAAGGAGACAAAACGAAAACTTGATGGGGGTTTTGGGTATTAATATCATGTATGTTAAAAAACGCTCGGACAGATCGATTTTAGTTTAAAGGAGGACATCTTTTTATCATTAACTGTCATACGTCATTCCCCTACACTCTGTTACTCTGACCAATGCAAGTTAAATAGGGAAAGTGCCAAGTATGACACGTCATTGAAGAGATAATTTTAAGGAGAATTCTGCAATATAACTATTCATTGGATTACTTTTGATTTTAACGCTCAATAACAGCATAAAAAACTGTTACCTATTGTAAAGTTTATCACTTCATTTGAAAACTAATTATATTTGAAATTTAATGTGAAGCATATTTTTTTTATTTTGATTGATTACAGGATAAAGTTTGTATTTCTTAACGTTTGAATTCTACAATTATGTAAGTTATGTTATGATGTTTATACGGGCCGACCGTGTTGTAACGTTGACCGGGCCTTATAAACAGACAGCGCTAATAATTACTGCTCAAAATTGTGACGAAGTCACTAAATTTTATTTTTAATTTATCTTAAAAATTTATATTTCAATTAATTCCCACCTGAGAACATGTAGAAGTTCCCCCGTATTTCTGTTTCCCAGGAATTGCCGTTTTTCAACAATTGCGAGTACTCTCGTAGATTAAAATATTCTTATATTTGCCGAAATCCGAATGGGCATTTTGTAGAGTCGATTTCGTATGAATTATCTACTTTTAATTGTCAAGGACTATAAGCACATTTTTTTATTTTTAAATTGTAAACAGTCTGCTGTAGTAGTGGTATCCCCCCACTCAGGTTTACGGAAAAGCATAAATTCATTGAGAGCTAGGAATGACACTCTCTCAATTGCCGACCACCGAAAACGATTCACCCTTCGATAGTGCCTAGTAAATACTCCGTGAGTGACCGTAATATCGACAAAATATTAAACAACCCCGTTTATTTTTTTAAAGGTAGGAAACCGTATATTATTTTTTTATTTACAATTAGTTTGGGACACTCGTCCGACAAGTGAAATAATTTTGATTCATGCCCAGCATTTTTCATTTCATCCCTTAGTGGCAAACCGTTGGCAATTTTTTATAAGAAGCACCCTGTATTATTTTTATGTAAGTTTCTCTTTTCTTTTATTTATTTATTCAATTATATTTGAATCATTTCGTTTTCCGTCAACAATTAATTATTGAATGAAGCCTGACGTTTTCTATAAAACTAATTTACACACCGCACCGTCTCGATCGCCTTTTGGCAAATATCAAAATAATTTTTACGTTAACCATTGCATTTTTCTCCCAAACACCGCGCTGAAAATTATCATTCTCATTCAATAATTGCCAGAGCCCCGATCGGTCTCGTCTAAGATACATAAACGTTCCGAAAACTTTGATTTCTATAATTTGCTTGCATTTGATTACCGTCATATTTCAATTGTTTTCGAGTGTATTGATTTATTTTTAATAATCCATTTTCGCGTTAATCAGGGGGTGATAGCGGTATTCGCTTGCTTCCCCCTGTCGATGGTCAGAGCTGTTTCAGCCCCTAGTTTTTATAACAGCTCGTGGAAAAGGGTTTCTCTCTTGTAGAAGCTATGGACTGCCAGATGTCTACATGAGAGAGACTTTAATCCGTTAATATTTAATTAGTTTTCATTGGTAATAATTTAATTTTAATCAATTTTCCGCATATAGGGAGCCGTTAATATTTAATTAGTTTTCATTGGTAACAATTTATTTTTAATAAGTTTTCCGCATATAGGGAGCCGTTTATATATAATTACCGTTGTATTTATTTTTTTTGTAAATATATCGGGTGTTCAACTTGAAGCGTTACAGCTTTATACCGCTTTTTATAAAAAAAAAAAAAAACTGTTTCAGACGAAAGTTTTATAGTTTTGTGGGGAAAAACTTTTGGTTAAAATCGTTTTTTATAGCTAACTATAATATGGCTAACTTTTTTTTCGCGCAGCAACATTTTCAAGTAGCTGTTACTCAAAAAGTAAAAGTCCAATAAAAAAATATTTCCCTCAAAAGTTTCTTATTTTTTTATGTACTTTAAGAATATGTAAGAAAAAAATGGGATTCCCATTTAAAAAAAACAAAGTTCACCTCGATATGGCCATATTATGATTAGCTATAAAAAAATGAATTTAGCCAAAATGTTTCCCCAAAAAACTATAAAACTTTTGTCTGAAACTTTTTTTTCTAAAATGGATATTTTTAGCTGTATTTAACTGTAACACTTTAATTTAAACACCCGGTATATTTTAGTACCTATTCCTGTGTTTCTCTTATTACTGGTTCTCAACCGTTCTCTTTCAGGGTACCGTAGGGTACAAGGTGTAAAGGAGATAAGTGTTTTATTTTTATTTATTCTAGTATAGTGGCTACCTGGCAGTGACCGCCTGGAATTATTTTTTTACCTCCACTGAGTTTACTTTGAGTACACTCTGGTGTACTTGAGGGTCGCAGAGCAAACTGCGATAACAAAACTGGCGCCTAAGCAACCCCTATTCGGGTATCACCATCATAGCGCCATACAGACTCGCTGATTCACTGTAGGTGAACCAGGAGCCCGTCACAAAATATTGTAGTTTTCACATGGCTGACTTGTGAAAAGCGTATTAGAAAAAGTTCGATAGTAGATACCACAAAGCACATAGAGGTTCCACGTGAATGATCAAGGTCAAAACTGACAACTTACATTTTTTATGGTATTTGTTTCAAACACTAGATGGATCAATTGTGCAAATTGTGTTTTCTTTCTCCATTTTTTTTATGGGTGGAACTAAATCAAAATATCCAAAGGTTATGACGTGTATTTATGTTTTTGTATTCCCATTTTTTTGTCAGAAGCTGCAACGGAACTGGGAAGGCCCGTACACCGTCCTCAAGAAAATCAACGACCAGGACAGGGATTCTTATGTTTGAACTCAACACAATACGTGTTAAATGAAGAAAGATATTACATAATAATCACATTCTGTAGAGTGAAGATATGCGTCTCAGCATGCGCTGTATTGAAAGATGATAATCCCACTGTTGATCTACCGTATTCACTTTAAAGCGGGAAGTAAACCCAAGGTAGTTCACATTGAAAATTTATCGCCATACTGTGTTCCAGATCCTCCACGTTGGCTTTAATCAGGTCCCAGTAATCAAGTTATTCGGGACAAATAATTGGAGAAGAGGAAGCAATATAACTTTGTACCCTGCAGTAGCCTCCGGCTGTTGTAGGAAACAAAAAGGAGTACAATGTCACCCATCACCCTGCAGTATGCTACAATCGTCATAAGTAAAATAACGAGTAATAGAAGTAGATAGAATAGGCCAGAAATGTCTGGAAATGTCATTTCTTTTCAAGAAAACGTAACAATATATTTTAAACTACGGGGGCTCTGGCAAACCGGGAATTATTAGGAAACAAAAATACGATTGTTCCTCAGAACGTTATCAGGCGGAAAGTAACTTAAACTAACTAAACATACATAAAATTAAACTAAAGGAAAATTAACTTAAAATAAAAATTTTATAATGAAACTAATGGAAAACTTAGTAAAATAGAGAAATACCTACAGTCAAAATTATAAAGGTATTATTTGGATTTTAAAAAAATTTGTTTAAATTTAAGTATCTTATTCTTTAGGTCATTAAAGTCAACTTTCTTAAGGAGCCCAAGTTTGCAGCTCTACATGATGAGCTGTTAAAAGGAGTCAAAAGTAGGGCGCGCAGAATCAATTTTTTCATATATCTCTATCATTCTACAGTGGTTCATATTTTTCCCATAAAATTTATGTCATGTATTATACATAGTTCGTTTATGATTACTTGCACATTGTAAAATGTATTATACAATGTGTTCAAAAAATTAGGAATATAAGTTACTGTATTTTTTTGTATCACCGTAGTTGGAACATCAAGTCTGATCACTAATTTAATATATTAAATACTAGATAATATTTATTATTAATCCAGGATGTGACAAAATATATAAATATTACTTAATATAAAAATATAACGGTTTTGTTACAATATTAAAAACACTATTTTTTTAAGTTATTTATGACATCGTCTAAACTAGTCTTTAATACATCATATGAAGGAGTTTATTTTCTAATCGTGCACAAAAAAAAACAAAGCCAAATAAATTATTTAGTTAAAAAAATACAATTGCCATAGTTATTTTATTAAATATATCAAAAAATAAATCAAATACCATAAGTAAAGGTATGTTTCTAAACACGTATTTCTATCACAAGTAAACAATGATTACCCCAATAAACAGTTAACTTAACTTAGGCACCACTTTGCCTACGACAAATGAATATTATTTCTGAAACTGCTTTAATAACCTTAGAATCACATATATTTACCATTAGTTAACTTTTACTTATGGTTAAAAAATATTCACTTACGGCTACCGATCGCTTCAATACAGTAAGTTCTGATCACCACCGAAACAGCAACGAACTAATAGTCGATTAATCCGATTTCATTTTTGTATTGTATTTCCTACCGGACGGTCACAGCTCATAGGGAAGCTGTAATGGTTGGAACTGTTATTCGTTATTATCTCTACTCAAATGTCATTTGTCGTTTATGCTTTGTGTCAAAAGTTCGTATTTCATTTGATTTGAATCTGTCAACGAAACAAGTTGATTTTAATTTTTAAATTATCTAGGTCATCCGATGTACTAATTGATTTTTAATATTCTTATTGGCCGTCTGATTTGGTAAGGTAAGTTGTAATACTGATATATTGTTGAAAATATATATTTTGTACAAGAATTTCTTAAATAAAATGTCAAATATTGAACATAACCTCAATACCGATCAACAATGAGTAACACACATGAATAATTTATATATTATTTTGTTTGAAATAAAATATCATGCTTTACTATGTTTAAATATGTTAAATAAGATTTTTTCATTTTCATATTAATTTTAGTTTCTGAAATTATTCACTTAATAGTTTTAAATTTTTTATTTATTAGTTAAAAGCATTTTATCTAAATCCTGTTCCAATTTCCTTTCTTAACATTTTAATCTTTTCTTTTTAGCATTGGCTATATCTAGACGGTTTATGGAGAATAATATCTATACGGTTTATGGAGATTTATATCTAGATGGTTTATTTGGATCTATATCAAGACAGTTTATATGAATTTATATCTACATAGAAGTTTTATGGTTTTTATACCTAAGAGTTTGGTGCAATCTGAAGACCGTAGTTTGGTTCAAATATAGAAGATCGACATGTTTCGAGTTAAGTTAGAATACCAAATTTCTCAATATCGTTCAATCCAGAATTAAGAATAAGGATCCCGAATCCCTCTAAGGAAGTCCTGAAGAATACCATACAAATCACATTCCTTTTATTACTACCTCCTGTACAAAGATAAGTGTGCTTTTAAATAAATCATCTTAAATTTAAATTAAGTAAAACTATGTAAATTAGAATTTGTTACTATCTTATCTAAAACTTTGTTTAAATATAATTTGTTAGTGGTAAGTGATTTTCTATATTTTTATCACTAATCTAAACTCAAGTATAGTAAGTTTTAAATATAGTGGTGCCCAACTTCTTTTTCAAGGTAATTCGAGTTATTTAATAACCTGACCCACGCCCACAATCAATAGAGCTTAAACACACTATAACATATAGATAAAATATCAAGTATCATGTTACAAAGCTTAAGTCGAGGTCATACAACTTTTCCATGGAATGCTATGTAGCGTACAGAGTTTTTGCGATAAGTGTACGTATAAATCAAAGTATTAAATATTTGTCATGAGTGTATTAAAAACTGTGCTATTTTAAGTATAATAATAATACTATGCCTATGCACCCCTTTATGAGTGAATTTTAACCCCAGAAACAGAGTTTGTGCAGGGTAAGGACTGCAATTATTATTTGTCATTAAGCACCTTATATATTTTTTGATACATCAATCGTGTATTTTTGACTGTGATATTTTTTAATCTCTAAATATTTTCCCTATTCATATTTTTGTAAAAGTTGATATTATTTTAAAACACCTGAGTACTCAAATTTTTATAAATGTCATTCGTACCTATAGCCTAAAAAGGTAACAATAAGGTTTATAAAATCTAATACTTTTTACATAATAATATTAATGATAAATAATGTTTTAAAGCCTATAAATAATGCAAAATCATAAATACATATATACCACCCACTAAAACAAAAATCACTTATCATAAGAAAATAGTTAACTAGCGGCAAATAAACCGAAACTAATTGGTAGCATAAAGTGTACCTATAGTAAAAAACTAATGTATACTAACCACAAGTAAATAGTTCACCAACTGTAGGTTGTCTAAAAACTAATTGAACTGTTTACTAACCACAGGTGACTAATTTCAAAAATCTTGTTTAACTTACTATAATTAAACATTTTACCTGTCCCATATAGTATACAACTTTTTATTTGCGGTGAGTAAAAAATCACTAACGGTTAGTGAATTTTTTTCCCTGTGTGTTACCCAAGTAGGTAGCACAAAATACTTTAAATTTGAACACACGTATACCAGGCATACATGCACCGTATTAATACCCAGCCTATAGTACTATTGTTCTAAGGCACTATAAATAAGAAGTGCTTCATATTATTTATAAATCTAGAATATAAAAACCAATATTGGCTTTTAAAATCAATTTGTTGCATTTTTCTTCTTTTAAATATAAAACATTTGTTCAAAGATTTGTAATCTAGTACTTAGTTCAACTGGGACTATTGCATAAGGATCTTGTTCCAATTGATACATACATTATAGAACATGTTCTAAATTTACATTGAAAGCAAGCTTTAGATAGTAATGACATTTCAGGAAATCTAAATTTTGACCTATTAGGCATTCCAACGACCTGTCCAAATGGCTACCAGTGGGTAATGACAGTTTATATATGGCAACCCTGTTGTCATGTTGTCATTAACATGGTCAATGATACATATATAGTTATATAGATTGCTCAAAGCTGGTTGTTTACGAGCGGCCATATTGCCTGGCAAATATTTATTAATTTGAATCGGTTTAGCAAAAATATGTTTTAAAACCAATTTTTAGCCTTTAGATATTTAAAAAAAAATAATTGCTTACATTTTTAGTTCAAGGCATACGCTTATGTTTATTTTGAAAAATATGGATAATCAATCTATGTAACTATCTATTTCATTGACCTTGTCAAATCACCAGGTCTACAGGGTTGCCATAATTTTGCAATATCATAACCCGTCAAAGCCCACTGGTAGGCATTCAGTTTGGAATGCCCAATAGGCAGCATTACTACTTTCATCTATTCGGTCAGTGCGTCAGTGCGAAGTCATGGTAGGGAAAGCAAAAGCGATACTAGCGCTAGCTGCAGACAATTTGTGCTGTGTTGAAAATTGTAAAAATACTAGCAAAAAAACAGTGTAAATTATAAAAATTTTCAGTAGCAAAGTGGAAATTAAATCAATGAAATAAATGGATATGTGTACAATAAGAAGAAAAATTACCTTTATTTTTGTATTAATAACAGTAGTACTGGAAATAGTAGACATCAGAAACTTAAAAGTTTTTAAATGAACAATAAATATCATTTCACGATGTTCTTCAACATCCGTTTAATCTTAAATTTTCATGCAGCAAGAACTATAGATTTCTACCTTTGATTATTGTATGTGTGGCTGGAAGGCAATTTTGTGACTTACTGATAGAAAACCAGTTTTAATGATTCATTCTGTTTTCTTTCGAACAAAATTGAAAATGTAAATAACAATCCTTTTGTTTATACATTTTAACTTCAAGCTAATAATTATTTAAAGATATTTTTTTTATTTTAACAGAATAGGTTCTTCAAAGACAACATTAGACTTAGGCAACTTTTCATACATTTTCCCGTAAATACTGTTGCCTGCCTTTATTTTATTAATGATTTTTATTGAATATACTTATTTTTGTTTAGTTTAAGCGATAAAAATATATAATAATAATAATACAAAAAAATTAATGTTTTACTTGTTTTACAAAACCAAATACTTTTATTAAAACTAACATATATACTTTTTTAATTAAGAATTCTATTAAAAATTGTATTGCCAGTATAGGCAGAAATAGTCCATTAGTACAAAAGTGAATTAGCGCTGCTGTCGCGCATGGAGCGAATGATTAAAACATGAACTAAAAGAGCGCTGTTACAAATAGAACAACAAAATTTTTCTATTTATTGATACCAACAACTATTCAATAAAAATAATATTCTGTTAACAAATAATATACTTAGGAAATGAAAGTCATTGCAATTGTTTTATAGTTTTCAAAAACCGAAGGCACTACTACTAAAAAATGTTTAATAAACTTTTAATTATAATATCTTCTGAATTATGCATTCAAGTGAGAGTAGAATTATTTCGGCATGCAAGTAGGTGTAGAATGTAAAATAATTTCCATTTCAAGACTTTCTACAGTATTTTAGGTATACCAAGTTTTTCATTGAATACGTGTTTATATTTATTAGTTGTGTACGTTTAATTACATCACGTATTAGCAAGTATTTAATAGATACAACAAAAAAGTGATCAGAAGTCATGTTCTTACTATGGCAATACATGAAAATAAAGTTAATTTCAGTAACTGATATTCTTATTTTTTTATTAAATTGCAAGTAAGCATGAATATATAATTATAACACATGACATACGTATCATGGAAAAAATAGGAATTACTTAAGAATGGTAGTGAAGATATATATGAAAATATTAATTCTGTACTTCTTACATTTCACTAATCCTAACAGCTTACTCTTTAGAAAGTTGCGTTTAATGATCTGAAAAATAAAACAGTTAAATTTGGAAAAATTTTGACACTATTCAAAAGTAATATAAAAAGTGGGGGTCCTTTTGTTAAGCCGGACAGAAGTTTAATTATAAAATTTAAATGTTTCATACAGAGTATTGGCCAATTAAAAATGGAGATGATGAACCATTCGCAAATGCTTCTATTGTGTTGTTAACGTCACTTGTCAATATCTTGTCATGTAAATACTACCTTGATCTATGATGGCGATCTTCAATACATCAATCTTAATTAAAATAATGTATCTACTACATCATTAATCGTTTTGTCAACCAAAAATTATGTATTTTGGAAGGCTCTCATAATGCCCATAACTTTTAAATGTTTAAGACTTCGTGCAGTGTTATCAATAAGATGTAAGTTTTCAATTTAATTGTTCAGCTTTTGATTTTTAATACACATCATTTAGGATCGCTATGATGATGGCTCTGAAAAAGCAGACTTGGTCAGCCTGATATTTCGACGGTGTTACGCCAAAGAGACGTAAGCGCCATACGGTACATTTTACAGGAAGTGAAAAAAACATCTGAATTTGGGCACCTGCTTATTATTTCAAAAACTATTTTTACCAATGTAAACAAAACTAATTTTCAGTTAAACAAACAAAGTTTGTTTCACTTGGTGGAACCTAGGAAATAACTGTTGCAGAAATTGTAGTAATTTGGCGGTTGTGTCAAAATAGGTTTAGGTAAATTCGCTTACGTCTTTCACAAATGTCGTTTACGCCAATATGGATGGATGTGATGCTTACCACAGATGGCGTTTAAACTGCGTTTACGCCAAAATGATAAAAACAATTATATTACTTTTATCCACGTCTTGTCGGTTAGGTTCAATGTAGAAATCACACGGAAAAGAAATCTTAATGACAAAAGAACTTTATTTAAGAAACAAAATGGTAATTCTGGTATCACAAAAAATACTACTGTAAAATAACAAACATTTCTTATTATTAATAATAAAAAGACAAACTTTGGTGAAATTATTTTTTTTAAACACAACGAACATAAAAAAATCTATGATAATAATATTAAATTTCATCTTCATCATCCGTTTCTTCTAAGACGTCAGCTACTATATTACTTGTTTTCAGTAACAAGTATTCGTGATGAAATTCTTTTCTAATTGTTAGGGAGTCACAAAGAGATTGTAAGTTCTTATATTTGTTTTTGGCGATTGGCAGTTCCCCTTTATAACATGGCAGTAGTCTACTTTTTGCTTGAATCGTTAACTGCACAGATTTGTTTTGTTCCTCCAAAAATGAACTTATGTAGACTACAGCATTGTCTTTCGTAAATGTCAATCTCTTAGTGCCGGAAATTTTAATTTGCAAATTTTTTTGTAGTTGCAAGCTCTTAAAATCAAAAAAATTGTGAAATTGCATTTCTTGTACTTCGTAGGGTTTAGGAACTTTCCGTGCATTTCGGAGAATGGTGGGCCACTCTGAAGGCGCTTGCACAATAATATTTTTGGTGTAGTTTTCAATCACAGCATGCATAGAATCTGCTGTCATGTAAGTGTGTCCAGCAATTAAAAAGTTTAAATGAACTTTTTCAATAAATTTAATTTGATTTAAAAAGTACTGGATCATGGTAAAAACGTATTTGTTTTTATTCTGTCCCCCATAATTGTCACAGTAAAGTGACAGTACTTTAAATCTTCCTTCATTATCTACTTTTTGTAGGTAGTGGAATAAATTAGAAGCAATTTCGTTGGGACCCTTTTTGCATCTTTCTCACCCCATATGTAGCAAATTCCTCTTTGTGTTCCAGATTCATACGTTGTGAAGTTATAAACTGCGTATTTTCTAGAAAATCCTAATAATAACGAATCACCGTGTGGAGTTGCCAAAACTTTTTGTAAGTCGAAGCTTACCACCAATAAATCTTCCTTGCCCGACATTGCTTGTTCCTGTAGATAAATCTTCTTAGCAGCATCTTTTTCCTGGATATGTTTTTCATATTCTTTTACGTTTTCTTCAGTCTTAGTATCTCCTAAATTGTTAAATTTTTCGCATTTCGAACACTTATCTTTTCTAGGCACATGAATGCCAATGTTGTAGTCATTCTTAAGATGTTTTAAGAACCAAGATCTTTTTAATAGAGGAAATGTACTATTTTTCGAAAATCTTGTACAAATTGTTGAAACTTTTGACGTCTGCTGGTAAGTATTTTTTAGTAGAAGAACTTCTACAGTAATGACTTGGTACAGCAGGAAGTGATTCTACAAATTTCTTGAAAATTTCTACTTGTTCACTTGAAGCTTTATTGTGGGGAGTATAGTGTCCGCGTTTATCAGGAGTATGAAATTTTTCTAAATCTGTATTCTCTAGTATGATAGATCTGATGATTCTTTGAGATATGTTGAGGGTTTTTAATAAAAACTGCTGACACACTCGTACTTTGGTATTGCCTTTATGTAGACTATACTCGTTGCTTATTGTTCTAGTGACTTGGCCTTTAGATTTTCTGTGCCGCTTGACATTTTTTACTGACACGCATTCTCTGAGAAAAAATTTTTGTTTCTCCTAACTTTGTAATGACCAAAAATAAGAAAAAATTTGTTTACGTTCTTCATCGGTAAACTTGTTGCACATATTAAGACATTTTTTTCCTAAACATGGATTCCCCAATACTTTCTTGCTTGGCATTGTCCTCCCTTTACTGTTTACATACTCAACACCTGTATTTCTTAGCTTAACTCTTTCTTCTTTTTTAGTAAGCTTCTTTAATGGTCGTTCTGGATGGTGGACGTTCGTAATTTCTTCTTTATCCATCTCCCCCATGTTGAACTCTTCATTTTCACTTTCAGGAATATAATCAGGATCGTCGTCGTCTATAGTTTCAAATGTTTCAAACAGGTTTACATCTTCTGAAATTCTATTTGTTATTAGACAATTTAATGTTTCAGTCACAGGTTCTCGGCTCTCCGGTTGCTCCTCTGAGTTCGTTGATTCAATTATTGAATAGTCAACATTATTTTCTTTTATCTTAGGGGTCTTAGACTCACAGACTATAACGACATTTTGTAATATTGTAATTTCTTTTGTATCGGCTGTGCTGTCTGTTGCATTCATAGTCTTTTCAAAGTTTGTTCCATTTTGGCCACAGGAAGTTGTATCAAAAATCACATCATGGTCTAAAGCTTCTTCTAATGGAGTTTTGGTTTGCAACAAACTAAAAATTTTTCTAGTTCGCGCATTATTCATGGCTCCTGTAATAGAACACAAAGACGTAACCACCAGTTGAGAGAACAGCACATTAAGACTTGATAAAATATAAAGGCGGACAATTTTTACATGTTTTACTTTATAAAATATTCTATCTCAAATAAATAATACGTAAACGTATCTTATTTAAAACTAAAACCATAAAATGCTCTTCTAATTTTATTACCAAAAAGCATGTGAAAACATCAATAGATAGACACTGGTTTGGCATAAGCGCCATAGGAAACAAAATTAAATTATAACCTTGTTATCAAATTATTGTAGACAAAATCAAAATAAAGGTGTACCTTAGGGGTATGAAAAACGTTAATAATAAAATTATTTCTTTCAATTTACCTGGATCAGGATATATCAGGCCGTGAAACGATGAACTAGGTGCCCTATACAAACACAATGGACGAACTGTCGCTTACAACGATGTGTGAAAACAATGTCATCCAAATCCGTTTTTTCCCGCCTTTTACATCAAGTTGCGCACGCCTTTTTTTACAGATTAGACAAAGATAAACATATTTTTCTTGCACTTACTAGACAGAAAAAACGTAAAAAAAATTGGCGCGTACGACAAATAATTGGCGTTTACGTCTTTTAGGCGTGACTGCGTCGATTTAATAAAAAAAATGCATACTGGTCGATTTAGTATTATCCAATTATTATCCCTCATCTGCAATCATATTTTACTCTTAGACATCCTATATACAACACAATTTTTGTGTTTTTTTATTTCAGTGAATAAACATATGTAAATGTACAATGCATCGAAAACCGCAATATTATTGGCACTTCATAAAATCACATAATATTCCACAAAATTTTAAACTCACCTAATGAATTGAACATATTTAATAATAAGTTAAAAATAATAGGTAATATTGTATTGACCTAAACCATATCAATCAGTTTATTTTTATGTTTAATTTTAAATAATCAATAAAATCAAAACAATTAATAATAAAATTTATATAGTAAGTATACCGGGTGGGTCAAATTAAAAGATTCATCACTTCCTTACCTATGTAACCGATCGAAGCACTTTCTTAGAATTAGTATATAACATCGTCGATAACTTTCCGTTTTTTTTTTTTTTCGGAAATAAGCGTTACTTTTGGTTGAATAGGAATAAAAAAATGAAGATACAAATTTGAATCTCAACTGGTATGGTCGGATCATGCTCTTCTGAGCGGTGTACTATACGTTAAGTTCCTTATTAGTTCCTCATCTAACTGCAAAAAGTAGCATATCAGGTTTTTGCTTGCTAATTATAGTTGGGTACAGAGAAATGGGGTGAACAACATGTCCCGAAGTGGAATTTTTGTTTAACTTGTCAAATTCAAAGTAAATTTGCTTATCGATTGATTTTTTGCTGGAAATTCAATAATATGCTTTTACACATCTATAACAATAATAGTATATTAAGCCTCAGCACTAAATTTTCAAACACCGAAGAAACATTTTTTTGGTGGTTGTTACTCCCTAGATATGTTGTTAAGAACATATAAACCACATTTTGTGGAGAGAGCTTTACTATAAAACAAAACAGAAAGAAAAACAGAACGTGCAATTTAAATAAATATTTATTGTTTCAAATAATAATTTTTTTAAAGCAGTTTCCTTGTTCACTAAGACATAAATGAATATTACATTTTTCACAAGCTATTCTTGCCCTGCTACTACAGTTTTCTAATTAATATATTTGCTCGTGACCTTCTGATAGCACTCACCAGTGACCACAGTTGTCAAAGTCGTGCTTTTGCGACATGTTGCTTCTTATGTAGCAACATCGGATCATTTTCTCTTGAAGGCCTGCCTCTTTTTGAGCTTTGAATAATGGGAAGTTTTGCAAAAGCAAGTGCTACAGCAACTTCTAGCAAATGTCTTTTGCCTTTTCCTCCGGCAAGCCTGTTGCATTAGTCTGTCTTCTATATTCCAGCCATGAATTGCACAGAAAGTTTGAAATAATGAAATAATATTCTGAGTGTGGTAATTATTACGAAGTATATTTTCACTTTCATTTTCAGATTGAGATGCAGATTCAGTCTCGATTTCATTGTTACTATTTTCTGAGATAAAATCATTATCTTTAAATGAACAAATCGTTCATCTAGTTTGAATGACTGCGTAGAATCTAATTGTCGGTATTTTAAAATCTCAAAGAAACAACAAAACATAAAGAATTACCTTTGAAACCTGGTGGTGGCATTTGCAATATGGTTTTTAGGGGTTCAATAAATCTATACCAATATTAATCTTAAAAAATACTATAAACTAAAGATATTCGGTAACTGTATGATACTATCTACTAAATTATATTTATAAAAAAAATCTGTCCAACACATGACTTTCCTATCTAGTTATTATAGGCTTTTTCCGGTTATTTTGTACAACCTCTATAAATGTTTAGAGGATAAACTAAATATATACGTTTTCCACATACATCTACCTCGAAACATTTTTCTATAGATATTAATTGAAAACGAAAATACCAAAAAATTTAAATTTAGCACTTTTCCTACAATTTTTCCATTACGGTCCATTTTAGAAAAGTCATGTATAAACAAAAATTATAGAGATCGATATCGCAAACAACTTTTAGCTCAACAATTTTCATTAAAAACCAGAATTTTGCACATTTTGTCAAATTTCTCGAATACAGACCATTTCAGGAAATTTTGACATAAAGCAAAAAATATAGATAATAATATTAGAAGTTAACTTTTATTTAAACATTTTTCTTCTCCAAACATAAATAACAGATATATTCCATAAAATATAAAAACGGCCTCGCATAAAGTACCCCCCTAGATGTTCCGACTTTGTCCAAAATCTAATCATGTCACGTCAGACCGAAATAAAACTTAAGTTTAAAATTTAATGTTTTTTTCTTTATCCGTTTTTTGAGTTTTCTTCAAAATTCAAAATTTACACATTTTTTTAAATATCTCGAATACGGTCCATTTTAGAGAAATTATGTATAAAAACTTTTATTTGAACAATTTTTATAAAAAAAATAATTTTTTTACATTTTATCAAATTTCTCGAATTCAGACCATTTTAGGAAAATTTTGTATAAAACAAAAATTATAGACAATAATATTAGAAGAAACTTTTATTTATAGAATTTTCTTCTTTAAACGTAAATAACAGATATATTCCATAAAATATAAAAATGACCACCTATAAAGTACCCCCCAGATTTTCCGACTCTGCTCAAAATCTAATCAGTTTACTGTACGCTGGAATAAGGCTTAAGTTTTTCTGTGTATCGGTTCATGAGTTATGGTGGATACATACATACATACAACTCTTACTATTCTTATAAACAAAAAAACAAAAACACACACACGCACACACACACACACACACACACACACACACACACACACACACACACACACACACACACACACACACACACACACACACACACACACACACACACACACACACACACACACACACACACACACACACACACACACACACACACACACACACACACACACACACACACACACACACACACACACACACACACACACACACACACACACACACACACACACACACACACACACACACACACACACACACACACACACACACACACACACACACACACACACACACACACACACACACACACACACACACACACACACACACACACACACACACACACACACACACACACACACACACACACACACACACACACACACACACACACACACACACACACACACACACACACACACACACACACACACACACACACACACACATATACCATAGAGAAAACCTATGACAAAACTTCTGTGCACAGAATTGAAAACTGCATATATTAAAGATGTCACCTAATGCAAGAAAGTCTAACTAAATTAAACAGTGGCAAATGCCACCACTGGTGCTGAAAGGTTTAAATTACAAGTTGCAGAAGGTCACATATTCTTGCACTAGCGACAAATGAGTGCGATAATAGCCTTCTGCAACGTGTGTTTTATACTATTTTCTCGATTTTGGGCTTTATTTACCGTTTTTTTTTTTTTTATTTTTTCTTTGTTAGTTAGGGACTTTTTCAGTTAATTAATTTAGTTAATTAAACCAACTGTTAAGTGGAATTTATTTATTAGCAAAGTAGTGAATATTAACTGAAATGTCACAAAAATGTCAATAAAAATCGTTTAAGAATGAGCTTCATTCTTCAAAGATTTTCCGTACGAGAATATGACATTCTTATACTATAATCGAGAAAAAAATCCCTTTGCAAGCATTTTCTGTTGTTCAGTTTTGCTACTTCCGGTGTAGGAATTTCGGCAACGTAACAAAAAGCAGGATCTTGCTTTAACTTGTTTTTTTCTGACTATAAAATAATATTGCAACAATTTTTTTTGTGTCTGCGAAGGGATTAATTCACATAAAAATGCCACCTTGTGAAAAGTGACCTGTATCTTGAAATAGGTGTAAAATCGGAACCAAAAGTCAGAAAGTGGTTAAATTACTCTAAAAATCTTTGTATGACTTTCAAATAAGTGTACGGCCTTTGTATTTAATATAAGTGTACGGCCTTTGTATTTAATAGTTCTACCCCATTCAGTCTTTTATTCACCTCGGGTTTTCGAGTATTCAGCATGTTGTTAAAGATATATCTCGAATTTCATTGAAAAATACAAATATTCGTAAATAGGAGTGTACTTAAATGGTCTAACAATTTACAGACTTCTTCTAGAACATAATACGAAAATACTATTATGCTTGTTTTTGGTATGTTAATTTATTTCAACCCAACTTTTACAATAATTCAACTATACAACTGATAACATTAACGTCTATCATAAAGGGTGGTTGGCTTAGTGGTTAGAGTCATAAGTTTGGAATCGAAAGGTCTCAAGATTGAATCCCACCGGTGACAGGCATTTTTATTTATTTGAAAAAAAATAAATATTAATTTTATTCCATAGGTAGGATTCCCCACTTGACCATTCACTATTGGGTTCTAATTAAAAGTACTGTTCCTGAAGTAGCGCTATGAAACAGAGTAACTATGCCTACACAAAATACACATGAATAAGAATTTAAACACAAACTGAGACTGGCATATTAAGTACAGTTCATCAAATTTCTAGAGGCTTTCGACGGCTAGACAGAGAAAGCACTACTGACAGGCATCCCGACGGATTTACGCAATGAAAGTACACTCTGCGCATCAAGTATTTCACTATTTCATTCAGACGTAAATTTCAGATGTAAATTTCGCTAAAACATTTCTTTTATTTTCGTTTGTGTTTTTTGCTCATTACAGTTTAATATAACCTAAGTATGGAGTTTAATAGCAAATTAAGAGGCCGCGTGATTAACAGTCAATCTCGCGAAATAATAGCCAATGTTATAGAGTTTATGAGAAGAGAAGGAACCTTTAATTCACCTTCAATACCATTTAAAAATGTAAATGATCGTGTTGCTGCAGCCACAGGAGTATCTAAAAACACTGTCGTCCGCATTTCTGGAGAGAAAAAAAGAATCGATAACCGTGAGATATCGGAATTTTCATCACCAAGAAAAACCATTAAAAAACCAAAAACGGTTAATGATATAGATGAAGCTGCACAAGAATCAAATTTTATTTTTTTATTATTAGATAGCTATTTTTGTTTCTGAGTTGTGTTCATTTACAGGCTCAATTTTTTTCCGTTTCTCCTTTTTGATTTTATATGGGGTTTCAAGTTGTTTTTGACTTATTTCGACGTAAATCACAACAACACACTTTTTTAATAAAGCAAACAAGTGTCAAGAGGTATATGTACGTGTAAACTACAATTACAAAAAATTGATATGAAACCCATGAAACCACCGACAAAAATGTAAAGCTAGCTTCCGTACTAGAACATGGTGTCATTCGTCGAGATAATTTATCGTTTTGTTTAATAGATCAAGAAATGTAAATATTCCCCTGTTATTTTTTATAAAATTATAAGAGAAATAAATTTTTTTCTAAATAGTGTAGTTTATTATTTTGTAGAAAAACAAAATTTCGAAAATTTAAGTAATGTTTCAGAAACAACCGTTATTAATAATAGGTACCATTTTCCTTAATAAGGTAGAAATAAAATATAAACTATTTCCACGATTTACAAAGGCCTCCAAAAAAATTATAGGTATTTTCCGCTATCCTATAAAATTTATATTTTCTGACTCAATTTCAAAAGGTTGAAGGAATTCCAAAACACCTTTTACGGCATAATAATTATTTTCAATTCTACATACTATCTTTAGCTGCTTTTAAAAACGTTCTAAGAAAGTCCAATCAGACCAATTTAATCCCTAAACTATTCCACACTTTTAAAATTTAATTACCTAAAAATATTAAAAACTATTTAAAATAACTTGTTTAGCAGACTGTACAATAGCTATCTTAGTCACACGTAGCGCGTTCTCTGTCTGGGCGTCGAACACCTCTAGAAATTTGATGAACTGTACCTAAATCCACCTAGGCCATAAATAAAAAAAACGTCATCATAAAACTGAAACTCTAACGTCAGGATCATCGACTTATATAGCTCACCTTAACCTTTTAGAACCTTCTCGAAATATCCGGGTTTTTCTTTACCAGGAATGACATTTACAGATATTTCTAGACTATTCTGTCTTCTTATTTTACACGTACTTTCACTAATGACGATCGCAGCACGCTGTAGGGTGATGCAGGGTAACAATATAATGAAATTATCACTGCAAACAAACCAAGTTTACCTTTAGACAGATGGTCTCTACTTTTTACTGACGATATTGTTGAAGTGAAAATAATGCATACTAATTTAAAAATTACCCATTTTTAACCAGATTATGAAGATTACGCGTTTTTTACCAAGCGTATAGATGAAGTAGAACTAAAGGCATCTTTGGGATTATTTAATCTATTTAATCTATTTAATTAAATCACCTCACGAAGACGCTGGTTCATTTTGTCTCACAATGTCTTTAAAGCGTGTTCTCTTTGTGTTAACAGCTTTCGGCTTTGATGATTAAGAAACACGAACAGTAAGAAAAGAAGAAGGGAAAAATCTTTTTTATCTAATCTGTACCAGAAATTTATTGAGAATTGCAAGGACAATTAATATACCATAATATGCTTATACTACGCTGCCGTGTTAAGCACAAAGGTGGTAACTGACTTTTTTAAGAAAAATAAGTTTTTGATTATAATACATTAAATTATCAATTTTTTAACATTATTATTAAGTTATTAAGCATGAAAAGTCAATATTTTATTAATAGATCTGTAAAAATAGTCGTATCTTTCTTTTCTACCTTAAATACTACGTTAAAGGGCCGTATCTGCAAAAAACTTAGCTTATTTATTGTTTTTGAAAACAAATACGTCCATAACCCTTATTATTTTTTAAATGTGTTAAACATGCTTTAGTAAATTTGTTAAAAATTTCAGTAAAGTTAAAGAAGAAAAGAGAAGAATGGCGTTATTTTATAAAAATTCATTTAAGAACCCAGATTACAAAATAGTTAATTTCCTTAAGGTGATATTAATCAAAGACGGTATTATAGAACAAAATAAGAAAAAGACTGCTAACGGAATTTTCAAAGATAAAAAGAAGCCTCCAAATGGTATCACAACAAAAACTAAGTTAAAATTTTGGGAAGATTTAGCGAAAAATGATTGTGAAGATGATAACGATGAAGTAGAAGATTAAAGTTCTGAGAACTGATATTACTAACAAATTCAATGTTATGCAATTCAATTATTATCTGTAGCTTTCATTTTTTTCCTTCCATTTTTATATTCTATTTTTTGTTATTACTTAAAATTGATTAATAACAAAGTTATTATAACTAGTACCTTGTTAATAAAAATTTCAATTTATAAACCAATAATAAAATAAATGTGAATAATCATTAATTATATTATATACGGCAATATGCTGTAGTAATAAACAATTGAAAAAATAGATTAATAAGTGGTAAGTTGAAAAGATTGTGATTTTTATATTAAATCTTTAAATATCTTGAATAAAAATTAAAAAATTCATAAAATTGAAGTACTATGTTTCAAAATGGCTATAAATAGTCACACATGAAACGTTATGATGCCGATTTTCAGAACCACAAAGTTGACACATCGAAATATCTAAATTTATCGAATTCAAGTTTATTACAGTTACCACCTTTGTACTTAGCACGGCAGTACGGTTGACGAGATGTTGATGGGATTTCGAGGTAAATGCAGTTTTCATGTATAATTCAAGAACAAAAATATGCTACAAAACAGCATGAAAAATCAAATGATGATTTCCATAAAATTTCAAATAAATATATTATTTTTATTTGAATTATAAAAAGAAATATTAATGTGTGATTAGTTTATTTTAAACACTTTGGTTTAAGGTACGGCCTCCGAGTCGAACTTGTTTAGACCCTAAAATATTTTAAAATTTTTGCGCGCTTGGGGCGAGCTACATAGTGTTGCTCTTGGCAAACAATTTTTATTCACAAAGAAAATTAGAAGAAAGTAACTGAGTCTAAACTGAAATTAAAGGTTAATGGTAAGATTTAAGAGCTTTATTCTGCAATTACCATTGACTATTATTAAATTAATTACAACTTTGTGCACCCTACATTTAAAAACAGATGAAATGATTTCTTACAAGCATTAAACTCAACTAAGAGCAAGAAAAGTCAATGGGCTGTACTAAAAAAACATACATTATTGAAAAAAGGGTTTAATATAGGAAGTTTTTAGTAAAAATGTGTTACAAATCATTTTAAAGAAAGTTTAGAATAAATTTCTAAAACATTAACGATAGGAGGAGCTATCTTTACCTCAGTATCCGTGGTGTTACAATTTATTTATTAATAATAAATAATAATTGCAGAAAAATATTCTCAAATCATATCATTAACCTTTAATTTTAATTTAGGTTTAGTCTTATTCCTTTGACGATTTTTGTTTGTAAAAATTGTGTCTGCAAACAGCATCCTAAAATTTAAAAATATTTAGGGTATAAACAAAATGTCGTCCGAGTTCGGCACTGGGGCCATACCCTAACCCAGAATGTTTAAAATAAATTAATCATACATTAATATTTCTCTTTATAATTCAAATAAAAAGTAATTTATTTGATATTTTATGGAAATCATTACATGATTTATCCACGCTGTTTTGTAGCTTATCTTTAAAAAAAACAAACTACTTACCACTGGAATATAGTCTAAAAATAAAAATATAAACACCACTAATAAAATATGAAATTTTTCATTCTGCGACGTCACACCCCTATCCCTTGTTACCGGACGAGATCACCGTATTGTTTGTGAATCGTGAGACTGACGTATGTAGAAAATGTATGAAAAAATAAACGAGAAATTTCCTTACAGGTTTTACTTAATAAAAAAATCGTATGGAGGTAGGATATTGAAGGAGATGCTACGTTCTTTAAACCATGTATTGCAAAAATTAAATCGGTGGCTGGGGTTAAGTGGACGTAAGTGAAGCATCAATAAAGCGGCCGTACAAGGTCTAAACTAACTGTTTTTTCAATTTGGATATACTGAAATTATTTTTTTCCAATTTGAGTCGAAAGCAAAGATATAAAAAATTAGTATAAAATAATTTTCGGTTGTATATTAATATTTAGTAAATTTTGTTTTAAATCTATAAAAAATCAACTTTTGAAGAACTATTTATTGAAAAAAAAAAAAAAATATGGGTGGCACTCGGGAACTGTCGCGGTAAAGCTATTGCATAGCATTTTTTATCAACTTATGCAATTATAATTATTTATTTAATTTATTTTATTTAGCAGTATTTTTTCCTTCATATTAATTCAAGTTGCACTTTTTGAGCGTGGTGACCGATAAGAAAACAAATATTTTTCTTTTATTAAATAAATGAGAAGTTAATTTTGTTTAAAATATTTTTATTATCTTACAATACATGTGGGTTATTCAGGAATTTGTATCATTGAAACTATAGGTTTATGGTAACTGAAATAAGAAATATAAGTTTGAGACTTGATATCCTATAAATATCTGGAAAATACCGCGTCAATGTTGGTCCCATATTTTGTTGTGGATTCTTGTGGATCATTATTCATTTTCAAATTTTTCCGAAATTGTGTCTAAAAGAGATAGAATCAGTTATAAGCAGTTAGCAGCTAGTCTACATTTTTCGATTTTTCAATTTTTCGATTTTTCGATTTTTCGATTTTTCGATTTTTCGATTTTTCGATTTTTCGATTTTTCGATTTTTCGATTTTTCGATTTTTCGATTTTTCGATTTTTCGATTTTTCGATTTTTCGATTTTTCGATTTTTCGATTTTTCGATTTTTCGATTTTTCGATTTTTCGATTTTTCGATTTTTCGATTTTTCGATTTTTCGATTTTTCGATTTTTCGATTTTTCGATTTTTCGATTTTTCGATTTTTCGATTTTTCGATTTTTCGATTTTTCGATTTTTCGATTTTTCGATTTTTCGATTTTTCGATTTTTCGATTTTTCGATTTTTCGATTTTTCGATTTTTCGATTTTTCGATTTTTCGATTTTTCGATTTTTCGATTTTTCGATTTTTCGATTTTTCGATTTTTCGATTTTTCGATTTTTCGATTTTTCGATTTTTCGATTTTTCGATTTTTCGATTTTTCGATTTTTCGATTTTTCGATTTTTCGATTTTTCGATTTTTCGATTTTTCGATTTTTCGATTTTTCGATTTTTCGATTTTTCGATTTTTCGATTTTTCGATTTTTCGATTTTTCGATTTTTCGATTTTTCGATTTTTCGATTTTTCGATTTTTCGATTTTTCGATTTTTCGATTTTTCGATTTTTCGATTTTTCGATTTTTCGATTTTTCGATTTTTCGATTTTTCGATTTTTCGATTTTTCGATTTTTCGATTTTTCGATGTTGGTCCCATATTTTGTTGTGGATTCTTGTGGATCATTATTCATTTTCAAATTTTTCCGAAATTGTGTCTAAAAGAGATAGAATCAGTTATAAGCAGTTAGCAGCTAGTCTACACGCATACGTCTAGTCGCATGCACACAAACACCGTGCCGAAGTCTGCCGAACTGAAACGACGTTAGATTTTCGATTTTTCGATTTTTCGATTTTTCGATTTTTCGATTTTTCGATTTTTCGATTTTTCGATTTTTCGATTTTTCGATTTTTCGATTTTTCGATTTTTCGATTTTTCGATTTTTCGATTTTTCGATTTTTCGATTTTTCGATTTTTCGATTTTTCGATTTTTCGATTTTTCGATTTTTCGATTTTTCGATTTTTCGATTTTTCGATTTTTCGATTTTTCGATTTTTCGATTTTTCGATTTTTCGATTTTTCGATTTTTCGATTTTTCGATTTTTCGATTTTTCGATTTTTCGATTTTTCGATTTTTCGATTTTTCGATTTTTCGATTTTTCGATTTTTCGATTTTTCGATTTTTCGATTTTTCGATTTTTCGATTTTTCGATTTTTCGATTTTTCGATTTTTCGATTTTTCGATTTTTCGATTTTTCGATTTTTCGATTTTTCGATTTTTCGATTTTTCGATTTTTCGATTTTTCGATTTTTCGATTTTTCGATTTTTCGATTTTTCGATTTTTCGATTTTTCGATTTTTCGATTTTTCGATTTTTCGATTTTTCGATTTTTCGATTTTTCGATTTTTCGATTTTTCGATTTTTCGATTTTTCGATTTTTCGATTTTTCGATTTTTCGATTTTTCGATTTTTCGATTTTTCGATTTTTCGATTTTTCGATTTTTCGATTTTTCGATTTTTCGATTTTTCGATTTTTCGATTTTTCGATTTTTCGATTTTTCGATTTTTCGATTTTTCGATTTTTCGATTTTTCGATTTTTCGATTTTTCGATTTTTCGATTTTTCGATTTTTCGATTTTTCGATTTTTCGATTTTTCGATTTTTCGATTTTTCGATTTTTCGATTTTTCGATTTTTCGATTTTTCGATTTTTCGATTTTTCGATTTTTCGATTTTTTCGATTTTTCGATTTTTCGATTTTTCGATTTTTCGATTTTTCGATTTTTCGATTTTTCGATTTTTCGATTTTTCGATTTTTCGATTTTTCGATTTTTCGATTTTTCGATTTTTCGATTTTTCGATTTTTCGATTTTTCGATTTTTCGATTTTTCGATTTTTCGATTTTTCGATTTTTCGATTTTTCGATTTTTCGATTTTTCGATTTTTCGATTTTTCGATTTTTCGATTTTTCGATTTTTCGATTTTTCGATTTTTCGATTTTTCGATTTTTCGATTTTTCGATTTTTCGATTTTTCGATTTTTCGATTTTTCGATTTTTCGATTTTTCGATTTTTCGATTTTTCGATTTTTCGATTTTTCGATTTTTCGATTTTTCGATTTTTCGATTTTTCGATTTTTCGATTTTTCGATTTTTCGATTTTTCGATTTTTCGATTTTTCGATTTTTCGATTTTTCGATTTTTTCGATTTTTCGATTTTTCGATTTTTCGATTTTTCGATTTTTCGATTTTTCGATTTTTCGATTTTTCGATTTTTCGATTTTTCGATTTTTCGATTTTTCGATTTTTCGATTTTTCGATTTTTCGATTTTTCGATTTTTCGATTTTTCGATTTTTCGATTTTTCGATTTTTCGATTTTTCGATTTTTCGATTTTTCGATTTTTCGATTTTTCGATTTTTCGATTTTTCGATTTTTCGATTTTTCGATTTTTCGATTTTTCGATTTTTCGATTTTTCGATTTTTCGATTTTTCGATTTTTCGATTTTTCGATTTTTCGATTTTTCGATTTTTCGATTTTTCGATTTTTCGATTTTTGGATTTTTCGATTTTTCGATTTTTTGATTTTTCGATTTTTCGATTTTTCGATTTTTCGATTTTTCGATTTTTCGATTTTTCGATTTTTTGATTTTTCGATTTTTCGATTTTTCGATTTTTCGATTTTTCGATTTTTCGATTTTTCGATTTTTCGATTTTTCGATTTTTCGATTTTTCGATTGTTCGATTTTTCGATTTTTCGATTTTTCGATTTTTCGATTTTTCGATTTTTCGATTTTTCGATTTTTCGATTTTTCGATTTTTCGATTTTTCGATTTTTCGATTTTTCGATTTTTCGATTTTTCGATTTTTCGATTTTTCGATTTTTCGATTTTTCGATTTTTCGATTTTTCGATTTTTCGATTTTTCGATTTTTCGATTTTTCGATTTTTCGATTTTTCGATTTTTCGATTTTTCGATTTTTCGATTTTTCGATTTTTCGATTTTTCGATTTTTCGATTTTTCGATTTTTCGATTTTTGGATTTTTCGATTTTTCGATTTTTCGATTTTTCGATTTTTCGATTTTTCGATTTTTCGATTTTTCGATTTTTCGATTTTTCGATTTTTCGATTTTTCGATTTTTCGATTTTTCGATTTTTCGATTTTTCGATTTTTCGATTTTTCGATTTTTCGATTTTTCGATTTTTCGATTTTTCTGTTTTTTTATTTTTAGATTTTTCGATTTTTTGATTTTTTGATTTTTCGATTTTCTTTTAATGAATAAATGAGAAGTTAATATTATTTAACGCCGCACGCTGTGCCGGTCGGAGTGGGAATTTCTTGATTCGGTCTCCGCGCTCAGAGCCCGCGATAAAAGCTATGTAATAGCTTAAAAACAATTAAAATATTTAAACAAAAACAATTTTATTATTTGAAAACAGAAATTGTAAAGTAAAACTAAATAAAAGATTGGTAGTTATTGCATGTTTTAATCCAAATTTTAAGGGGATTAAAACTTTTTTTCATAAAAATAAAAAAAAAATTTTTTTGAATCGAGTATCTTTGGGTAAAAAGAAAAAATATTATTTATATCTACTTTTACCTTAAATCTAAAAGAAATTTCACAAAATAAACCCCTACTGGACAAGAATCTTAAAACATAACAAATGCCATCGGTATAAAATAAATTCATTGCCTTTTATAATATAATTTTATTACTTTAATGTCTAGTATAATAATTAAAAAACTAATTTTAAATAAACTGGATGCAGATTATTTTTTTTATTGTTTTGACTATAATATTGTGTTTGATATTTTAAATTTATTTAGATATATTCTATTTTTAAATGTGTATTTATAACAATTAAAAAAAAATAATTAAGAAATTCCATAATAAAGGGTGAAGATTTGCTAAAATAATGTTATGAAGGGTAAATACAGTACCAACAAAAATTCAAAAAGTCTATGGTCTTGTTTTTCAATAACTGTTTAATTTGTTTCTTGTATTTATGAGCAGAGTATTATAATAATAATAAGAATAATAATGTTTACTGTTAATAAAGAATAGTTGCAAATAAATACACAAGAAATAGTTAGGTACATGACTACTTTTTATCTTTGTTATATCATCAGTAGTAGGAATAGCGTCTTCTTTTAAACGAACATAATATTTAGAACTTAAATCAAAGTGTTCTTTAAGAAAGTGCTTGGAACAGAATACACTATATTTCGTAGATGTTCAGAAACTTCTATTTACATAATGTATCCATTTCTTATAGTCCGGGAGATAATGACAGATTTCAATAAACCATTTTCGCAAGCTTTATTTTTTGAATATGAGTTATTTAAATAGCATCTAACATTAAAATTATCGTCTTCCATTCCAGTTGTACGATAGGGGGTTTCAGGAGGGTTGCAATTCCAGTAAAAAAAATATAAAAACAAATCATTTTCGCAGGGATAAAACTTGGTGTACACGTTGATATGAACATAAAAATATTAGAAAATATCGTCTTCCACCTGAATTGTACAACAAACTACGTCTTCCACCCACATAACTAGGCGTAAAAAAATAATAAAATAAATTGTAGTCGCAAAGGTGTGTAATTAAGGAATATCAGTTCGATGAACTTCAATAGGTTATTTCATTATATTTTACATTTTATTAAAATAATAATTAGTTGTTATCCAATACAAATAATGCAATTTCATTAATTCTAAAGTTCATTGTGTCCAATTCTGTTTAGCTAGCAAATGATCTATTGAAGCGGTATTCGACTGTTAGTTATTGAGTAGTATTAAATTAACCTTATAATACACATGTAAAAAAGGTATATAATTTTATTATGTAATAAAGGGCTGGTATAAACTTAATCAAATGTTTTATTCTACAAATGCTAAAATTAAGGCAAAGAACCGAGAATTATTACATGGCGATCCTGCCAGGATCTAATAATAAAAAGTAGTTTTTTTTTATAGCACGATTTTCAATAGTAACACAAAATGTGCAAATCAAAAGTTAATACAGATTCAAGCTGCAGGAACTGGTTCGAACAATGCTTCCCAGGTAAACTCAAATACTTTTACACGTACTGATTGGATGCTTTTGGCTTTAATTTTGTTGGTTGTTGCTGCGATTTTATATTTTGTAATCCAAAAAATACGAAGAAATGTAAAGTCATCAGTAAGGAAGCAAATCCAGATGCATGAATGGAAGAAATACCGTGATCACTCAACAATGGAAACTAAATAAGTATTTTGTGGTAGTGTAGCTATGTAGTGTAAAAACAAAAATTAAGTGTTTAATGAGTGACGAAGAAAAATTTCTCTGTGAATTTCGAGCTTTCGAAGAAGAAATTGTTAAATTCGAAACTAATTTGACTAAGGACCGTATTGAAAAACGAAAGAACAAAAATAACACCGAGCGTCGGATAAAAAGGTTAGATACTTATAGAATAGGTTTTTTAGATTTAAAATCACGATTTAATAATAAAAGTTTTTCATCAAATTTTATATGTAAAATTTCAGTTTATGCAGAAAAGATAGAACAATTCATTAAAAAATGTAATGATATTTTAGAAGAAAGAAAAAAAACAGGATAGGGAAAATCTGCAATTACAATTTAATGATGGAGATTTATTACTAAATTCACCAAATGTTGAACTAGGCCACTTTTTATTGACAGTGTCGAGAATAGTTCTAATCCAGATAATATTGTAAATTTTTTACCAATTAATATGGCTAATTTTGACTTTAAAACGGCTGCTATCTTGTTGCCAAAATTTAATTCTAGCGATTCTGAGTCAGTTTATAACTTAATAGAAGGTATCCAGCTTTAGGAACCCTCTTTAAATCAAATTGGTAAACCCCTTTTGATTAATTATATTTTAAAAGCTTGCATTTCACATAAAGATAGCATTCGTATGAAAAAAAGTTATGATAACACAGTAGAATTAATTAGTGACCTTAAAAAACAATTTTTACCTAGGCAGTCTTCAACTGCTTTGGCTGCTAAATTACAAAGTACTACTCAAGGCGAGATGGATATCGAGAAATATGGTAGAAAAATTGAAGAGTTAATGTCACAACTCACCATTGCACAGACTGGTAATATTGATAATGCTTTGCCAATATTTCAAACAGAAAATGAAAAAATAGCTGTTGATGTGTTTGCAAGGGGAATACGAAACACAGATTTGCGTACTATAGTTAAAGCAGGTAGCTACAGAACATTAAACGAAGCTATAAACGAGGCTATAGATGAGGTATTTATTTCAAAACAAACTTCAACCATGTACCACATGCAAAGAGGTATTAGTAACAATTTTTAAGCTAATAAATTTAGAGGTACCAACAATAGAAGCCATAACAATAATTTTAGAGGTAATATGAATAATAGGTATAATACGAATAGTAGTGGTAGATATAACAATAATTCAAATAACCATTATTATTCTAGAAAATATAACTACCAAGGTTCTCGTCCAGCTCGAAGTAGGAATAATTATTTTAGAAATAGTAGAAATTATCGTGGAGTAAATCGCCCAGTTTATACAGCAGTGGAACGCGAATCAACTTCGGTTGCTGGGGGTATGAATGAACCAAACTCATCTCAAACTCAAACGTTTTTTCGTGCCTCCCCGGCAAATAACTAATTATAATAATATTAATCAATCTACGGTACAGTACAAGTATAATCTACAGTACTTTCAAATGACCTATGGTAACAGAATAGTTCGATTTTTATTAGATACCGGAGCTTCTATAAGCGCATTTTTTATGAACAAAATAAATAAACACTTGCAAAGAATAGATGACTCAAATATTATTAACATAGAATTGACCTAGAGAATAATGCAACACCTGCATATTCCAAACCTTACAGATTACCTCAAGCTCAAAAAGCTGAAATAGACAAACAAATAAATAAAATGTTAAAAGACCGAATCATTGAACCAACGCACCTTTACTTATTGTACCGAAAAAATCAGAAAATGGTGTAAATAAATGGCGGATTGTTATAGATTATAGACTATTAAATAAAACTGTAAAAGATGACAAGTTTCCCTTGCCAAACATTAACGAAATTTTAGATTCTCTTTCAGGCGCAATGTATTTTTCCCATCTAGATCTTTCTCAAGGTTATTATCAGGTTGAATTAGATTCTTCAAGCAGACCTTACACAGCTTTCAATACGAATACAGCTCAGTATCAGATGACCAGACTTCCTATGGGACTGAAGGTCAGTCCCAGTGCCTTTTCTACAGCGATGACAATTGCAATGTCAGGTTTAAATTATGAATGCTGTTTTGTCTACTTGGACGACCTAATTGTTTTTGGAAATAATTTAAAAAATCACATTACAAATTTAATAAAAATTTTAGAAAGATGGAGAAAAGTAAATTTAAAGTTAAATCCGAATAAATGTGACCTTTTGCGCAAGGAAATTTTATATTTAGGTCATATTATTTCAGAAAATGGCATTATGCCTGATCCAGAAAAAAACCGGGCAGTCCAACAATACCCTGTACCTAAAGATTCTCAAGAATCTAAAAGCTTCGTAGCATTTGCAAATAATTTATTATAAAATGGATGATACTTACTCAACATCTGAACTTCGGTCAGCGTTAAAAGATCTCCAAAAAATTTGCAAAAAACATAATATTAGTGAATTATTAATAATAAAGAAAACATGCGCATTAAATAAAATAAATGAAATACTTAAACTTTCATACATACTGACATGTGACAATATAAAACTAACAATTATAAAAGATGTTAGAACTATCGATAATTATGAAATAAAACAACTCATTTTGAACGATTTTCACTTACTACATACATGAGGACATGCAGGAGTCAATCAAATGTTTAATAGTATTAAGAAATTTTACTATTGGAAAGGTTTGTTTAGAGATATTCAATCATTTGTACGTCGTTGTGACCAATGTCAACGATATAAACATTCAATTCCGAAAATACAACCTTTAACTCTTACAACAACGGCTTCCACAGCTTTTGAGAAAATATTTTTGGATTTAATGGGTCCTTTGGATCCCGATATGGATGATAATAAGTACGTATTAACTATTCAATGTGATCTATCTAAATTTGTTGAAGCCTACCCTATTAAAAACAAAGAAACAGTTACAGCTGCAAATTCTTTAGTGAATAATTTTTTTTTAAGATATGGAATACCTAAAGAAATTGTAACAGATCAGGGAACGGAATTCATGTCATTAGTTTTTAACGATACATGTAAAATTTTAAATATTAGTCACCTTAATTCTACTGCTTATCATCATCAGACTTTAGGAAGTATTGAAAACTCACATAGACATTTAGGAGCTTATTTGAGAATGCAAGTTTCTAAGTACAACAATAGTTGGAGCAGTTGGCTTCCTTTTTGATGTTTCTTTTATAATACTACTGTTCATACGGAAACCAAATATACTCCCTTTGAATTACTATTCGGAAAAACCGCTAATTTACCTTCAAATATAACAGAAAAAATTGATCCTTTGTATTCATTCGATAATTATCCATTAGAATTAAAATTCAGATTACAACAAGCTAGTGCCGAAGCCAAAGAAAATTTGGAAAAGTCTAAATTGAGTAGAAAAGTTAGATATGATAATTGTAAACCTAGTACTAGTAACGTTAATTTTAGTATAGGAGACTTGGTTTTAATAAAATATGATAGTGCTTCGTCTAAAATGGCAGAAATCTATAAAGGACCATACAGGGTAGTGCGCGAAGATAACACGAACATTACATTGAGTGAAGTTAATGATAAAAATAAAACTTTAGTTGTTCATAAAAACCGAGTTAAAACATATTACAATTAAAATATTTTTCTCCTTTTACTATTTTATTCTGATTTTGAATTTTTTTTTAATTTTTTTTCAGGTAGTTTTATGTACTTAATAAAGATAAAAAAATTTAGAAAGTTGTTCTAAAAAGTTTTCTCGTCCCCCAGGGAGGTGTAATAAAGGAATATCAGTTCGATGAACTTCAATAGGTTATTTCATTATATTTTACATTTTATTAAAATAATAATTAGTTGTTATCCAATACAAATAATGTAATGTCATTAATTCTAAAGTTCATTGTGTCCAATTCTGTTTAGCTAGCAAATGATCTATTGAAGCGATATTCGACTGTTAGTTATTGAGTAGTATTTAATTAACCTTATAATACACATGTAAAAATGGTATATAATTTTATTATGTAATAAAGGGCTGGTATAAACTTAATCAAATGTTTTATTCTACAAATGCTAAAATTAAAGAAAAGAACCGAGAATTATTACAGGTGATACCAAGTGTGATGCTTATTTTTATAGTAAGAAAAATAAAAATAATTTTTTTCTTGTAGTTCTTGGGATTTAGGTGTTTGTTGAGGAAATGAAACTCATGTTAAAGTAAAGTAAAGCTAAATGTACTAAAGGTAAGCCAAAAAAACAAACTAAAAACAATATAAACTATATATATAATAAAAAAAACACCAAAAAAAAATTTCTTTTCTTGTAGAAAAACTGTCAAATGTAAAAATATTTAAAAAAAAAATTAAAAAAAAAACTACTGAAAAAGGCCCTGAGCAGGGCCGAAAGCTTTACTTTAGCAGGGCCGAAAGCTTTACTTTACTTTAACACGAGTTTCATTTCCTCAACAAACACCTAAATCCCAAGAACTACAAGAAAAAATATAAACAAAGGTGTAAGAAAAAAAAAAACTTTAAAAAGGAGGTCTCCTTTTATAAAGTAACAATAATAAAAATAATAGTCTTCCACCAAAAAACACAACGAAGGTCGTCTTCCAAGCTGATAAAGGTGCTCTCAACATGCATCAAAACCCTTTGAACACATACATTTATATATATTTTACATTTCTAATAAATCTTATTTGACTATAATTAATTCTTTTTCGCGATATGGTCAGGCTAATATCCTAGATAGTATAACAGGGATATCAGTCGAAGAAAAACTCTTAGAATTTATTTCACATCATGGACTACCACGAAAAATGACTACCGATAGTGGAACAGAATTAAAAAAATTTCGATTTAGAAATTTTTGTAAACTACACCATATCCCATTACATATCACTACCGCAAAAAATAGTAATTCAAATTCCCTAGCGGAACGGTTTCATTCAAGTTGTGCCGCACTTTTTTTGAGATGTCTGATTTTTTAAGAAAAAATAAAAATTTGAATTTTATGAATTTTAAGTGCAACACACTGCGAACGGCAGCTTTTCAGTCTGGAGAGCTAGGGTGAATTCGAAATGAAGTTAATGTGTTTGAGTAAAATAACAATGTCGAGCGCCATGCAACTTTAATACAATAAATGTCAAGATCAAACTAAAAGACTAAAACTTTCCCAAGTTGCAAAATTTAAAGTTACTTACAATGATCGTATAGATGAAAAGTTTAATTTTGACCAATATTCAAATAAACTTTAAAATAAACAATGATAATTAACTTTTCTGAAAGAGAAAATTTATGTACCAAAAAAAAGTAACAACCTATTATGTCACTCTCAATTTATTTTCAAATTATGGTTTTTGTTTGTCTATATGTAAATGATGACCCTTATCATATTACCTATATCAACTTAACAATCTTAAGAAATGAAGTTAATGATTAAAATTGTGAGTTTTATTTATTATAGTTAATTAGACAAAATGTATTATATTAAATAAATATTAATAAAACAGAATATCTTTCATAGCTATGTTCGGTTTACAACCCTTTATATTAATTAAATAACGTTTTATGTTCTAAATTATATACCAAATTATAATCATCAATAGAGTTATATTTAAATTCAATAGTTAATAAACTAAAATGTATTATTCTTAGATAAAACCTGGTTTGGTGGACTCGTGGTTCGTTTTCGTTTTTAAAATTCTTTATTTACAATAAAAATTTATCTACATATTCACACACTGGTAAAAACAATTCAACGTGAAACCTATAATTTCATGCGGGCTCAGGGACCATGGCAGACATATCTGCCTGTTAGAACCGATGTATGATTGGTATTATGATTATAGCGACCCTCACTCCTTACCGTAACGGTATTATTGACGGATTTGGATGGTTTTGAATCGACAATTGAGAAGTATTTTTAAGTTTTGTCGTGTCTTAGTTGTGGTTATTGTCCCCTGGAAAAAGCTAGTAAAAAACAGGGTTGTCCTTGTGAGTTGGTCTTTGTTTGGTCTTTGGTTATTGTCACAATCCACTGGCTTGGTGAACGATGGCACTTCCACCCGGGCATCGATCGAAAGTGTATAGGGCTTTCGGTCATTCATTTCATTTCAAAATCTTTTTATTAACTATTTACACTATTTACAATATATTTAACAAAGTATCATAATACATAATATTGAATTGCTTCTCGCTTCTTCCGCATGAAGCTCTGTCCAATATTGACCTAAAATAGGCCATAGCCGATCTCATAGCCATATTACCATACCCGTTAAATTTGAATTATGTTATTATTCCACCACCTCCTTGCTTGAGAAGCATAATGTGGCGATTTTGGTGAGCTTGTTAGATCGATAGTGGATAATGTCTATAGTTTTGTCGGATTTTACTTATGTGATTGTCTTCCCTGAAAAACCAGTTGCAAAAAACAGGGTTGTCTTTGTATGTATGTGCGTCATGTCTTAGTTTCCCGTTAGTCCCGCCAAATCATGAAGTCTACACGGCAATAACACCGTCCTGCATTGAGATCCAGGCAAGCCTCTTACTTACTTAAAAATCTTTATTATTCAAATATATTTACAATTCACATCTACAACATATAATTATTCACAAGGTTCTTCCTTCTGAAAGTCACCTGGAAGTAAACCAGGGACAATGGCTGATGTTATGCCTCTATATGTTCCTCGATGTTTGTCTTTTGCCAGTTAAGTTGACTCCTTACCTTTTAAGGCATTATTCAGCTGTTTTGGCTGTTTTACTAAAAAGCGGTAATTGAATTGTTGTAATGTTCTGTCTGAATTTAATTGTCGTTTGTTGTTCTCTGGAAAAGTATACCAAAAAACCAGAGTTGTCCTTAATTTGTCTTTGTCTACGTCCGTAGTGTTTTTGACTAATTAGAGCCCTCGCGACACAGGATTCATCACGATTGGTCGCCGCCGACTCGCAGATCCAGCCAATGCTGGGTCTCCAAGCCGTCGGCCGGCCCACCGTTCAGTCTCCGCCGACCAAGTAATGTAAATTGAATCGGTTCGCGAGGGGACTTTTAGTAATGTTTTATTGTTAGGATGATGTACGTCGTTTTATTTCAGTTATGGTTGTCTGTAAATGTCTAGGTTTTCGTGTAACCAAACATGCCTCCTATTATTGTTGTTTAAGTTGTTGTAATTTAATATGTCTTCCTTTACGTCTCTAGGTAGACAGTGTTTATAGAATCTGTTAGCGTTATCGATAATAAATGTTTTAATAGTAGGCATGTTTGATTGTTCGTGTAAGTCAACAATTCGAGAGTATCTGTCGCACCCCAGTGCCAGCCTCAGACACCTGTTTTGAAAACGCTGTAATTTTTTGAAATGTGTTTCTGACATTGAACAGAAGACTGGACCTCCGTATGTCAGTATTGGCCTTATTATTTGTTTATATAGTAACAACTTGTTACTACGCGTGACTTTACTACCCTTATGTAGCATTGGGTAAAGTGTTTTTAGCATGCCGGTTGCCTTAGATATTCTATCCTTTATGTGTTCAGAGAACGTTAATCCCCTATCCAGATGTATTCCAAGATATTTAATTTTTGTTTTACATTCAATGTACTGCCCTTGCACTCTAAGTTTGTTATGTATCTGTGATCGATGTTTTTTTGTGATTATCGCGGATTCAGTTTTTTGCGGATTTATACTCATCTTGTTGTTATCTAGATAAGGGATCAACGTCCTGTTAACATGGATGTCCAGTCTCCTGTTTGCTATTTCAGCTTGTTCTGAGGTTTTATAAATACAGGTGTCATCAGCGTACAACGCCGTCTGTATACCATTAGTTCCCATGGGCATGTCATGGGTCATAATAGTATACAGATGCGGCGAGAGTACCGAACCCTGAGGCACTCCAGCCACCGCTCTGTATTGTCTTGTCGTGGTATTATTGATTCTAATGTGGAATGTCCTGTTGTATAAGTAAGATTGCACTATTTTTATAATGTGTACAGGGTAGTTGTGCACAAACATTTTATTAATCAACCCTCCGGTCCATACGGTATCGAACGCTTTGGCCGTGTCAAGGGCCACCAACACTGTTTGCTTTCGGTCATTTAGGGCTTTTTTAGCGTGATGCGCTACCCTAATGACTTGAGCAACAGTGCTGTGTCCCGTTCGGAAACCGTATTGTTCCTTTGGGATGATTTGGTTGTCCTGTTCTATGTTATGTAGTCTCGTGAGTATAATTTTGTCTATTATTTTGGTTATTCCCGTCAGTAAAGAAATAGGGCGATAGCTTTCTACAAATTTACGATTTTTACCCGCTTTGTGGATTGGGATGATTCTCGCAATTTTTAACCGATCTGGATAATATTGTGTTTTTATTATGGCGTTAATTATGTAATATAGATTTACGATGGCCTTTTTGGTAAGATTTTTTAATAAAATACTATTGATATCGTCAGGTCCTGGGGCCTTCCTGTTGCGTAATCCCAATATTGCAGTTCTAACTTCTTTAGGAGAAGTCAGATCTCTTGTGGGAACTATCTGAGGTGGTATGTTTCGTAATTGCTCAACTTCGTCGTCGATTATTTGTTGTTGCGGTGTATTATCCCGATTATTTTTAAAAATGTTTTGAAAGAATTCGCCGAAAATCTCACCTTTTTCAAGGTCTGTTACGTATGTACTTTGTCCGTGTTCTAGTGTGGGCAGTTGCGAGTATGGTTTTTTAAACCTATTCGCAACTTTCCACACTGAGTTGTCTTTGGGGTTAACTTCTTCCAGGGTCTTTTGCCATTTGTCGTTTCTTAGAGTTTTAATTAAGATATTTATATGTCTGGCTATGTCTATCATCCTTGCCCTGTCATCCGCTTCCCTAAATGTCTGCCATCTTTTACGTATTCGGTTTTTGTTTTTAATTAGGTCATGTATTTCGTTAGTAAGTATTTCTTGGTATGGTCTGTGTGTTTTCTTTCTTGTGGTTTTGTCTCTAGCATGTAAGATGGCATTTGTAAACAAGTCAATTTCTTTGTCGATGTCCTGTTTGTTTTTTATGTTGTTGTTAATGATGATTTTAATGTCGATTTGTCGTCTGTATTCGGCCCAGTTTGTTTCGGAATAATCATAAAATTGACCTGCCTGCTTTTCGGCTTTGTGATTCGTTCTTATTTCGAAATAAACTGGGTCATGGTCTGAGTTTAAAGTAGGTATCGTACGTATGTTTGTTAAGTGGGCTATGTTTTTAGTTATAGCTATATCAAGTGTACTAGGGGTGTGATAGTCACAAAAGGGGTAGTAAGTCGGTGTCTCGGTGTAATGTATTATGTAGTCATTATTTTCGGCAAATTCTCTCAGTATTTTACCGTTTTTATTGGGGTTTGTGCAGTTGGCATCCCATTCTGGATGCTTGCAATTGAGATCACCCATCAGGACGACCCTATTTCCCGATGACATCATCCTATACCAATCCATATTTTTAATATCTTTATTAGGGGGACCATAAGCCCCTACATATACAATGTTACCTACCTTAATTATCACGTGTTCTACTTCAGTTTGTGCAAGTTTAATTTCCTGAAAAATAATATTATTTTTAATGTAGAAAGCCACCCCCCCGGATGCTATTTGTTGTGCGTTAAGTTGTCTGTCTTGTCTAACTTGTGTGTACCCCTGTATTTTTCCCCTGTCGTTTGTTTTGTAGTGTGTTTCCGTTATTAATATTATGTCTAAGTTATGTTTGTGCACAAAATTGCTTACAAGTGGTAGTTTGTACAGCAGCCCGCGCGCATTATAAAAACAGATTTTGTATTTGTCTTTTTTCGCCTCGTTTAGTTCAGTTCCTAAAGTTGTATTTTTCAATGTTATCGTTAAAGTCTTGGTATACGTAAAATATGTCCAAATTTGTGAGGCATTGTCTAAGTTGTTCGTTCAATTCTCTTACCGCTTTTGCTAATTCTGATAGGTTTACCAAGTTATTTAGTTCTCTCAATTCTTTATTTAGAGTGTTAACATCATCCATTGCCCCTGGCCTAATTCTGTTGGTGTTTTCGTTTGGTCTAATGGTGGGTTGGTTTGCCAATGGTCTGGCCCTTTGTTGTTGTGTTGGCAGTCAGGCAAGCCTCGATTCCAACACAGGCCGATGACGTCACCGTGCAGTCTTCCGTCCGACCGCTATTCGAGACTAGTGGTCGAATTGATTTGGCTTATTTAGTATTTTGTTTGTGATTTTAAGGATTGTCGCACGGTTGTGTCAGGTTTACGTATTTCGTTTGTACATTTGTAAATTTTGGTGCAAACATCCATGAACCCTGTTTGCCCCATCCCCCTCATGCATGCTGTAAATGTCTTCCTTCAACGTAGTGGGAAGACAATTCCGATAAAAGCTTTCGGAGATTCTTAAAATGAATTCTTTGATGGGTTCGATGGATGCTTGTGTATGTAAGTCGCGTATTGTGACATAGCGATCGCACCCCAGCGCTAGCCGAAGACACTTGTTTTGGGTTCTTTGCATTTCTGCAAAATGAGTATTTGCCATTGAGCAGAAGACTGGACTTCCATACGTTAATATAGGTCTTAGCACTTGTTTGTATATTAGAAGTTTGTTATTTACTGTAAGTCCGCTTCTCCTATTTAATAGGGGATACAATGTCCTTATTGCCCCTAATGTTTTGCATGACCTTTCGTGTATGTGCTGCCTGAACGTTAGGCCCCTATCTAGAATAAAGCCTAGATATTTCATCTTGTTTCCTGTGTTTATTGTTTGGCCTTGCACCCTTAGCTTTGTTTTTATGCCGTCAGACTGCCTTTTCGTAAGTATGAGGCTTTCTGTCTTATTCGGATTGATTTTAATTTTATTATCATCCAGATAGGGTACTAACGTTCTGTTTATATGGATGTCCAGCCTTCTTAGCGCAATTTCGGCGGAATGTGAGGATTTATAAATACATGTGTCGTCGGCGTAAAGGGCCGTCTGTAAGCCATTTTGACCCATTGGCATATCATGGGTCATAATGGTGTACAGGTGAGGCGCCAATACTGAGCCCTGTGGTACTCCCGCCTGTGCAGTGTATGGTCCGTTTAATGTTGTGTTGAATTTAATGTTGAATTTTCTGTCTTTTAAGTAGTCTTGAATTGTTTTTACAATGAAAACAGGGTAGTCATTCTCAAACATTTTGTAGATTAATCCATCGGTCCAGACCGTATCGAAAGCTTTCGCAGCATCCAGCGCTACTAGGACCGTTTGTAGTTTTTTATTATAAGCTTTTTTAGCATCATGGGCTATTCTAATAATTTGCGCTACGGTGCTGTGTCCAGCTCGAAATCCGTACTGTTCCGATGGAATAATCTCTTTGTCAAGTTCGTAAGTTTCAAGTCGTGTTAAAATAATGCGATCGACTATCTTAGCTAGTCCACTAAGTAGTGAAATGGGGCGGTAGCTTTCAACTTGCCCCTTAGATTTCCCACTTTTATATATCGGTATGATATTTGCTGTTTTTAGAGCTACTGGATAGTATTGCTTTCTTAGAATTTCATTAATTATGTAGTGTAATTGCACTATAGTTTTTTTCGACAAGTTTTTAAGTAAGATATTGGTAATGCCATCGGGTCCCGGAGCTCTCCTCTTCGGTGATCTCCTAATCGCGTCCGCTACCTCCTTAGGGGTGGTAAGCATACCGATCGGAATTTCCTGTACCCTCATTTCCCTTATTTCTTTGCATGTATTCTCAATTTCGCTTTGTTTCGCGTTGTTTACTTGTGTATTTTTAAAATTCTCTTGAAAATATTCACCAAATGCTACCCCTTTCTGGTCATCCGTCAAGCACACTTTGTCTTTGTACCTCAGTGTGGGAATTTCCGAGTGCGGTTTTTTAAACCTTCTCACAAACTTCCACACCGAGTTGTCGCGTATGTTTACCGCTTCCAAGGTTTCTTTCCATTTGTCGTTTTTAATTTTTTTAATTTCCCAGTTTATAGTTTTCCCTATATCAAGTAGTCTGTCCTTGTCAGCGGCTTGTCTGTGTGTTTGCCATCGTTTTCGTATGTTATTTTTGTTTTTAATTAAGTCCTGTATGTCTTGTGGTAATTCGTCTCTGTATTGTTTGTAGTTTTTTAGTGTGGTTGTTCTGTTCCTAGCTGTTATGATGGCGTCCGTGAGTATTTGTAATTCTTCCTCTATACTTTCATTATTAGTGAGGTTTTTTTTTATTGTTATGTGCTCGTCAAGTATCGTCCTAAAGTTTTTCCAATTAGTCGTTGTATAGTCATAAAATTGACCCTGTATTCTTGGTATCACTCTTGTGTTCGAGATCTCCAGGTATACAGGGTCGTGGTCAGATGTAAGTGTGGTTATTGTCCTGACATTGTCTACGTTTGGTATGTCTTTTGTTACTGCAATGTCAAGTGTACTTGGCGTACCACCATTAAAGGGGAAGTAAGTTGGTTCCTCCGAGTAATGGATAATTAGATCATTATTATCTGCATATTTTTCTAAGTTTCTACCACTTGTGTTTGATTTTAAACAATTAGAATCCCAGCTGGGATGTTTGCAATTGAGATCCCCGAAAAGCATTACTCTTTTTCCCGATGACATTATCGTGTATATTTCATTTTGGGTTAGTATATTATCTGGTGAGTTATAGGCACCTACAAAAGTTAAATTCCCTACTTTAATTACTATGTGCTCTGCTTTTATGTTAAGATTAGGTAATTGTACATATTCATATTTATTTTTGATTGCGAAAGCTACCCCCCCCCATGATTGATTTGGTCTGTCCTGTCTAATGACATCATACTCTTGTAATTTGAATTTGTCAGTTGGTTTGTAGTGTGTCTCAGTGATGAGCATGATGTCAAATTGATGTTTGAGAACGAAACTGCGAACAATTTGAGTCTTGTTACGCATCCCATTTGCATTGAAAAAACATATTTTGAGTTTGTCTTTGTTATTTCCAAGTTCCTTAGTTTCTGAGATTGAAGTTAGTGTCTATGTTGGAAAAAAAATTGTTATATGTGTCAAAAAGTTCTCTACCGTTCTTACACTGTCTTACAAGGGAGGTAAGTTCCCTTACCGCTCTAACAAGCTCACCTATATTGATTAAACTATTGAGTTCTGCATATGCTTCATTCAGGGCTGTGAGATCGTCCATGGCCACGTTAATTTGTCCTTTTGCGGTATTATTGTTTGGTTTGGGTACATTTACCCTCTGCGTTGACCTCTGTTCTTTGTTCGGCAGTGCAGGAAAATCTTCACGTTTAGTACTTTGCCTTCTGCCTTCCCATTGGTTATGTGCTGGTAAAGGGGCGGGTACATATTTCTTCGGCTGTGGCCTATGGCTACGCTTCTCTTCAAGTCTATCTAGACGTTCGATGTAGCTACTACACTTAGTGTAATTTGCAGGGTGATCACCTCCACAATTCACACAGATTGCAGGCGTTTCTCGGGTTTTAGTGCATATCCGTGTATGGTGATCACCCGCACACTTGACACATTTAGAGGGTTTCCCACAATTTGCCGTCGCATGCCCCCATTGTTGGCAATTGTGACACTGGATTATTTGCTTCACCGATTTTCTCAGCTCCCATATAACTCTGGTGTATAGCACCCTTCGAGCGTTTTTATTTAAATAATCCAGTGTCAACGATGCATCGGTGACAACCAGGAACAATGGTCGATTTTTCGTGTTCATTTTATAGATTGATTTGGCTTTTATATCGTATTCCTCTATTAGGTCTTCTTCTATATCGGCAGTCTTAGTGCCCTCGGCTAGCCCACGTAATACAAACGCGTGTGATTTTTCTTCATTGCTGGTGTATGTGTGGTATGGTACATTATCTGCTTTGATGTTATTCAGCATTTTATGATAGTCGTCTTTTTCTTCAACGAAGAGTATTGTGGATGCATTCGTATGTTTTATGCTGAATTTTCCTTTTATGGTTTCTTTAATGTCCTTGATTAAACCCGCTTGATTAGCCGTTTTTCCGTCTATAACAATCGGTGGCATGTTGTTTTTAGTTTTTGGAGTGTTGCTTGCGTTCTCACTTTTTTTGTTTATATTTCTGTTTATATTTTGCGTGTTAGTCGTTTGTGCAGCGGCTTTCGCACTGTTACTGTTGTCTGCGGGGATGTTTTTTTCACTGGTTTTTGTGTCCCTTTTTTCTGTTTTTCGTTTTCTCTTAACTATTCTGCCAATATCGTCATCAAACTCCGAGTCAGAGTCCTCGGTTAGTATATGATATCTATTTTTTGTTTGTGTCATGGTCTTTTTAGATTTTTCCCTGATTAATTGTTCAAAATTAGCGCTGAACTTTCTGGGAATTATGAAGGGGGTTGTATCTTGCACATCTTGATTTGTTTCCATCTTATTTTCGCTCGTTCTTCTTAAAGGCCTAACAAACGTACTGTTAGGGGAAGTTGGAAGGAATTCATGTGTGCTCGATGTTCTTTTATCATCTTCGGAAGTGATATCGCTTGATTTGTAGCCCAGTATTGCGTCCTGCACTACTTTTGGGATGTCTGCTGTTTTGACGTGAATTTGTACGTCATTATTTGATGGGAGCTGCGTATAAATCTCTTTATTTGGTCCTGGGATAGGGGTTTGGGTCTTAGGTTGCCCTATGTTGTATGGATGAGAGTCAAATTTGAAGCTACTCAATTCACCTCTTTTTTGAGCTTTCTCCATACTTTTTGTATCTGTTTTCTTTATTTTTGGTATAGCCCCTGTATTGCTGTTTCTATATTGTGGAGATGACAAATCGGTCCCAAAACCAAAATTTAGGGCTCTAGTTTGTGTATTTGCCGGTAGACTGATCCTTTTGATTACCATTTTTGTAGGGTGATTCTGTTCCGTCATGTATTCGGATTGGAAGGGTTGTCTATTTGGCGTTTGGCCTGTTGCATTGTCCTGATTGGAGTTTACTGCGGACGACTCGTTGTTAACATCCCCTTCCTGGGGCTTATCATTGTTTTGTGTTGGGGGTGTCTGAGCATTATCCACCGCATCCATGTACTCTTCCGATTTATCATCGCTGGCGGTACGGTTCAAGTTTGGATGTCTGTTTTCATTATTATCAAGGCTCTCAATACTGCTTTGTATTTTTTCCTTGATTTTTTGGAGATTTTCTAAACTGTTTTGGGAGTTCTCCATGCTTTCCTGTGACTTCTCCTCACTTTTTTGGGCAGAACTGTTTTTATCCTGGGAGGTTTTGGATTCCTGGACAATTACGTTCGAATGTGTAATTATTCCAGGGTCAGTATTAAGTTCTGGGGGTTTGTCATTTTCGTCATTTATGCTTTCGCCTTCTGTCGTGGCATTTTTGATAGTTACATCCATGCTCTCATCTGAGCTAGGGGAGCCTTGTAGGTCACCATACACTTCTTCGAGAAGTGTTTGAGGGTCGTGTGAAGGTCGAGTCGGCAAAAATTTTGCCAGGGGTTCTCCCTGTTTTGGGCAGATGACCCCTGGGTTAGTTTGAGTAGTGGTTAGAGCCCAAATAGTGTTTTTACTCACGGTTACTGGAGATTTAAGTTTAGTCTTGGCTTTTAGTCTTTCCGGCGTTTGAACTTTAGCTATGTTTCTTAGCTCTTCGGTCTGTTTCCATCGATTTCTTTGCCTTTTCGAATATATTGTGGGATATTCTTTAATTTGTGGTTTGTTCGCCCCTGAGGGCTCACCCATGGAGGTGTGGTTCCCCTTGTTTTGGGGTGTTTAATACTTTCCTGGCTTACTCGAACAATATACTAATAGAAATTTAATTGGTTTGAGGTTAATAACCTGGTGTCACGAATCCGAACTACGAGGAGTGTTGTAAAAATTCGTAGACCTTCCTTTGTCAAGTCCAAAGGTAAACTGGGCTTTCGGTCGATGTCCCAGTGGACGAGCCAGCGTGCAGTCCGCCGTCCGACCAAATATTTTGGGTATCTAGTCGGTGTGAATTGTCGTTAGTATGTTTGGCGCTGTTAGGAGGGATGTTACTATCTGTTTCTGAATATGTCTAGTCTGGCGTGTATGCATCCGTGTTTTCTACGCACGTTGTCTCCTCTGTGAATGTTAGTGATGCTTTCCCTTAATGAATCTGGGAGGCATCGCGCGTAGAAGTTGTTAGCTGTCGAAAGTACAAATTGTTTAATGTATGGGATGTCTGTTTGTGTGTGCATGTCCGTAATTCGTGCATAACGATCATAGCCCAGGGCTAGCCTAATACACCTGTTCTGAGCGATTTGCAGAGTTTTGTAGTGAGTGTTTGCCATTGAGCAGAACACTGGACACCCATATGTTAGTATAAGCCTGTGTATGGTTTTATAGATGAGCAATTTGTTTTGTAGTGACAGCCTACTTCTTCTGTTAATTATGGGATACAGCATGCGAGTGACTGCACTGCTTTTGTTTGCCCGTTCTTTTACATGAGTTTTAAACGTTAATCTCTTATCCAGCTGAAATCCGAGATATTTTAATGTTGTTTTCGTTGGGATTTCATCGTCTCCAACTTTTAGAGAATTCAATATTGGCTGTGTTCTCCTTCTTGTGAGTAGGACACACTCGGTTTTTGTGGTGTTTAATTTCATTTTATTTTCAGCTAAATAAGGGATTAACGTGTCGTTTATATGGGCGTCCAGGTCTCTGACTGCAGTTTCTGCTGATTTATCACTTTTGAAGACACAGGTGTCGTCGGCGTATAGCGCCGTCTGTACACCATTATGTCCCATTGGCATGTCATGGGTCATGATGGTGTACAGATGCGGCGATAGTACCGAGCCCTGAGGTACTCCCGCTTGCACTGTGTATGGTCCTGTGATTGTAGAGTTTAGTTAAATGTTAAATTGTCTGTCCTGTAAGACAGAATTATTTTTACAATATGCACTGTAAATGCATTTACCAGCATCTTATGAATTAACCCGCAGGCCCATACGGTATCGAAAGCTTTCCTACTGTCTAGGGTGACAAGTACCGTTTGCAGGTCATTATTAAACGCCTGTTTGGCGTAATGCACGACTCTAATGACCTGGGCCACGGTGCTATGTCCGCTTCTGAATCCGTACTGTTCCAGCGGGACAGTTTGTCGTTGCTCTTCTATTTGTTTTAGTCGTTTTAGAATAATTTTGTCTGTAATTTTTGCTATTGTGTTCAGCAGTGAGATAGGTCGGTAACTTTCAATATGTTTCGGGTTTTTACTCTGTTTGAGAATTAGTATAATATTTGCCACTTTCAGGCTACTAGGGTAGTGTTGTAGCCTGAAAATGGCATTTATTATATAATGGAGGTGTACAACCGCTTTTATCGGTAGATTTTTGAGCATGATGTTGCTTATGTCGTCCGACTCTGGGGCTTTTCTGATTTTGAGTGTCCTTATTGTTTCCCCTACTTCTTTAGGAGAGGTCATAAACGTTTGTGGGACTATCTCTGGTGGGGTTAATTTTAATTCGTTGATCATGTTTTCGATTATTTGCTGTTGTCTATTGTTCTCTGTGATGTTCGTGAAATTTGATTGAAAATAGACCCCGAGGGCGTGGCTTTTGTCTGTGTCTGTTGTGTATGTGTTTTGTCCTTATGTCAATGGGGGGAGTAGCGACTGAGGTTTCTTAAGCCCCTTCACCACTCTCCACATTGAGTTGTCCATAGGGTTGATTTCAGACAGGGTTTTCTGCCATTTAGTGTTTCTGAGTTCATTGATCTCGTTATTAATGTAACTGGCTATGTCATGAAGTCGAACCCTGTCTTCTTCTCTCCTATGCGTCTGCCACCTTTTTTTAATGTGGTTTTTGTTCGTAATTAAGTCTGTGATTTCCGGTGGCAGGTAGTCTGTGTGTTGTGTCCTAGTTTTGACTTTAGTAGTGTCGTTTCTAGCTTTTTGTACGACATTAATAAATTCATTAGTAGTTTGTTCTAGTTGTTGTATGTTATGTATATTTTTATTAATTATAATGTTATTTTCTATAATTCGTCTGTAGGTGTTCCAGTTTGTGTTTTTATAGTCGTAGTATTGTGTCTGTTGTCTGTTAATTTTGTTGGTAGTTTTGATTTATAAGTACACTGGATCGTGGTCCGAGTTAAGTGTAGTTATGGTTCTGATGTTGTGTACGTCCTGTATGTTTTTGGTAATTGCAATATCCAGTGTACTTGGGGTGGAATTGTTAAAGGGTATAAACGTCGGTTCTTCCGTTTAATATATTATATAACTCGTGGTTCGAACACTGAACTTCAGAAATATCCTTAGATCTTTCGGTAACTGATCTCGGGTAGGCTACTGGTTACAAGTACAGCTGAATGTAGTTGTAATCGCAAATGAAAGGTACAGCTGAATGTAGTTGAGAACATCAAACTACGTCTCGCAGAATACTTAGCTGGACTTTGGACTATGGTAACTTATACATCATGGAAGACGAAACCAAATGCGGCTACTACAGCTATTCCAACAATTAATTGATGTAATATAAACAGGACGACAATATTCAAGATATTGATTATGGATATCTTGATATAATTAAGTACTTCAGAAACCATCAAGTGATATAGTACAAAAAAAAATATGAAAGGCGTGCTTTCTACCGGATTATTTCCAGTGTAGGTCCCTGATAAAACAAACACGGAAATAATATCTATCCAGAAACGTAAGAAGGAGATTCATAAAAGAACCTGAGAAATTATAGAATAAAAACTCACCTATTAAGGGATGACAAAACTAATACTAGCCCACACGAAATGATGTGTCTCTTACTGCTTTTCAAACAGAAAGGAACGAACTTGCAAATGGGTATTCAAAGTTCCAGAAAGGTATAAAAAAATATCTACGTTATTTTGAATTTCGAAGTGAATTCAAAGAGAATTTAAAATAACAGCTTTTGATTGGTTAAAATAAAAATTTGTATAAAAACGAACGAATGTACGTAATAACAGTTCTAACTAAGACCACTCAGTAACAAATGACATGCGTTTATGAAGTAGTGCAAATTATCAAACAAACAAAAAGTGACGTAACCTAACTATTCTAGTCAATTAAAATAAAAAATAATTGGATATTAAGAAAACATATCTACCAGAATTGAATTATATGCACAACAAAACAATTATAGATGGTAATGTATTATAAAGTGATTAAACAAAGTTATTTTATTGTGATTTGTGTTTCAGAGCTTTATTAAACCCTCTACTGCCGTCAAATCAAATACATGAAACTGTCACTTGCCAAACTTGCCAAACATTCCACAGAAGTGAAATACTTTAATTGCTACGACTCAAGCTAATAATCGAATTAAATTACGGGTTTTGAGCTTACATTAAATTGTAATTAGATGAAACAAAATGGATTCTATGTATTTTGAGGTGATCTTTTCGAAAAAAGGCAAAACAAAATGTAGCAGTTTTTCGAAAGTGCCGAAATTTTGGATTTTGTCATTTTTTCAATTTTGCGCAGGCGCATGTCGGAAATAAATCAATATTTTTAAAACGCAGTTTACGACATTTGAAAGCTTAGGAAAAATTCTAATTTTTATGGTTCTTGAGAAATTTTGATTCGATGCACCGTTCTCACGGTATGGACGATTGAAATTTGTTTAGTATTTTGAGGCGACTAAGGTCGAAAAATTGAATTTGTTAAATGTTCAAACACTAAATTCTTTATAACATTGGTAAAAATTAAGATATTAAAAAAAACAAAAATGCGTTTTGAACTTAAGGGATTTGACTAGTGATTCCCAGAAGGGGGCAAGAGAAATCCCAAAATTGGGCATATGTCGCAAGGGCAAAATGCACCGCGGTCCTAATTTCATTGTTTGCCTATAACGGCCAAACTATTTGAATTTTTTTAATGCCACTTACAAAGCTTACTCCTAAATGTGAAATCTTATATGTGTGTGTGAATTTCACCGACATCGGACCATAATTGGCTAAGATATCAAACAATTAAATAAATTTTTTTTCCAAAAAAAAAATAATTTTTTTTTCGAAAGTTTGAAGTGGCACAAAAATGCCAAAAATGCACTCAATGGCTCAAAACTTTTTTTTGAGTACTCTATTGTGTCTAGAATACGATTACATTACGGAAAATTCTGCAAATATATTTTATCTATTTTTTTGACCACTGTTCATTGAGTGACGACCAAAAACGGTTTTTGAGAAAAGTTGCCCAAAATTGACAATTTTTAGTTTTTTTGTCTGAAAATTAAACAAACCCAAATTTCATGTCTTCTAAATGTGTCTACAAAGTTTAAAGTGTGTATGTTTCTTCTAAGTTGTAGAATTCTCCCGACAAAAGTCCCATTACACGCGCTCCGCGGGATCCAAAACTCGTGTATACACTACATTACTGTAATTTGACTTTTTTGCGATTTCCAGTTTTAAATTTCTTGCATATCTAAATTTATTAGGCTTAAAATTTATTAAATTGTATTTTACTGACTTGCTATAAGACGTTTCTTGAGTTTTGTGCAAAATATAGAATTACCAGATATTAGCGAACAAAAAGCAAGCTTATCACCAAGTTGGAACTTACACTCAGGCTTAGGATTAATTTCCTAACATTTTTAAAGTATACCTTTTTGTGTATTTTTTTGTGCTCTTTTCTATGGCGAAGTTAGTTTTTTCAAATATATTTATTTTGTTAGATGTTTTCGGAAAACCCGGAAAAAATCACATGGGACACAAATTAAAAAAAAACTACGCCTCTGGTTTCCTGCGAATTCCCGAAAAATTATGTCAGATTTCGCCGCGGGACTTATTTTATTTGAGAGCCAACAAAATAATACGCAACTTCTCTCATGGGCACATATGTCTAACATTTATAATTTCGCCACAAATTCATCGCAAATTTCATGTCCATGGTTCTGATCAAAAAAACGAAAAAACGACTTTTTGGTAAAAGCACTTCTGGCGGCGAGAAATTCGCCATTAAAACTACCTGTGCAATGAATTTCCGAACTATTTTTGCCTTTTCTTTCGAATGGTGCATTTATTTTCACTATCGGAATGATAGATAATTAGCATTTTTACAATGGAAAATTCCGGAAAACCCGGTTTTTCCTAATTTAAAAAAAATTGAAAAACTGCTACATCTTTTTTTTTCTTTTTTTCGGAAAGATCACATCAAAATACACAAGGTCCTTTTTGTTTCATCCAATTACAAATTAATGTAAGCTCGAAGGGGCTTTTTTTCCTTATTTAATTGGACTATAATTGTTTTATATTGATAGTAATGAAAAGGTTAGTACATGTAAATACTTTCTTTGTAGATTTAAATAAAATATTCTTGTGAAAATATAAATGCTACAAAGTCTATTAGAACATTATAGATGTTTACAGGAAGAAAACAAACATTTTACACCAGATCGACTAATTAAAAATTCTGTATTTTGTTATAATAATAGTTATACATTCAGTGACAAAGTTCACGCCATTTGAAATAATTAAAGGACACATTGATAATCCAAATCCCTTTGATTTAGACGATCACTTAATTATTTCTAATTATGTACAAGAAGATAAACAAATTAGTAAACAGATGTATAACAAAATTAAACAACGTAACGAAGAAGTAAAAGAAAATTTAATAAACCAATTAAATGAAAAGTGATTTGAACCAGATAACTATTCTAATCAAATATCACGTTTTCTTAAAACAAAATCAAGAATTAAAAAATTACCAAAAATTATGAAGGCAAATTTCATTGAAAATGAAGGTATTTTAATAAAAACGGATAAGGGTACTTATCATAAAAGTATTGTTAGAAAAGCGAAAAATAATTTAGAAATATTTTTACAGGATACCAACGAAAATGAAATCAATTTTGATAACGACGCTGTTCCAAGTAGAAGTTCTGTTAGTAATTTATGTATACCAAATACAGAGTACATCTTTTGATATACAGATGACTCCGATTGAAAATCTGCTTCCTATTTTCAGTTAGGAAACGCTAAACTTATATATATCAAACATACATTTTTACGTTATTTTGATTTAGAAGGAGTATTTAAACAAGTTAATAATTTAGTTAATTATTTTGAATCGATAAAACATACTGTAGTTCATGTTAATGCAACTAACCCTCTATATCTAATCATAGCTTAACACAAAATATGTTAACAAGAACAGAATATCTAATAATTACTCTTCAGAAAAAGATTAATAATTTAATTTCTCATGTAAGACATAAAAGAGCTCTAATACATGCAATTAGAAAAATTAACAAATGGCTACTTGGAAATCTTGATTCTGATGACGAAGAAAGATATAATAATGCCATCAAAACATTGCAAGTAAATCAAAAAAATATTATCAGTGAAACAAATCTTTAAATTTCATTGTACAAAATAATAACGTATTATCAGGTCTTAGGAACGCAAGTATCAATTTCAGAATCTAAGTTAATTTTTGGAAAACATTTTTCTATTTTTGAAAGAAATACCTTTGAATTTTATCCTTTATTCCCAATTATCCAAAACCAAAAAATGTATACACCTTTATTCCCCAATTTGGCACGAAAACATCAAGATACACAGTTTTAATGAGAAGAATGTCCATCCCTTGAAGAAATCTATTATTATCAACATTATTTCATCCCCAGAGATAACTGTACTTTCCAACTTCTTTTTTTGACAAATTGTC
>OV651817.1:16861020-17118952 GCA_927349885.1 Psylliodes chrysocephalus
AAAGGGTTGCCTAAGAAAATACGGTCCAGAGTATTAATTTTCTTAAAATAAAAAAACCGACACCCTGTAAAGTATTCCCCAGATGCTTCGACTATGCCCAAACTTTAGTCAGCTTACCGCAGGATAAATTAAAGCTTAAGTTTAAAATTTGCTGTTTTTCTCTTTATCCGTTTTTGAGTTGTCTTCAAAATTCGAAATTTGCACTTTGCCTTAAACATCGCGAATTAGGACAAAATAATAGAGAATGACATCATAAACAACTTTTATTATGATTCCTATACTTTCCTTATCTGTACACAAAAAGGAAAGCAAAAAATGGCCATGACCGTATTTTTTTAGCAACCCATTTGCGGTATACTTAAAACCATATTTTATATAATAAAAAAAAACGTTTATCCAATAAACAGATAAGTGAAGGTCGACCTTACTTATGGATCCTGGACTAATAATGCTTGTGAAGAATAGCGTCTTAATTGCATATAATTCATGTAATGTTTAAGTATAATTATTATTGATAAATTCGGTCTCCTCTGTGTGCTATAAAAATCGAATTAAATTTGATAATAACCATGCAAAATAATCGACTAAGTAGATTATTATTGTATAAAATTTTTTACTGTTATTTCATGGAGGCATTTTCATGAGTTTTGCAAAAATTAACAAATTTATTCAGAACTAGGATTTCTCTTAAACAAAAAGTAACAAATTCTGGCGAATTCGGTGAAGATTTTGGCTTAGTTTCTTTTTGTGAACATTCTTATTTATAGTGGTATTGCGATTAGCTGCTACTTTTTGCTTATAACGCCGTAATTTAGGCAAGCGCAAGAGGGTGACATTTTTGTAACCCTATTACTAGAACTGGCAGTCAGAAAACTTTTTTTATAATTTTTTAAAATTCTTGCTTTGTTACCTCATGCGTGATCCTAGTTATTACTTTTATTCGTCTATAATATGCAGCGTATAAAAAAACCTAATTAAATTAAAATTTATCGGTACGTTGATTTTGATTTTTTTTAGTCTTTCTTAATAAGAGTTTACTTTCCGCACGCTAATAAAAAACTGTCCCTAATATAAATAAATTTGCTCTTAATGTATGTGATTATTTGAACTTAGAAATATCTTAAAGAATACATAAGAAATTAAACAAATTGCCCAACTGACACAAATTTCAAATTATTTCAAAACAAATTTAAAATTTTTAAAACAAAATACAAAATGGCAAAAAGCTTGCAGAGTTTTTGCTGAAACCAATAAAACCTGGCTAGTTACCAAAGTGGGTTTTACCAATTATACACGCGCTTTAGATCATTTAAAAATTGGCCGCCCTTTACTCGATTTTTCATTTAGTTGCGAAAGTAGTAAGCGTCAGAAAATTTCTGATTTGCACAAGGAGAATTCGCGTCAGAAAATTTCTGATTTGCACAAGGAGAATTCGGTTGAGGTTATATGTTATGCGGCTCAAATGGAGCTTAGAAAATCCTGTAATGTGCAAGCCTAAGAATCTATTACAAGAAATTTATAAGAATTGCAAGATCTACTAATAGTCCAGTCATTTAAGCTTAAATTAGGTAAGAATCTCGGAACTGGAGATACCCAGCTGTAAGTCTGTAAATACTTGTATATTGACACGCTAAAAGTTATCTCAAAACCTACATATGGCAGGGTGTACGCAACTATTAAATTTCAAGGTCAAATGTCACAAAAAACGGTTTTTTGCGCTTTTTTGTAAATATCTCATTTTTTATGGGTTTTTTGCTATTTGTATTTATTATCAATATTGTAGAATACAAAATTCTCTACAAATTTTGTTTAAAAAAATTCAGATTATAGTAAGAACGTAAAAGCTATGGAGCAGCAGAGAAGATGAAACAATAGTTGTACCAGTTACTCAAGAAAAATTCTTATCAAATCGAAATAACAAAGATATGCTCATTAATATGTTAATTGAAAAATTACAAGCTGCAAATATTACTACTAAACAAGCCAGAGATAATGCTGATGTTCTTATTGTTGAAACTGCAATTGAAGAATCAAATTCTGAAAAAACTGCAGTTATAATAGGACAAGATATTGATTTACTTGTCATTTTAATTGGGCGTACACTGTCTTACGAACAAGACATTTTCTTTAAAAAAGTTGGGAAAGGAAATGTAAAAACGGGGATATACTTGACTAAAAGTTTTGATAATTATCCTCATTCCAAAACACATATTTTATTTCTGCACGCATTAAGTGGCTGTGACACAACTTCTGCGATTTTTAAAAAGGGAAAAAATCATTTTTTAAAGTTTTTGAGAAACTGACAAATTTGAATGAACTAGCTGCAGCATTTGAGAAAGAAAATTGTTCGGCCCAGAGATTATTAGAGAGTGGAACTCAAATCTTATTGGCAGTCTATAATGCTCCGAAATCTGTGAAAAGTCTCGATCATCTTCGTTATATGCATTACGTCAAGTCTACAAAACTTAATTAACCTGTGCAGCTTTCAAATATTCCACTAACAAAAGCAGCTGCTCATCAACCTTTCAAACGTGTATATTATTAAGTTCAAACTTGGTTAAGGCATGATTTGGAACCCCAGGTATGGAGTTGGGCAATGCGAAACGATTTTCTGGAGCCTATCATGACAATTTTACCACCTGCTCCAGAAGATTTGCTAAATACAATTTTCTGCAACTGCAAGAGTGGTTGTGGTTCGCGAAGCGGATGCAGGAAAGCAGGCTTGCAATGCTCTTTAGCTTGTGGCCAATGTAATGGGCAAGCTTGTCTCAATGCTCTTCCATATCAGAGCGACATTAACGAAGATGGAACCTTTGACCCCGAAATCATGGAAGAACTTGAGAGAAATGTCGTTGAAGACGATAATGAAGACCAGTTTGAAATTTACCAGCAGCCGGAAGACGACGATGAAGAGGAAGAAGATTATTAAAATTATAAATTGTAGTTTTTGTACCTTTTATTCCATTTTTTTACTTTTAATAAAAATAAATGTATTGAATGAAATTTTTTAATAAAAAGATTAATTCATAATTTATTTGTTTTTTTTTTTTTCATCATGTAAGAATTTATTAATATTAATTAGGTTAAAATTCAAATATAATTCCTATATTTTCATTAACAATTTTGCAATTACATGGGCAGGTAAGTGTTGTTAAATAAATTAATACTAAATAAAAAGTGGATAGGTTAGGAAAAAAAATGATAAAATATAATATAATAGTTAATAAAAATTGACAAATATTTATAATCATTGATTTATCGATATTTCATCAACTATATATGGCGCGTTTTCGACCGGAGGCACCGGTTGACCTGAAGTGATGCTGTGACCGCGCGCTCTCCGTCATCTATCTCGAAAACGGTTCACCGTATGAAAAATTTTTTTAAACAAAATTTTTAGAGAATTTTGTATTCTACAATATTGATAATAAATACAAATAGCAAAAAACCCATAGGAAATGAGATATTTACAAAAAAAGCGCAAAAAACCGATTTTTGTGACCTTTGACCTTGAAATGTAATAGATGCGTACACCCTACCATATGTAGGTTTTGAGACAACTTTTAGGGTATCAATATACAAGTATTTACAGACTTACAGCTGGGTATCTCGAATTCCGAGGTGAACTTACTATAATGATTGGACTATAAATACATAAGTGCTTTAAATACAGTTATGACTGCAGATACTAAAACACAATTACCTCCAGAGGAGACACTTTTAGTTTTAGTGAAAGCGAATGTATCTCGAAATCAATATATTAGGAAGGACAAAGCCAGATTTCCCTCATATAAAGTTATGCAACAAGCCAAGCTGCATGTTACTCTAATAATATAAAAGTTAGTTCCACTTGTCCATTTAAAACAACGGTAAAAGGTCGAGAAACACCGCACTTGACGAGACCACTTGTCCCCTACGTATTTTGGGGCGCTGATTACGAAAATGAGGGTTAAAACTGGCAGCAATGGTTGGAACACCCCTAAAATTGCAAAAAACACCTCTAAATAGGGGTGTTTTTCGACTGTACTTGTTGTTTTGCAAACTAACCTATCTCATATGTTTTTTGGGGTGCTGATTACGAAAATCGGAGTTAAAACTTGCAGTAATGGTTAAACCACCCCTAAAATTCCAAAAAACATCCCTAAATAGGGGAATTATAAAGCCAAACACGCTAAGTCCGCGTTTCATTTTCAATACCTACAATCTTTTTCTGGAACCTGTAACAGAAAATGAAATAAAACATAGAATTTATACCCTAAAACTCAACAAAGCCTCCGGTCCTGACAATATAAAATTGGACACTATTAAAAATATTGTTGATAAAATAAAATTATCACTGACTATAATAATTAATATGTATCGTCATAGCATCTCCTCTTTATTTTATATCTATGATTGAAAAGTTCATATGCCTTGCCTTACTTTGTGACGTCATTGCGTGCGTTGCGCAAATTAAATAAATTAAGTGATTTTATGATTGTATCACTACATTTCATGGATCTGTTAATGTGCGACATCTCTTTTTACCTAAAGACTTTTAAGAACGCTTCTCACTTCTTCGGGCTCACTTATAAAAGAGCGCCACGGAAAGGCGATTAGCCAGAGCGCAGCGGCGTACCCAAAAAATAGGTATTAACACGTATGAAAACGATAAAATTAAATATTTGTATGTTATTTATTTTAAAATAATGTGTTTTTTGCAACTTTAGGGGTGTGTCAACCATTGCTGCAAGTTTTAACCCCGATTTTCGTAATCAGCGCCCCAAAAAACTTAAAGATGGCTTAGTTTGCAAAATATCAAGTATAGTCGAAAAACGCCCCTATTTAGAGGTGTTTTTTGCACTTTTAGAGGTGTTCCAACCATTGCTGCCAGTTTTAACCCTTATTCTCGTAATCAGCGCCTTAAAATGCGTAGGGAACAAGTGATTTCGTCAAGTGCGGCGTTTTTGGACCTTTTACCGTTATTTTAAATGGAATATTGTCTAAAAGTTGAATTTTAGTCCCTACTTCAGCATATTACCAAAAGAATATTGTTATTACAAAAATAAATTTTGGGTAGGTTTGATCGGTAAATACTAAAGAAGGTATTGTTGATATGCGAATGGGAGTTTGATGGCTTCTTTGGACAAAAAATTATAAACAAAAATTTGAAAATTATATTAATGCAAGTGCATTTGTAACCTGGCTGATACCTATAAAACAAGTACGTGAAAGCCCCAATTCAGAGACTCGAATCAAGTTATTTGACAAAATCCCTGTCTGAGAAAGATTCTTTCTAGCCAATCTTTATCCATGCTTCAATAATTTTAGTTCTACTGAGTTACAGACCTTAGTTTATTGTCTCTATTTTCAGTTAATACATTATCAAACCACCGATATATTATTATGAAAGCCTTTTGATATATAATAATAAAATGTTAATTTAATATTTTGATAATGTTTGAAGTGTGTCCTGTAGCATAATATTCTGTTGTGTTTTATTTTTTCGTGTTGCCACTCTTGAATTGAACGTAATTTTAATGAGGGATAATTTTGTTATAAAAGTAATTAACATGTACTAACACCTACTAAGCTGTTTTACTACTTGAATTTCTCATAATTTTTTAAGGAATAGCTTGTACCCACTTTGAAAGGTGTCAGTTATAATGAGACACTCTGTATAGTGTCAGTAATACCTCTGTTGATAGTAGTTTGCTACATTTACACTTTAAACATATTCCAGAATGCAACAAAAAAGCTTTAATGCTTTCCAGAATTGTTGGTAAATTTTGATACTTTTTGCGCCTGTATGGGACGCTTCGATAACCCACAAGTTTGACAACAGAGCGCAGATGCTGCAATGAATGCAATTGATAGAAAACATTTATTTAATGTATAAAAAAAAACATTTTGCAAGCAACACTTGATAATAAGAAATTGTTTTGTTTCTTGCAATGAAGAGCTTTTAATATTGTTACACATATTTTCCCAATGTTAGGCCTGTGGCAGAATTTTTATATTATGTTCAAATGTTTTTTGTTTCTTTGGAGTTATTTGTTTGAGGTATTTTTTGTTAGGGCATATTGCATTTATTTTTTCACTATTTTTTTTTTTTATGTCATTTTTTTTCTTTTTTTGAACAAAAATTTAGTTTTTATTTTTAGATAACTATAAAAATAATTAGATGTATTAGAAAAATAAAATCGTTATCAGGTTCAATATCACATTCATTACTGAGTGAATCATTAGTGACCCAACCATACTAGTAACGTCTCTTTAAAATCACCATACCAGTTTAGAATTAAAAGTGATATTTTAAATAAGGATATTTCCTTAAATTATACGCATTCAAACCAATGAAGCTTGTATTCATATCTCTATTTAAATCAAAGATCAGGGATAGAACGTTTAAATAACTCACTTATATACAATATCGGCTATCGAACACTTTCCAATGCGCTGTGTACAAGTGCGTGTAAAAAATATACAGAGTTAGCCTTAGTGGGAGAAAGAAACGAATAATATCATCGGACCGGCAAAGTTACAACACAGTAGGCAGGGCCGGCCCCAGGGTAGGGCGATCCGGGCGGCCGTCCGGAGTGCAATGATCTAGGGGCGAAAAAATCATGGAAAATTAAAATAAACTGATAAAAAAAATTAAGTTACAGGCTTTTATAAAATGCACTAAAAAATAAACAATATTTTTTTATCATTCTGATATCATATCAATAAATTATTTTTCATAATATTGCATTGTCATCGGACCCTTGTATTTGTGTGTGTGTTTTGTATGATGGCCTTGATCTCAGATCAATTGGCCAGAAGGACCCTTGTAAGTATACCAAATTTCATTGACATCGGTTCACGGAATTTTCTCAAAAACACGTTGCAAGATTTGACTGATAGTTGAGAAGATTAAGAGGCAGCAGGCGGAATTTATCATTTTTATTTCTAAGCACATAATTCAAGTTATATAATATATTTAAACATTAAGGCAAAATCTAGTCGACAAGTTTTTCGGCCCGTGACAACACGACTGTACAGGAAACAACAATTTTGAAACCAAGCGAACAAGATCTAATAGCACTTTTTAACTGCATATAAAAAGGAAGTAGACTTAAAACAATGCATTATTTGCCACTAGACTTCGGCTGGTACGAAATAAAATAGTTTCTTTAAATTGTTAGTGCAAAAAAGCTTTAAAAAAGTGCTTGTGCAAATTGTCCAGTGCGTTTGACTTCTGTGAAGGTAAGTGTTTTAATTTCTGTTTTCCTTTTTAAAAACTAAAAAAATCCATCAGACATAAGCCCAAAGAAGGGTGGGGGGTAGATTTCAAAAATTAGAGTTTAAATCAAAACATGGCTTGTGTGGTATCAAATGAAAGGTAAATTATTCTGTAGTTGAATAAAATGCATTTTCTTTTTTTTAAGCCAGTGGCGCACAAAAGTGGGATTTCAAAAAATTGAGTTTACATCAAAAAATGGCTTGTGTGGTATCAAATGAAAGGTAATTGAGTCTGGAGTTGAATGAAATACATTTTTTAAGTCAGTGACACATAAGGGAGATTTCGAAAATAAGAGTTTAAATCAAATCATGGCTTGTGTGGTATCGAATGAAAGGTAATTGAGTCTGAAGTTAAATAAAATACATTTTTTTAAGCCAGTGGCACACAAGCGGGGATTTCAGAAATTATAATTTAAATCAAATCATGGTTTTTTTGATATCAGTATTATCTTTTATTTTAATTAATTTATTTAAGAAACCAAAATGTCCGATGCTAAGAGAAAACCTTCTGGGAGCGAATTTAAAAAGCGGAGATTGAACAAGCAAACACAGCTTCAAAAACAGTCAGATGCGCTACAGAACTTCTGGAAAGAAGGTAGTTTCAACGCTCCCACAACCGACCAACATTTGAACAACGCCCAGCACCTAGATACTGACTTTCCGAATATGGACCCCCCTTTGGACGCAACCGTCAGCATTACTGAGCTGGGTAAGTCATCTCAAACAAGTTTGGCGAGTAGTGATGCAGTTCCGTGCAGTTCCAAAAATAAAAATTCGCAAGTTGTGCAGACCTCAGAGAAACATTTAGAAAAGGCTATTGTCCAAAGTATCTCTTCTGGCCCAGGATTATGGCCCAAAATCAATCGTGCAGCAGATAGAGTTTTTTTGGGTAAACGTGGCTCAGCTGCACCTTTGTATAATTTTGATTTTCCTTTTAATGATCAGCATAGAAGATTCTTACCAAAACATTACAAGAAAAGGCTGTATTCAATTAATTGGATAATATACAAATGTCCCGTAAACATACTGTGTTTTCACATTAATACTTTACGAATCACCCTGTATAAATGGCACCCAATATATTTTGTATTATCATCCTCTAAAAGAAAATAATGTTCGACCTCTTTTTATGTTTGTAGAATGCGAAAAGGTGTAACAATAAGATTTGGCACAAAAATTTATAATCGATTAGCTTTCTCCGTTATCAAACAAGTGGTATTTCTTAAGTTTAACACCCTGTATTTTATAAACCAGTCATGGGATTTGAATGGTCCCATGGACACTATTGCTTAAGAGGTCGAGATCTGCAACATATTAAAAATTTATGACATTTAACAGGTCGCCACTGTTCCATAAGCGGTGTACGGGGTCCTTTAATTAAAACGGTCTAAAACCAATTCAGTTATGAAAGTAAGTCAACATAATTTGTAAGACGATAGATCTACGGTTTGAGTGTTGAATTTTAGTTTGAGAGGTTCGTGGTTTAAATCTCGGCCAAAACCAATTTTTTTTTTTTAATTTATCTAACTTTATAAATTAGTTAAATGCATAATATAAAATTTTTGTATTAATTATTTTTAATAACCTTTAAATTAAATTAAATTTTGTGGATGTTTAATGGGTCGTAGAAAATATAGTGCACAGTTCAAGTGCAAAAATGGCCTTATATCGATTCTTATAATACAAACCACTATTTTTAATCGACACGTAAAATTTTATAATGTGCTTGTAGAAAAATTGGCTCTGTTAACTTTATTGAATTAGGAGTAACACGTATTTTAGTAAACTAAAATTAAAATAGTTTTTTGATAAAGAAAAGGAACAAAAGTATTTTGTCCGCAAAAATACTTATTTTATATTTTAAAAAACAAAATTTACCAATAAATATCGGATATATGAAAGGAAATTGATGCTTTTTAACATTAATTGCTAAATGGTTAAAATAATTCTAGTGAATTTAACAATTTAATATATTATTTTCAGACAGTTAAATATGATCAAAAGTTATTTTTTGCAGCGGAAATATTATTAGTGTTGTGCATAAAAGTATACCGGGTGTTCAAATTAAAGTGTTACAGTTAAATTCCGCCGAAAATATGCATTTTATAAAAAAAGTTTTAGACAAAAGTTTTATAGTTTTTTGGGGGAAACATTTTGACTAAATTAATTTTTTTATAGCTGGCCATAATATGGCCATATCTAGCTTTTTTTTTAAATTGGAACCCCATTTTTTTAACATATTCTTAAAGTTTATAAAAAATAAGTAACTTTTAAAGAAAAAATTTTTTTATTGGGCTTTTACTTATTGAGTAACACCCACTTGAAAATTTGGCTGCGCGAAAAAAAGTTGGCCATATTATGGTTAGCTATAAAAAACGATTTTAGCCAAAATATTTTCTCCAAAAAACTATAAAACTTTCGTCTAAAACATTTTTTTATACAAAGCGGTATTTAACTGTAACACTTTAATTTGAACACCGGGTATATATGAAAATTGAAAATACAAATAATATGAAGATTTTCTACTCGTATTTTTCATAAATGCGTAAAGTAAATGATTTATTCAATATATTTACATATTTATATATATTAAGGCATTACGACAGTAGTCCGTCATACATTTGTGAGCCAAATAAAGTGTAAACTAGACAAAAAATTTTATTAATTAATATTACCCTTACGCATAAAACCGTCCCAAAAAAAATAACTATTTATATTATTATTTTATAAACTTTTACAATACATACCTGCATCAATAAATTTATCCATTTTTGTATAATTGAAATATCCAATTGTTGATCTATATTTTACGGTAATATTGGCACCAAAACTATATCAAAATCACTTTTAGCAAGTACATACACAACAAATATTTTTATAAGATATGTTATTTACAATAGATTTGGTTTTGAAAGCTTTAAATTGAATATCTACACCGGAATTTTTTTTAATTTTTTCCTGGTTAAATAAAATATTTAAAATAAAGGACCGGACTCAATGTTAGTTTGATTTACATAGAATCTCCACATATTATAGGTATTTTTAAATGTATTGTTTTTAACTTAGAATATATTTTTTATTTATAATATATCAATAGAAAAATTGGTTTTAATTAGTTTTAAATTTTATTAACACTGTCGAAGCTAGTGACAATACTGTGTTCAGTAAGCCCCTTATATTGAACCTTCCTAACTTAAACCAAAGTTTAATTAAATAAATGTTATATTCTTTAAAAAAACATGTGTATTAGGATGCACATTGCCAAGGTGAATTGAAATACACATTGCCCGTTTGAACCATTTACGTATATTACAACGTAAATAATAATGTTGTAAATAATGAAAACTATTAAATTGTTCAGTGCAGCCCTGGACATCATTTAGTTTTCCTATATTAATTTGTTTTAAAATTCAACTCATAATGTGTTTTTAATGCATACTTATTGCCTTATGATTTCTTGGTGATGTGAAATTAGATACGCATGTACAAATTAAAGTCTTAATTTTGTCAAATTAAATTTTAATTAGCAAAACAAATTCTATCAAAACTTTCCACTTAGATTTTTATTTGTATTGATGCAAAAAACAAACACCGCTCAAACATGTCGATTTGACTTTGGAAGGAGCTTTTTTCTAATTTGGACCGCGTCGCCTGCAACGCGGGGATATTCATCATTAATTCTTCCTCGAATACGTTTAGCCAAGTTAAATAACTACTATTACTGTTTTTATTATATTTTTTTTTATTGAATATCATACGGGATGTTTCATTTATTTTCTATTTCTAAGTCCGAAGTGGGATACCCTCGGGACTGAACACAGTGCCTCAAAGTTATATTAGTGTTTTGAAATGCCGAAGTCGAAGTATAAAAGACGCCGACCCTCATTGTCGATAGCCTCATCATCCTCGATATCCTCATCAACGTCAAGTACATCAACCTTAAGCGGGGGTGGAAGTCACGTCGTATAATCAAAAGTTTACAAAAGAAAGTATCAAGTCTATAAGAAATTATAAGTAGAAAACAAGCTGTTTCCTTATGTATTTTAACAATAACTAAAAGCATCATACCATCTATTGACCGAATGGTGAATAATCACAATACTGCTGGTTTGATACGTAAAGTTAAAGATTTGATTAAATGTCATAACTAGGGTGAAGTATTAGCAATTTGACTTGTTACAAATAAATAACGTGGTAATGCAGGAAGCTGGTATGACTCTTTGCAGAATCCTTGTATCAAGTGGACGAAAATGAAACAATTATTAATTGATAATTTCCCTTTTTAAGTGCATTTTGGACATCTATTAATTCAGGCTGCGAACTATTCCCAAAGCACCGGGCAAAATTTAGATTACTATTGTTTCGAAAAATGTTCTAAACTTAAAATGTTAAATTTAGCCATTGTTGTGAAAACTCACAACATTTTGGCTATTATTCTTTGTGTAAACAGTCTTTGTAGAATGTTATTTTAATATTAGTTACCTTTATTAATAATAATTTAATTGTTAATTTTTGACTACAACCACCATGTAAAATTCTTAGATGCATTGTGCAATCAAAAAAGGGAATGTCGAAGTAAAATCTAAAATTAATTATGACAGTAGATTTGCTTTTTGGAATTATTGCTCCTCTTGGCAAATTAGATGCCGTATTAGGTATTTAAAGAATTTTGAGTATCCACGTTTATTGTCTGGTGTTCCACGAATAAAATCTGTCTGCGGTTTGGAAATTTGGTGCTTTGTGTTGATACGACCCAGATACGACCGCATGGATATTGGATTGAGTCGCTGCGTTGTGGCCATGAGTGGAGCTGCCATCACTAACACCGTGCAGAGTCAGAGTCAGATCGCTACTTCACTACAACCCAAGTATCGTACCCACTTTGATTGTTTTTTCTTTTATTGAAAAGTTAATAGTACCTACAGTTAAGTACAATTATGAACAATACCCTGATTTATTTTTTTCTATTATAGTTAGGTTATATTAGGTTAAGAGTACCTATCCAAATTATATTAGCTAAAATAAAACAGGTGGTGGTACCTTTATAGCTAAAATATTAATTTACTGGCCACATAGTTAAGAGTTGGTTAGGTAAGGTTGTTGTATGAACATTCTGCACCATAGTTTTTGTTCTTGTGTAGTTTGCCAGATTTAAAACTAGTGTTAATATATTGAAGGTTAATTTTTTGATATTGATTTAAAAGCAACGAAGGTAACTTAGGGAATCCGTAAATAACCATTTGTAAAAATAGACTTCTTAAGTCGTTATTGTTTATATATTATTTGGCTTTATCATTAAACTCTAAGTGTTTGATGACCACTAATATTCCACGAATACAGTCTGGTACAGCCATTCCTAATAAATATATAAAAGATAGTGTAATAGAGGTTATTAGCGACCCTATTGTCACTTTTATAAAGACTAGAGAGAAGGAGGCGAATCGGCAATGGTCAAATTTCAAATTTCCGTCCTTCTTTTTATAAAGTTCCCGAAATTGACTGTAGTTGGCATGTCTAATAACAGCGGTGTCACTTTTGTACGTAAGTTAATGTAAAATGAAGTGATTTAAAAAAAAAATGCTAAAAAGAATCAAAATATTGTGAAAAAAAGTACCTGAGTACAAGTAACATGAGTGACAAAAAACATAAAAGCAAGATTTACGTCGTTCCAGATTATAAAACATGATAGAAATCAAATGTAAAACTAAATAAAATACAAGAATAAATCAATTCAATGTCTTTTTAAAACTTCTAATGTAAATAAAATAATGTATTTATGTCTAAATATAATATTTATTGTAAACTAGTCACAATATGTATCTTACGGAGTGTAGTTTATGTTATTACAAGTTTCTATAATATAAAATTTTACAGTCCTATACCTTGACTTACAAACAACAATATTTATGCATTAAATTTAACTTACAAAAAAGAAAATTTATTTTTTATAGAGTTTTAATGTTAGATAAAGAGTTGCTACTGTTATTCTTTTGTTGAACCCCAATTGTGTCATTGCAAATGTTTTTCATAAGATACTAAACGCTTAGAACAGTAGCAGCATATATATCGTTCCTAGTGCCGATAAAGCACTTTCCAGAGATGATGCTATTCTATACTTTTTAGAAAGAAGGTATTATCAAATATTATGAGACTATTTTTACTGATGGTACTCTTAGCAAAGTAAAAAGGGGAAAGCTGAAATTAAAGGATAAGGTAATACCATGTACATTCCCAAATCTCCCTTTGTACTTGTATTAAAACATTAAAAAATCTGTTAACTGTGTTTTATTTTGCTCTTAAAACTATATATAGGTTCAATTAAAAAAAACATTTGCCACAAAATTGTACTTATCAAATTTCAGCATTTGACAAACCTTTTCGAATTTGGTCATATCTACCTTATTGTATTTTATATCGATAAAATTAAATAAATTATCAATTAGAACATGCAAAACTTATTAAGAAATGTATACAACAGTATGTTCTGTGCTTTATTTAGCTATAATCAAGTTTATTTTTATTATTTTGATAAAATTATGTATAATTTCCATAAGAAGCCATGTATTTTGAACACGGTAAGCACTACCAGCACCCATGCGGTTAATTATAAAAGCTCAATTAGCGTACTTTTTTTGGGACCTAATTTTGAGTATGTTGATTCGCCTCCTTATCTCTAGTCTTTATAGTCATAATAAAAACAAATGTTCTCATTACCCATATCCGTCAAATCTGCAAATTTTTAAACTTTAGGTTAGCTCTCTAAATATTTTCTACAAAATCAGTTAAAAATATGCCTTCTACAAGTCAAATATATTCACGAACTAGTTCATTTTTCTCATTGCAAAACAAAATAAAACTCCATTGTTCCTCTAAAATTTTATGTTACAGCTGTGGTGGCAATCATCAATCAGGGTACGAGATTGCACGAAACTAGAAGACCAAATTATGTAAATCTAAAATTTAAGTCAACTAATCACCCTGTAAATTAGATTAATCAATCAACAAAATCTCCAAGAAACATATATCAGTTGAAAGCATTTATAAATAAGCAGATAATAAACTGTTTAATGCATAGATACTGGCAGTACATGTACCTTGCTTAAATTATCTATAACCCAGAAACTAAATCTAAATAATAATAATGATAAAGTAGGTATAACTCTCAAAAGTTTTATGGAAAATATCATTGTAAGTACGCATAAGGCTACATCATCGATAAAAGTAAACTCCGTTACTGCTCTTATTACTAGAAGACGAATATTTGTCGTACGACTTAATTATTCGAACTGATTTTCTGAACCATCAACACGTTTTACTTACTAAGATAAACAACGAAGTTAAATTAAGAACATTGTCGCCGCCAATAAATGATATTAATGTTGTTGATATGTTAAACAACGTGAATGATTTTTACCATCTAGACTATGGAGAAATAAACAACTTACAAAAATTTACTGTACGGAAACTGTTATTACAAGATTATAAAGATTGTATTTCTTTTTCATTAGCTGATTTAGGAAAAACTAAAGACTAAGGCAATTAAAATGCAAATTAAATGCACTACGATCCCGTTGTTTATAATCTATATAGAATGCCTGTTAATAGAAAGGAACGTTTGAATAAAATTATACAGGGCTTGCTTGAAAACAACATTATTCGCGAGTCATCGTCACCTTACGCTAGTCCTAGTTTGTTGGCTAAATTTGTAAAAAAATACGTGCATTCATGCTTAAACTGTATGTATTACAAAAAAATTACAGGAAAGAGACAAGATTTGTTGTATCCGATAGAAAAGGTACCTGTTCCTATAGACACACGTCATATCGACTATCTGGGCCCATTTATAACCAGTTGAAAAGAAAACAAGTATTTGTTTGTAGTGGTGGATGCATTCCCGAAATTTTGTTTCATTAAACCAGTGAAAAGCACAAAGTCAAAAGAAAGTATCAAATCAAATTATAACCAATAAAATGTATCTTTTTGGTGCGCCGAGAAGAATAGTAAATAATAGAGGAACTGCCTTTACTTATAAAACATTTAAGTGTTTCTGAAATAAACATGTATTAAATGCCAAAGCCACCCCCAGAGACAATGATCAGTGCGAACGCTATAATAATAATATTTTAACTTCGTTGACCACAACAGCTGCTGACAATGCTAAAGATAAATGAAATATGTATGTAAAACAAGTTTAATGTGCAATTATTCGTACATACAACAAAGCTACAGGTTGTTTCGCCAATGCAGGTCTTTACATAGTCAAAAATCTTAAGTGCAAAACAATTTAGGTCAAATTAATTTGCATATGTTGAGAAAAGAAGTTAGGAAATATATAGATAGTGCTCAAAAGGTACAGAAACTGAGATTTGAGCGGACTAGACCTAAAGCAAGATAGTACGAAAAATTATTTGGTAATGGTTTTTAAAACTGACCATTCTACAACTGGCGAATTAAATGAATTATTATCAAAGTAAAAGGGACCATTTCGTATCAAAAGGGTATTAGCTAATGATCGGTACTGTATACAAGATCTCCAATAAGGAAGAAAAAAGTTGATAACCGTCATTAAACGTTGGAGTACTGAAAGGTAAAAAGATAAAACAATAGGAGAGTTTATTTAAATAATGAAGGAAAAGTTGTGTTAACGCAAGTGTTAACGCAAGTCTGGCAAAAGGATAGTATATAAGGAATCATGAAGATTAAGATAAATGGTTAGCACAAGGCTAACGCAAAAGTTCTTTTTGACAAAAAGACTAACACAAGGTTAGACTAACAATGAAATTTGGTATCTCTCTATATCTCTCATTTTCTCAAAAAGCGGCTAACATAAGACTAGTACACAATAAGTGTTACACTCCAGTTTTAATTTTACAACTATATTATTTTTATTTTATAGGAAAATAATCAGGCCCTTACATTTAGTGTATGGTATGCTTTAGCTTCGATACGGAAAACAGCGTATGCTGTATGGCCTTTTACTTAATTAACCTTCAGATAATATTTCGAGTGGCCTATACTTAGTTAGGGTTCAGTTAATATTTTTGTATTATTATATTATTATTTTGATAATGTTTAAAGAGAATTTTGGGAAGTTATTGGATATTATTTTAGTTTTCTGTAAATATAATAGTCTGGAGCAAGGGAAATAATGTTTGGCTTGTTTGGCTGTTGCAATCTTTTTAATTAGAATTTTTCGATGTCCTTAGTTATACAAGGCCTTTGAATATAATATGTGAAGAGTTGCAACTTCACACATTCTGGTGGGGAAGCGGAAAAAGTTTTCTTTCTGAGCCCGTCTGGCGTGGTTTTTCGATAAGGAAGGTTGAAAATGTGGTAGTTACGAGGAGGCCGAAAGTTAGTAAAAGTAAAGTTAATCAATTATCATCATCATTTGTCTGGTTTTCGGCGAAAACACAATCGTGTGTAGAAGTATTTGTAAAGATTTGTTGGTAGTATATTCACGATTACCCAAGTTGGGGGATATTTAAAACTTGTAATTTACGACACGCCATTTCACCTCATGGTGCCTTCGCCCGGAGGAATCATAGGACGAAATAGACAAACCCTAGGGTTGGGTTTACCTTTTCTTGGTATCAACTACATGGGAACCGTAACCTCTATGAAATTTTATTTAATGGATCTCGAGGATTATAGTTTGCTGGCCGGTACGCTGGGTCACCCATCCTTCCCACCATCTTTTAATATGGTTGATGTTAAGAAGAAAAAGTTTATGTCCTCAAGTGATGGCTGTGTATTCGTTGGCTTCTCTAATTTGGAGCGCTCTTGATCCGCGAGCGAGAGAGAGTTAAGTGAACCCTTGTTTAGTTTATTTTTGTCATTACACTATTCTTTTTTTATATTGTTACTCATATGAGTATATTTTCATAGTCAACTTTATTATAAACTTTTCTCCTAGACAGGCTTTGAAACGTGAATCAGTCTGTTACCCAATATTGTTCTTTCAATAATAATTGATAATCTGTTTATTTTATACCATTGAGGTGAGGTCTCTCGAGGACCTATTTAGTTTTAGTTTTATTTAAGAATCTATAAACCATTTGTATTTTATTTAGGTAACTTGTGGTATTGACCTTTTGTATTTATTTTGTAAGAATCAAGTTTTCTATGTAAACCCAAGTTAAACCTGTTTTAAACCATTTACTGATCTTTGTTTTTGTAGACTAGCCTAGATAACCTGGCTCCGATTGTTCGAACAATAGGAACCAAACCAAGTGAAAAATTGTAATAAATTTGCCAGAGAAGGCACGGAAGAATTGGTGACTATTAAAATTTGTTTGGGAGAACTTCAGAATTTTCTTTAACCTATTATTTTTCCCTTATTAAAAGATATAGAAGGAGTATCGTCCAGTGTGAAACCCTGGACCTTTAAAGGTTAGTCTACACAGTCTCTTTCATTTAGTGTCGCTGAATGTGCACATATCTGACTTAAGGATTATTATATTAAATTGGATTTGTGAGGTAAGTATCAGAGTTCGATCCATCGAAGAATTTTGTACTTTTATTCACCCGAAAAGGTTCTGGCGCGATATAAATCCCACACCGTGAAATTGGGCAAGTCGGTGTAACTGTTACTCACTCTGGTCTCTGATAAATTTAATTTTCGAGTTGAATTATATATAATACATTCAATAGTTTTGTTTTTCTTTCTTTTTTATAAATTAACGTAACATAAGTTGTATAATTTAAAATTAAAGGTTAGCACAAAGCTAACGCTGACGTTTTCGCTGTCTATAGCCTAAAGTTTCCCTAAAGACTAGCTCAACGCTTGGTATTTTAACTATTTTAATAATGTTAAATGTACATTGAACAATTACAAGAAATTCGTTACATGAACGAACACCATCATACTTTTGAAAAAAAGAGAAGATTTTGTAATTGAATTCTAATTTATTTTCAGAATTTTAATGTTCCCGATCCCGATGTTTATTTAAATATAACGATAATAACATTGGGAATTTGGACCTCATCGCCTACGACTCGAGGACGTTCAACATTAATCCTTCCTCGAATACGTTTAGTCAAGTTAAATAACTACTAATACTGTATTATACGGCAGCGTAGAAGGGCCAATTTTTTTTATTTTTTTATATTTCTAAAATTCCGTGTTCGAATACGGAATTCATTGTTCAAACACGGAATTCTGTATTCAAACACGGAATTTTGTATTCAAATACGGAATTCCGTATTCAAACATGGAATTCCGTATTCAAACAAGGAATTTCGTATTCAAACACGGAATTCCTTGTTCGAACACGGAAATATAAAATTCCAAGTTTGAACACGGTATTTTATTTTCGAACTATAAATTTAAATGGCGTATTTACAGGTTACTCTACGGTGACTTGGGGATCTAGAGGAGGAGTATTTAAATACAGATTCATTGAAAATCCTCATATTTTTACTCTTGCCATATTTTGAAAAGAGAAATGGCGTAAGTAGTGTCATAAGTCTTGCCCTCTTTGGTCCCTGCATAATATTTTTCCTTTAATTTCAATTCCAGGTTATTTTTAATTCTTAGGTTCTAAACCTTAATGCCTACATTTTATTTGAATCGAATCAAAATAATGCCCTGTATAGCATTTTAAATTTACTCTCCTTGCCTCTCTTGAAAAAAGTGAAGAAATGGGGGACCAGTTAAGAATTTTTTTTGTGTTTCTATTAAATGGTACTATTAAAAATGATGGGGCTATCTAAGAACAATGGTGATGATGTCATACTTCGAAAAATGATGACACGTTATAAAAAATATACTTATTCCAAAATATGCGCATCTAAAAAACAAAATTCACTTTTAAATGGAAATTGACAAATATTTATGTCCGTCGTGTATGGAAACCAAAGATTGAACGTTTCGGTGTTAATCGATTTTTTACCCCCATTCCCCTCCAACCTCCAAAAGCAGCTTTAAAGTTAATTTAAGATAAAATTGTTTAAGTAGAGTATTTGGGACCAAATTATGAGGATTTTCAGGCATCCGTATTACCCTCTCCCCCACCCCGAATTTCCCAAGTCGTCCAAGAACATCCTATAAAAATGCCATTAAAAAAATGTAGCTCGAATATAGAATTCTGTATTTGAACACGGAATTACTAATTTCCGTGTTTGAATACGGAATTCCCTGTACGAAGAGGGAAATTGTAATTCCATGTTCAAACACGGAAATTCCTTATTCAAACATGGATTTCCTTATTTAAACACGGAATTCCGTATTTAAACGCGGAATTTTGTATTCAAACATGAAATTCCTTGATCGTGCACGGAATTCTTTGTTTGAACACGGAAATTAGATGTTCGAACACGGATTAGATTTCCGTGTTTAAACAAGGAATTCCGTATTTGAATACAGAATTCCGTATTTGAACAGGGAATTCTGTGTTCGAGTACGGAATTCCGTGTTCGAACACGGAATTTTAAAAATAAAAAAATAATAAAAATGTGGCGCTTCTACGCTGCCGTAGTATTGCGTTTTTATTATTATTGTTTTGTTAATTGAATATCATATCATTTATTTTCTATTTTTCACATAACAATCGCTAAAATATAAACAGGGAAAGTACCATGGATGACAAATCATTGAAAAGGTAATTTGATGGAGAATTGGACCTAATCATTGCGCTGCTTTGATTTTAGCGCCTTACAGCTTGATAAAAATACGCATTGTAAAATATGATACTTCATTTAAAAGCTTATTTTATACACCACATAACATTAATCTAAATATTTCCATACTGCACACGCAACAAAATAAATTGCTTAAGAAGATAGTCTGTTGTTCTGAAGGCGCATCGTAACCATAGATTTATATTCGGTATTAACCTCTTGGTCCATTGATGAAAGATTGTGGTTTAAGGAAAAGTTGAAATGAAAAAAAAAATCATAAATCAAAAACGACAAGAGATATCAACATGACATTTTTAGTAAAAACCAAGTTCCATAAGAAGATTAAGTCTATTGATTCTGGAAAAAATCTGATTAAAAATAGGGTTTAAGGGGGTAGGTTAAACTGTAAAGATTATTATAATGCCAAGCATTATATATCTTCTTTCTAATTCATAATTTTTATTAGTCATTAGCACCTAAAGGCTGTGCTATTTAACTTCTTCTTCTATTACGCAATTTAAAATATTTAATAATGTAAGAATATTTTTTGGACTGGAGAATAAAAAAGGTTATCAACAGGGATAGAATGTTTTTCTTTTAAAATAATAATTAAAAACCGTAGGTGGGGGTGGGTTAACTCAGTGGTTAGAGTCATGACTTTGAGATCGGAAGGTCTCAGGATCGAATCCCACCGTTGGCCGGAATTTTTTTATTTAATTTAATTATTTAAAATTAATTCTGATGTCTTTGTAGGATTCCCCACTCGACCATTCATTGTTGGGTTCTAATTAACAGTGCTGTTCCTAAAGTGGCGCTGGGAAACAGTAACAAAGCCTACACAGAACACGAGGCTAATGGCCGTAGTAGTCGACGCCGATGACACCTAATTAAAAAAAAAAACCGTAGCTAAAAGAACCAAAAGCCTGCTCGGTCAAGAACAAAGTTGGTCCTTAAAGAAAAGAACCCGAAAAATATAGGTTGCCTCATCCCCAACAAGAAGTCAGTATTTAATGAGAAAAATGCTCAAGGATTCAAATAATCCTTTCCAGATGCAAATAGAGTAACATTATGTTGATGACTATCTAGATAGTAAAGATACAGTTAAAAACAGAAAAAAGATGGTAAAGGTATTGATGAACACGGAAGTGGAAGATATAAGGTAAATTGGTCCAGTAACAGTAAAGAACTGATGAAAAGTATGCCCAAAAGTACATAAATAACAAAACTAAAGATATTACTTAAAAAAAAACGAGTTTTTCCTGAAAGGGTCTTGGAACTGCTATTGGAATCCAAACAGCGATGCATAAGAATTCTCTACTAAATGGAACAAAGACGAATATTTAAAAGAAAATATAAACAAAAAGAGAGGCAAATCCTTTTGGATTTCTACGAAATTTCGTAATTAAAGGGAGAATATTACGAGTGCTTCAAGAGTGCTTTAAAACTTGACTGGGAGAATAACTAAAATGAAGATTTAAAGAAAAGGTAGCGAAAATGAGTAAATGAAATAAACTTTTCTAATATTTTTTATGCTAATACTATTTAACTGCATGAATTCTGTGATGCCAGTTCACAAGCATATTTTGCTGTGACATATTTCAGATTCAAAAGTACGAATGAAACGAAAACTGCTTTTGTAATGGCAAAATCCCAAATAACATCCTTAAAACCAACCACCATACTTATGATGTAATTGACAGCAGCATTTTTAGGGTAACTATAAAAGAAAATCACAGCATTAAAGTCCAAGAGTTTCTTTTTTAGAGTGATTTTTAAATAGTCATAAATTGGACAAAATTAGATTCAGCTTATTTAATTCCTCCGTTACACATAGACATCAATTAAGAAAAATTTAAAAGATGGATTTTAAAATTACATAAAAAATATTGATACATTCACTTGTAGTGAGTGATACATCGAAAGTCAAAAATAAATCTATAGGGTTTATAATCAAAAACCGCAGCTCGTTACCAGAAGTCACATAATTTTCTTTGTTGCTGAAATTAATTCGCTATGGTATCTAAATATCATCAATAATACGGTTTAAAGCGTAAGACAGAGACGGAATTCTAAAATTAAAAGTATGATGGATTTGTTGGAAGATTCAAAGTATCCTATCATTTTACTCATACACACAAATATATTATAACTATTTATACACCATTATCATCGCCCAGCACTATATTAAAAACAAAAATATGTGACTAAGGAACTACGCCAGAGGTATTGAATTCTGAATATGAGGTCGGCTGTTCACTGAAATAATTTTTCGAGGTGCATGAATAGAAAAATGGACTCAGATATCCTGAAAATGTCCCCTCTTTCATCATGTCGATTAATTAAACAGACCTTTTAGAATCGTTAGAATAGATTGCTTTGGACCAGAGATAACCAGGAGATGTAACTACTAACAAATATCGTGCGGCCCTGAATAAGACATATTCTAAGGGACACAGTATACCGAGAGGTCATGATAAGGTAACCCTTATTCTGAAGGTAATACAAAATTAGACTGTGCAGAAGGGCACTATCATCAAAAATCCAGATATTGATACCACCGAATAGAGAAAAAAATACTCATTTTTTGGTCAAATGCACAATAAAATCTTTGTAGGGAGTAATTGTTTATACTTATTTAAAAAAAATTATTTGCATTAGCCCTTACGGACGAAAAAAAATATAATTGTAAATATCTTGGTTTTAGCCCTTTAAAAATTTAGTTAACAATTCGTCTTTTTTAAATATACCACTCATTTAACACAAAACGAAGGCCTAAATGAAAAAAAAAATCTTTATAAAATTTTTGCTTGTGTTGACAAGGTAACAGAGTAAACACCATATTTTTTGCTTTGAATTAACAAAGATATAACAATAAACGATGAGAGATGTCATAGGTTTACGCTGTAATTAATTATCACCGCCAATTTTGTCGACTTTCAGTGTATCTTTCTCTTCACCTTCAAACGTAGCATAGCTTTGTTTCTTTCTACGTGCCGGCTGATGTATCACATTATTGATATGGTAGGATTTTTTAATTTTTTTATTATAAAACTTCTCGTTATGTTCCATTGGGCAATGTGTCATATTGTTTTTTTACTAAAGAATTAATAAGTGTATGTGTTATATATTAAATTACCTAAGAAATTGGGAAGAAATATAGACATTTTTGCATCCTTATTATATCTACATTCATCCTGTTGCAGCTGAATATATTTGGGTAAGTTTTCTTTTAAAATTTGAATTACGGATTTGTTGGATTTGTTGTTGCAAGTAGCAATGACAAAATTGATATTAAAATAGGGAAGCCCAAAAGTTGCATATCATTTGAAGAATATGCTCATATATTTGTAAACATTATTTTTAGAAATAAATTTAATGCTCAAATGATAGATGTGGTATTTGATCATTATAAAGGACATTCTATCAAAAATACATCACGTCAAAAGAGAGGATCCCAGAAATCAATTGATATAGAAATTGACCGACCCAATATTCCACTTCCGGAACAATAGAACTTGTTTATTTATTCGATATTTAACAAAAGACGTTTAACAAATTTTCTGCCAGAGCAACTTCTTCAAAACTCCATTCAGCAAAAGCATTTTCAATTTGTAATTAGTGGTGGATAATAATCAGATCATACATAGGCGAAACTTTTATGAGAAATTGTTTTTTTTTTTTTTTATTTAGGCCTTCGTTTTTCGTCAAATGAGAGGTATATTTCTAAAAAAAGATTTTTTATACAAATTTGTAGACGGTTGAAACCGAGATATTAACGTTCAAATTATTTTTCGACTATAAGGGCTAATGTAAATGATTTTTTTTAAATAATTATAAAAAAATACTTCCTACAAAGACCTAATTGAGCATTAGAACAAAAATAAGCTTTTTTTTTTTCTATACGGTGTTATCAATAACTCGATTTTTTATGATAATGCCCTTTTGCACAGTCTAATTTTGTATTACCTCCGGAATAAGGGTTAGCTTATCATGTACTTTCATCCCTGAAAAATTCAGCTTGTGAAACCGAAGTGGGAGGCAAAGTTAAAATAAGTTTTAATCTACACCATACTATATGGCTAGTTCATTATTCTCGTTTTATTTACAAAATTATTTACATATATTTAAAAAACTAAAATAATTCAACCTATTTAATTGCAAATAAACCCAAAAAATTTTTAATATTAGTTATATTAAATTTAACTAAATTAGATGTACTTTCACTAAATTAGATGTAATTTCACTAAATTAGATGTAATTTCACTAAATTAGATGTAATAATTTTCAATAAATTCCAAAACCTAGTGATGTTAGATTGGAAGTGGCAACAGGGCTTACACCGGCATGGAAATTTACGTTATGTAGTATAAGCGCGCGCAGTTATTCATTGATAAAACTAAGTTTTCTTTCCGTAAAATTCTTCTCTCTATCCCTTCTCTTTCTTCTCACCTTTCGTCGCCTCGTCCCGCGTCGAGAAATAGAATGTATCCATTGTCGAACATTGTTGGCACCGTGAATATTATATTTTATCAATTATAGAGGTGCGGTGTTCTGTTCACGTGTATAAACGTCAGAGTCTTTCATATTAAAATTGCAAGTTCTCCAAATTACGAATGACAAACAAAAAAAAAAGAATGCCGATGAAAACATATTTAGACAATTCCACAAATCTAAAAGGCGTCAAAAAAGAAATGAAAGAATCTCTCAGGGAACTGAATCAGGACAAAATAATCGCAGCATTGGCAAAGAATGACATTCGGCGGTTCTTTAGTCATCGACAAGTACCCTACTATGAAGGTAGTTGAAAACGCGTAATCCGCTTCTTATAAACCTTACTAAATATCATCATCGTTAAAGAGAAAATACCACGAGAAGAAACTCTATAAATACTACTACTTATTCCTTCAGTTTTTATCAATTATTTTAAAAGAAAAGATTATATTCCCTTTCACAACCTTTTTATTTTCCTGTCAAAAACATTCTGACATTGTTTTATTAGCTCCAGTAAAAAGGTTTTAGTTCGCATTGTAACACGTATTGGAGGTCAACGATCATCTTTGGAATCCACCAGATCTTTGTGGGGCAATGAGCGATGTTGAAAGGTTGAAACCTAACACCACTACATATATTCATTCAAGGTGAAGCCAGGTCTGTCACATAGACTGCACAAAGGTTCATCACCCATAAGCAGTTTGCATGGACGCGACTACAGCGAGCTATAAAAAGAGTTGGAGAACGACCAAATAATGGGATTGCCTTCAGATGAAATGCATCCAAAGTATAGCTTTGCAAAAGAAGGTAAATGGAAAAACCATTGTCATATACTGACAGTCAAGCGACGTTAAACGCACTCAGTTCCATGAAGGTTCACTCAAAGCTTGTGTGAGACTGTTTGGAAGCCCTAACAGAGCTTGGTAGTCAAAACAGACTAACCTTAGTCTAGGTACCAGGCCACAGAGGACATAAAGGCAATGAAGAAGCTGATTAACTAGCCCGAGAAGGGGCCCCAAATGCTCTTATTGGCCCAGAACCCTTCTGTGGTGTAACAAAAACAACTATTAGAACATGCACAAAACAGTGGATGTTTTAAAAAATCTCAGGAGTAGTGGAATAACTCTCCAGGATACAGAGAGGCCAAATAGTTCTTAAAAGGACCATCGCCTAAACTCACCGAGCACCTTAATAGGAAAAATACTAGAGTACTAGTAGATCTAGTAGGTAGGCTTAATAAACATAGGTATAATATCGGTCTAACAGAAGAGACCTTTTGCCGATTCTGTCAGGAAGAGGAGGAAACGGCAGTACACGTATTGTGCTATTGCGAAGGTCTTGCAAGACTGAGATTCCTTACACTTGGAGAAGAAAAACCAAGAGCAACTAGCTATACCGGAGAACTACTTCCCAGTCTATGGAGTCTACTACAAAAGACCGAATTAGACAAGGTACTTTAAACAACGATTTAAGGATATCCACAATAGGCGAATGGGACATTTCGGCGTGGCCATTTCGGCGTGGCCGTTTTGGCGTGGCCGTTTGGACGTCGGCCATTTCGACGCCGGCCATTTCGACGTTCGCCATTTCGGCGTTGGAAGTTTTGGCAAACAACAATATAATTTTAATAAATTTTAAATAATTGTTATATTTATTATAATTAGGTTTATTATAATTAGGTTTATTATAATTAGGTTTATTATAATTAGGTTTATTATAATTAGGTTTATTATAATTAGGTTTATTATAATTAGGTTTATTATAATTAGGTTTATTATAATTAGGTTTATTATAATTAGGTTTATTATAATTAAATAATAAAACTGTTTTCGTGTCGAAAGGAAGACTAAAATAAAATGTCTATATACTATGTTCGGCAGGTAGGTCTTCCGCTAAAACATCAAAGGCATAATCTAAATGATCGTAGGAACAAATGCCAAAGATATCACCGTTCTGACATTTAGAATGAATTGTAGATCAGCATTGTACTCTCTCGTATGTCCCATAGAAGCCACTTGTTACCTCATATTTTGAGCCAAGTGAAAAAAACAACCAATTATAGTAACGCCTGTTCGAAATCGCAATATATTACTCTGAGTTGCAAATTTGGAACAATTTCTTTACTTCACTATTATTATACTAATGTTCATATAAAATATTAATTACACTACTATTATAATTCTGATAGGTACTTGAAAAACAAATTAAAACATTTATCTCATTCCTATGCAATACCTCACTTATTTCATAATAAAACTTACAGCGGTTTTAACATACATACTAAAAAATAGTATTCCCGACGCCGAAACGGCCGACGCCAAAACGGCCAACGGCGAAATGGCCTGACGTCCAAATGGCCACGCCGAAACGGCTACGTCCAAATGTCCTAAACCCCCACAATAGATCTGAAAAGGTCGAGGTGGGGGAGGCCACATAGTCCACAGTCCTAATTAAATATTAATCTTAAATTATCGAGGTTTAACTTGTCGTTTTAGAGCTTAAAGCCTTTTTTGCAAATGCATCCTCAGACACGTCAGCGTCATTGAGATTTTGTTTTTAGGGCACGTTTCCTATCTACAAATGTTTCCCCTACCTATTAGGTTAGAATGAAAACAAGCTGGATGATCTGATCGCCTTCCACTGTGCCCCCAGATAGATCTATCATGGCTCATGTCTTACTTTTAGTTCACTGTTTAGTCACATCTTTTGATAAAGGCCATGGTTGAAGTGGTTGAGACGTGTTTAAAGTCAGTAGGATCTAGTCGGGTTATCGAGATAGAATGAAGTAGAGACGACATAAACACTATTTTCCGAAATGACAGATGGACACACTTAGCGGAATGAGAATGTTTTTATATCATTTAAATGAAAGTAGCTCCACTAGCTCGAGTTTGACACATTACGTAAAAATTTAATGCAAAATGGGGAACACTTTTAGTATCGTGATAGTATCTCCTATTTATTCTTAATGAGTAGGGTGAATCCGAAGAACTGAAATCCAGTTCTTTTCAAAGCGGAGCAAGTACAAAAAATGTGCTCTGTGGATTCGTCTTCCATGCTGTAGAATCGAAAGTCCGATATTAGTTGCATACCTACTCTCCTCATGTGGTTATCTAGACGACAATATCCTGTTATTAGTCCCATAAGAATGTGTAAATTTTTTCCCAGATCTGATAAGAGGCGTTAATGAAAGGGTTGGGTATAAACACTCGATCAAATTAGCCATTTGGTATTTCTTCAGTTCATGAGTGTTATGCCCTTCGTCCTTTTAGAGATAATTATTTTATTAGTGTTCTTTGTAATGCCCATGAATCTGGTCCTATAAATTTAGATTCGCTTCCTCTTTTAGTAAGCTCATCAGCTTTTTAATTGCTTTCCACACCGCTATATCCCGGAACTAAGATTAAAATAATTCCAAACCAGCTTTAAGTCAAAATGGAGCTCACGGCTTGAGGACAGCCTGAATCTACGATAAGATCTTTATTGTCTTGTTAGCGGGGACAAAATTCAACTTTCTCGCTCCCAGTTCTATAAAGATCATTTCTGCTTAGAAGATTGTTGCAAGGGAACCCAAAATTGATTGAAATGTCAACTCTTGGCTTTTGGCCTAAAACTCCTGCTCCTACTTCTTTTTCAATTTTGGAGCCTTTAATGTACAGCATATAGTCCGAATGGAAGAAGGTTTTATCGGCCTGCTATATACGTTTCTCTCTAAAATAAAAATAAAGACACTCTATGACTTTTTATGTGCTGTCGGGGAACTAGCGAGTATGTGTCGATGCTAATGTGGTGATTATTAACATCACTTATCAACTCAGTTTTATCCCATCGATATCGTAGTTCTTCATTGCATTAAGTACTTACCCTTAGGAGTCTATAGCAGACAATCTTGGTCTAACATTCCAGAATGGTAGAGAGGTATTAGCTCCAGCATGGTTTTTATGTCTCCCGTCGGTGTCGTTGACATTGCCCCAGTGACGGCAAGGCACGCAAGTCGCCGGATTCCAGCCAGCTCTGCTCTGGCCGTTTGTAAAATTCCCGAGGTTAACAGACATCTGCTCCCTCTATTTTGATCATATTTATGGCTTGTTGAAAAATCTTGAAGATCACGTCTTCGTACCTCCCCCTAATTACGATAACCAGATCATCAGCATAGTATTATCCACTTCCTGTCTATATAGATTGTCTAACGCAGGTTATTCACCAGAATAGTCTACACTAGGAATAAAATTACGTCGCCTTATATCCCCCTCCACCCATTTCGATTCCATAAAGTTGAAATTTTTTAAAATTTTTGTTTGATTCTTACGTTATGAAATGTTCTGAATTGCAGCTTCCTGGACTTAGTAGATTTGGATGCGCATTGCTAGATCATTTAGTTAAGACATAAAAGATTATAAACTTTTCTCTATAACTTTAAACTCCAATTTTGTTGGTATGGTATATATTATTATTTAGTTATGAAACATTATCTTTATAATTAATTAATATTAAATTAAAATCAAGGTTTTTGCAAGGAAAAATAAAAAAAATAAGTTCTGAATATCTGATTTCATTGAATACTTAAACGATGTTAACCTTAATGAGGCACTGTTAATTGTAGGTATAGGTATCTAACATCAAAAATGCTTTTAATATTTCTAAACAATATTATCAAGTAATTATAAAAAATATGTCATCTGTAGAACTACGTAATATTGAATTAAATTAATTTCCTTGTCCGAAGTAAATTACAACTGGACGTCATCAAAACTGATTGATTACATCAAGGTCTGCGTGTTACTATATCCTTTTAACGGGTTGTTTTTACATGTACACTACTGGATAGTCTAGTTTTTATTTCTATATCATTCTAAAATCGGCGAGAAGGTAAAATATGGTTGAAAAAATTGTGATCCTATATTTTTCTGACTGGTTACACGAAAGTAAAAATCTGATCTGTCCAACACATGACTTTCATATCTAGTTATTATAGGCTTTTTCCGGTTATTTTTTAAACCTACTACAGCACCTCTATAAATGTTTAAAGTATAAACTAAATATATACATTTTCCACATACATCTACCTCGAAACATTTTTCTGTAGATATTCATTGAAAACAAAAATACTGAAAAATTTAAATTTAGCACTTTTCCTTCTATTTTTCCATTACGGTCCATTTTAGAAAAATCATTTATAAACAAAAATTATAGAAATCGATATCGCGAACAACTTTTAGTTTACAATTTTCTTAAAAATCAGAATTTTGCACATTTTGTCAAATTTCTCGAATACGGACCATTTCAGGAAAATTTGACATAAGGCAAAAATCATAGATATTAATATTAGAAGTAACTTTTATTTAATCAATTTTCTTCTGCAAAAATAAATAACAGATATATTCCATAAAATGTAAGAACGACCTCTTATAAAGTACCCCCCCAGATTTTCCGACTCTGCCCAAAATCTAATTAGTTCATTGGACGCAGGAATAAAGCTTTAGTTTAAAATTTGGTGTTTTCCTTTTGTATCGGTTCATGAGTTATGGTGGATACAGATACACACACACACACACACACACACACACACACACACACACACACACACACACACACACACACACACACACACACACACACACACACACACACACACACACACACGCACGCACCCACGCATCCACACACACGCACGCACGCACGCACCCACACACACACACACACACACGCGCACGGACGCACGCACCCACACACACACACACACACACACACACACACACACACACACATCCCGAAAATAGTCAAAACGAATTTAGGGGACCCCATCCGTCGAAAACTGGAGGTCGAAAAAGTCATGATTCCTACACTTTCCTTATCTGTATACAGTTAGGAAAGTGAAAATTGTTCTTTATAGGGTTTTTACCGCAAGCCTAGTTCTTGTATATGCTTACGTTTGAGGGCGTCCATGAATGACGTGAGTTGTTTTTTATTCAAAACATTCTCGCCCTCTGTTGTGGATTTATTAAAATTTGGTGGGGACTTGGAACCCCCCTTAAGGTGAGATTTTGTATAGTAAAATTCGATATGGGGCGAGGTCAGAGGTGCAAGGTGCAGGAAGATGGCCGCTTCCGTCAGGATGTAAACATGGGCATATTGTTGAAGAGGAAGTTAAAGGAAATAAATAGCTTATAAATTTTCAAACATTTTTATTCAAATTAATAATATAATATAAAAAACACCCTTTTTGGCTATTAATTTTTTTTGTTTTTCAGTGCATACGCATACAAAATTAAACAAATCTTCACCTACTGATTTTTAAAAAGAATTAATTTGGTAGGCACATTTCTTATTCTCCCAGACGACTTTGTAGGATCTAGTTTTTTTTAGTTTCGTAATTTATTCCATTATTATAGTAATTTATTAAACATATTTTAATTAATTGATTTGGATGTGAATCTAATATAGAAAATTCATACAAGTGGTTACCAAAATGATTGTTAATATTACTATTTTATTTAATATGCCAAAAGTTTGTCTAAAATATTTCTTACCAGCCTTACAGATTTGTATAACTAAAGTTGAGGTATTTATTAATTGCTTTTTTTTCATCCCTGCAGAGAAGATTGTGGTTCATTCAGTTCCAAAAGCTTTCCGCACTTAGTGCAATATATATAAGATATAAAACATTGGTTGAAGATAAATTGTCTGATGCTTATGAGATCAAAGAAACCAGAGGACTAAAACCTTGAATGCCGAGAAATATGATGTTCTACAGGGTCAATTTCTGAGCTGTACTCTGATATATTTCTTGGCAATTCCGAGTGTAAAATTGTGAAAATATTTTCAACCTAGGAGAGTAACTCTATATTTTAGGATGTCAGTTAGACAGAAATACTAAAGCTGGTCACTTATTTAATGCATATGATAGTTGTGGCGTTTTTTAAGTAATTGAAGTATATCATTGCGACGAGTTTAATCATTTAGCCAATAAATATCAGAAATAAGTTTGTTTTCCTTTATGTAGTGGTAATCATGAGTGGTAATCCCGTAAATGTTCTAATTGTTTTCGACTTTTACTTAATCAGCCAGTTTGGGGTCGTGAAAAATGTGCAGCCTACAACAAAGCTTTTAATAAAGTAAAGTCTGATATTCTTTCCAATAAGTAGCAATTATCTGCTTTTTCGTTATCGGGCAGGGTATCTAACAAATTCACATCAAATTTGGTATCTAGTAAGCACTGGGCGTTTTCACTATACTATAAAAGGTGTCGTGGGTTAAGAACAAAAATTGTTCAACTTTCTTTCTATCGCTCTGATCGAAATTTTCATGCCATGCATTGTTCGAGAGGGGAAGGGAGGACTCCTCCTTACCGTACTGGTGGTAACTTGGCAGCCACAAACTAGCGGCCAATTTCACAGAGATGCCGGAAAGATCAGAAGCACCTTTAAAAATGGTTAAAATTTAGGGGGTCTAAGTCGGTTCAAAGAGGTCGCAGCCCTTTTAAAAAAAGTAAGAAAGCTATTAGGTACAGAAAGAAAACGTTAACACTCTAAAAGTAAGTTAGAAACTGGATAATAATATTAAAAACAATTTGAGACTAGTCTTATTTTCTTACGAGGGGTCTATTTTGGTTTAATGGGATAGCAGCCCTTTTTGAAATATTGTAAAAAGCTATTTGGTACAGAAGGGAAAAATATAACACTTTAAAAATCAGTATACAACTAGATAATAATATAAGAAACATTTTCAAAAATAGTGTGATTTCTTTACGAGGAGTCTAAGTTGGTTCAATAAGGTAGCAGCCCTTTTTGAAATATTGGAAAAAGCTATTTGGTGCAGAAGGGAAAAGTTTACACTCTAAAAATTAATAAATAACTAGATAATATTTTAAGAGTAGTGTGATTTTCTTGCAAGAGGTTTAATTTGATTTAATAGGGTAGCAGCCCTTTTTAAAATATTGGAAAAATATATTTGGTACAAAACGGAAAAAGTTAACACTTCAAAAGTCGGTATAGAACTAGATAATTATATCAAAAATAATTTGAAACTAGTCTGATTTCCTTACGAGGGGTCTAAGTTAGTTCAATGAGGTAGCAGCCCTTTTTGAAATATTGGAGAAAGCTATTCGGTACAAAAGGGAAAAAGTTAACCCTTTAAAAATCGGTATACACCTAAATAATATTATTATGAACAATTTGAGACTAGACTGATTTTGTATAGTTGTATAGCAATTTTTAAAGTGTTAACTTTTTCCCATCTGTACTTTTCCAATATTTATAAAAGGCCTGCTACCCCATTAAACCAACTTAGAAATTAAACTAGTGTCAAATTGGTTCTAAAATTAATATCTCGTTGTATACCGATTTTTAAAGTGTTAGCTTTCTTATAAAAAAATGATGGTAAAATATAGTGACCTCGTAACAAAGAATATCCCTTTAATATGATTACATATTTATATTCTTACGCAGCACCCTGCGGCGTGCTGCAGTCGTCATAAGTAAAAGTTCGAGTAAAAAAAAAGGGGGAATATTCGAGAAATGTCTACGTCAAGAAAAATCTAGACATTTCGAGAAAGTTCGATAAGCTTAAGCAAGCTTATATAAGTCAGTGATCTTGACGTCAGTTAGTCAGTTTTATGATAGACGTTATACGTTAATGTTATCAGTTGCATATTTATTGTAACTGTTAAAATAAATTGAGATACCAAAAACCTGCATAACATTGGTGACAGCGGTGGAATAAAAAGTAGAATTTCATAGTAAATATTAGATCCACGAAGTACGAAGCAGGCATGGATACTTCAGGCCCACCAGCATGGTTTTTGAAGATGGAAGAGGAGAGAGTAAGGCGAGAAGAGGAAAATGAAAGGCGTAGGAAGGAAGAAGAGGCGGAAAAAGAAAGGCGTAGGAAAGAAGAAGATGAGGAAAAAGAAAGGCGTATGAAGGAAGAAGAGGAGAAAAAGAAAAGACATAGGAATAAAGAAAAGGAGAAAAAGTAAAGGCGAAAAGAAGAGAAGAAAAGACGCAGCAAGGAAAAAGAGGAGGAAAAGAAAAAAGAGAAGGAAGATAGGCGTAGAAAAGCTAAGGTAGAACTTATGAATGATTTGCTACAAAACCAGGAAACCTTTAGGCAAGAGGTTGGTCAGCTTAAAATTAGAATAGATCTTTAATAGCAAAAACAGGAGCATTTAAAAACTAATTTTGAACAACAACAAGAGAATTTAAAACAACGGAAAGAGGTTAGAGTAGAATTCGAAGGGCAAATTAAAACTGAACTAGTTGAGTTAGAAAGAAGAATTCGTAGCCTACCTTCGATAAGCAACAGAGAAACTGAAAACACTACCTCATCCTCATCAGTAATCGAACCAAGCCATATTCAAAACTCAGTTTCACAAATCCCTACTAGCAAGATCATTAAGCCACCCTTGTTTGACGGTCAGACAACACAGGAAACGTATCGCCTACAATTTAAAGCTGCAGCTAGAACCAAAGGTTGGACTGAAAAGAGATGGAGGCTTCATTGATAGTATCACTGCAAGGTCAGGCAGCAACCGTTTTACAGTTACTTCCTTAAGAGGAACCCAGTTATTTATCTCTCGTCTAGACTTTGGAGACAAGATATGGCCAACAGCATTTGAAACGGGTATTCCAAAGCTAGCTAAAGGTTTGTAGTCAGAAACATAATGAGAGTCTACAGGAATTCGAGGCCGACATAAGAAGATTGATTCATCTGGCCTATCCACAGGCGCCGGAAGATGTCCAAGAACAAATTGGAATGCAGGCATTCATTGATAGACTACAAGATGTGGAAATGCAGCAAGCTCTTCGTCTACAACATCACAAGACGCTAAGGAAGAAACTGATTGCAGCCTAGGAATACGAGTATGAAGCGGTAAAACTTGTTTCTAGATCTTCTCGCGCAAAACTGAGAGAAATTGAATTCCAGGAAAGTGAGGAAGCCAATACTAATACTATTCCACAACCTACCCTCTCAAAAATCTTAAATATGCTGCAAAAATGCAACGAAACAGCCAAAATGGGAGCAGGAGGTGCTTTAGTTGCAGAAGAATCGGGCACCTTCAAAGGACCTACAGAAGCAGGGCTCGTTTTATAAATCAAGAATCAGGTAATGAGGCCAGAAAGTCACATAGATCAATTTTCCGAAGACCACTACAAAGTCCAACAAGAAATAATTACATCAGTTATGCGTCCCGGAGAAGCCGATTATCCACACATAGTCGGCTTCCTAGTAATAACCAGGATGTAAAGCATCGAAGAGGCTGTCTCCATAGCAACGCAGACATTCTCACATTGTCACCAGGCGACCCTGTTTAGAACGAGAACACCAGTACAGTAAAGGGCTCGGAGAACGAGAGGAACCGGTTGATAAAGTTACTCTTCGGGCAACCACTATCAAGCCAGAGGGCGACGAAGAAGAAATCACCCTTGAAAGGGGCAGAAGAAAGACAATGACTTGAAGGTTGTCCGAGAATGGCTCAAAAATAAAGTCACACCTACTTGGCAAGAGATAGCCAAATACAGTGGAGCTATTAAAGGGTACTGGACTCAGTCGGATTCCCTGTATCTTCGCGATGGCCTATTGCACCGGAAGTGGAAGAGCCCCGATTGAGTACATATGCCAAGTGGTGCTGCCGAAATCATATGTCAGAAGTGTGTTGGAGGAGCTTCGTAGCAGCCGTTTGGGAGGACATTTTGGTACTAAAAGGACACAAGCACAAGTTCGGGCAAGATTTTATTGGGTCAATTGCCGACGGGATGTAGCAGATTGGTGTAAAAAATGTGATGTACACCGATAAAGCAGAGGCTAGAATCGACAGGCGTGCCACAGATACACATTTTGAGAAAATCGATCCAGTATGACTGTACAATCCCAAGCACCGAAGAGGATTTTGTCAGAAATCCCAATGGAACTGGGAAGGCCCCTACAGCGTCCCTAAGGAAAATCAACGACCTGATCTGCCGCATTCAGCTGTAAACAGGAAGTAAATCCAAGGTAGTTCACAGTGATCCAGATCCTCCCCGTTAGTTCCAACCAGGTCCCAGTAATTAAGTTATTTGGGGCGAATAACTAGAGAGGAGGTAGCTATGTTGCGCAGCACCCTGCAGCGTGCTGCGGTCGTCTAAGTAAAGGTTCGAGTAAAAGAACGAGAGGGAATATTCGAGAAATGTCATTTCATGTCAAGAAAAATCTAGACATTTCGAGAAGGTTCGATAAGGTTAAAGCAAGCTTATATAATTCAGTAATCCTGACGTTAGTCAGTCAGTTTTATGATAAATGTTATGTGTTAATGTTATCAGTTGCATATATATTGTAAAATTTGAGTTCAGAGATAAGGGAGATAAAATAGAAAACGCTCATAAGAAGTCAATGCTTAACAACAACCAGCTTTAACGCAGTTAACATCTGACCCATTATGTGGCGCTTTCATCGATAGCAAACAAATAACGCGGCGGGAAATTTAAAAACCTGATAATAGAGGTTGTATACCTATCGACTTTACTCTCACGTTCTAGTAAATAAATTTAAACAATGTAATTACGCTAAATTATTTATTGGTCTATTATCGATTAGTTATTCTAAATCTATTTATTACAATTATTTTTTAATTTTTGATCGTTATTTGTAACATTAATATTTTTGAATAAGAATAATTTCCTGACCGTAGCAGAATTTTATATAAACAAAAATTTTTCCTTGGTTTATTCGGTCATAAATTTTATTTTCTATCGTTTCGTTTCTGATCATTTTATTACATTATATTATTAGTAATATTTTTTGCAGGACAATTTTGCATACGCAGGTATAACACCTTTCCGAAAAAAGGGTCCTATAACGTAATAACGATTCTATGAGTGCAGAATAGATTTTTTTAAATGTATATTCTGTTGAATAATCCGCTAAAATGTTATTTCGGAACGCACTTTTAAATTGTATTAGTTTTAAGTTTTATTTATTATATTGGTAGCACTGCATGTCAGTTGTTGTAAAAAAGTTTTTGATCTCACGTTCACGTTTATGCATGCACATTGTTTGTAATAAAAGTAATCCAGAATCATCTAATAAAGAACAGAAGGAATAATAATAAGTGTTTTATTAAAAGTATACCAGGAAAGCAAGGAGCCACAAAAGTTAAACATTAAAACATTCAACGCAATATTTGTATGCTTAGTCCAGTTATGATGAAAGTCAATTTGTACTCTAAGGTATTTGATATCATTTGCAATATTTATATGAAACTGCTGAACGTTACCTTTTATTGTTTTTGTAGGAAGAAGTCATCTTTTTGTAACTGTATAATGGAACAACATAAGTTTTATCAAAGGTTTGTAAGATTTTATAATTAAACCATTCGAAAAATTTTATAAGATCTGTTTCTATTAATAATTTTAATCAATTCCAGTTCTCTGCATTTTACAGATTAACTGTGTCGTCTGAAAAACTTACAATATTTTCATCTGTATTTAAACGTCAAATTATTTAAAATAAAATAAAACAAGATAGGACTTAAGACAGCATCTTGAAGTATGCGATATGCTACTTATTTTTCTACTTGAGATATTATTAATTCTATTTGTGTTCGTTTTTGTAAATAACTTTGTAATAAAATATATAGTGTAAGGGGTTTTCTCGCCACAGAGAAAACGGTTCTTTACGAATGACGCTGGTTACGGGCGGTTCTCGAGCGCCAGATTTTTGATAATGGTTTACTCCACAAACTTTCGAAACGGCGTCGAAAGTACTCGGGTAGCACAGATAGAGATGAAAAATTCCAGGGGTCAAAGGTCACTTAGACACAGGTAATAGTAGGCCACAAGTAACGGGCTTTAATAGTTGCTTGGACTCGTACAGAAATTTATCACTAGCTGAAATATAAGGGGGAAATAAACTAGGGAATTATTAACCAGTAATACGGCAGGTAACATTGACACATATATTGTAGTTAACTATTTACAATAAAAAGAAAGAAATTAAATATTTCAACGCCCACCCCAGTTGTGGTGATAGTCAATATAACCCTGAATATAAAAAAAAAGAAACAAAACGGACGGTAGTGATTCGCGACTAGTCTCAATCAGACGTCAAAATTAAAATAAAATGTATATTTCGGTCGCAGAAAAAAAAATATTAACTTGGCTATTCGCTCGGTAAATAACTGTTTAACCGCGGTATCGGGAATTAAACTAAAATGTAGTTATTTTGCTCTTTAGGTGAGGAAAAATTAATTAAACGGTCGAAGAGAGTGCGAGGAGACAGGGACGCGAAAGAATTACTTATAGTAAATAAACGGAAAGAAAATAAAAATAAATTTATACCCGGGGTAGCCTATTATCCCAGAATGAGCTGATCGTCATCACGAGCCCGCTCAGACAGGGTTATGAAGCTATTTTTGCTTTCTAAAACTTGCAGTTTGCACGAAAAAAAAAATGAAGAATATAAAGCGGAAAAGAAATCTAACGCGGATAGCACCTAGTCCAAGAATAAACTGATCGTCATCACGAGCCCACTCAGACAAGGACAGGACACTATTTAAAGTTATTTAAATTGTCGGAAAAAGAGAAAAACAAATTATTATCGGAGGGAAGAAAATTACTAACGCGGATAGTACCTACTCCAAGAGTGAACTGATCGTCATCACGAGCCCGTTCAAACAGGACAGGATACTATTTAAAATTATTTAAAAATTGCGGTTTACAGATTAACTCAAAAAAAATATAACGCGGATAGCACCTACTCCAAGGGTGAACTGATCATCATCACGAGCCCGTTCAGACCAGGACAGGATGCTATTTAAGATTATTCAAATATACGGTAAAAGAAATAAACAAATTATTAAAAGAGGGAAAACGTCTCCTCGAAAACTCCGTTCATAAATATTCTCAACTTAATTACAACGCGGTACCTACTAAACAAAAGTATTTATGAATAAAGGCAAATTTAAATTCCGATTTAACCTATTAAAAGAAAATGAATAATTTCTTATAACCGACTAACAATCAAAAGTCTAAAATCCCCGGTTTTACAATATTACAGAATTAAATCCTATCAATTAATATTTAATTCAAATTATATCCCTTTTTAAAGAAACGGAATATTTGTCAAGAAATAAATTCAAATGTTTTTAACTAAACCCTATTTATAAAAACAAAAGAAACGGTATAATTTGCTAAGAAACAAATTCTATTATTTATTATTTAAATCAAATTAATTCTTTTAACTAAACCCTATTTATAAAACAAAAGAAACGGTATCATTTTCTAAGAAACAAATTCTGTTATTTATTATTTAAATCAAATTAATTATTTTAACTAAACACTATAAAATAAAATAAAGAAACGGTATCATTTGCCACGAAACAAATTCTATTATTTATTAAAGAAATCAAATTATTTCTTTTAATTAAACTCTATCTATAAAAATATTCCTATTCCTACAAACTAATTTGCTATTTAAAATGAAATACGGTCTCAATTTTCAAACGTAAAAAGCGGAACAAGGTTTTTTACCTAACGGATTTGTAAATACAAGAAAACGGAAAAAATATCGGCGATGATTTGATATCTAAAGCGGTGTATAGAGTCAACTGCTCGGAATCAAAAATTATATCGGACTGATAATTTTAATAGCATCTACGCTCTCGTTTACCCAATTGATTCCCTCTTCTATCAGAAATCCCACTTAAAGACAGAAACCTACCGCGCACGAGACTTGGAGTGGCGTTCGCGTAGGTAATTCAACTGGATCGACAGTGCATCTCGCGATAAATATTTATTAAAAATGAAAAATGAAAATAAATTAATTGAGAAAAATTGACTTCATTACATCAGGATGCATCACATTCATACAATAAACTTCTATTATACGAAAAGAAAACGGCACATGATATAGTTAGTAAAAAATTTATTTACTTATATACTTCAACCGGACCACTTTTATTGTTGGAACAGCTGTTAGTAGAAGTCTTATTCTTGGTTTTGAGGTTCGATCAAAACAATCTGCTTTAGAATGGCGTGAACACAAAAAGTTAAGATATTTTGGCTCACAATTTGTTTGTTGCATGAACTCAAGCCCTAACTTTGTTTTTTGAGAATCTTTAGGAAATCTGAAAATTGTCTACCTGTGATTAATTTATATAATTTGTAAATCTAGAATCTTTAAGAAATCTGAAAATTGTTTACTTGCAATCAATTTATAAATCTAAATTAAACAATAATTTATTCATTTTAACAACCACATAAATATCTTAAAATTACATAAAAAAATATTAAAAAAAAAACAAAAGTATTTTCCAGCTACACTTTATCGAACAAAACAATTTTTGCACTATCATTTTTCAAAAAATAGTGTTTTTAAATTAGACTTTTTTAAAGAAACGTGTTTTTGGTTTTCGAACAAATGTGTTTTAAACAAAATTCCGTCAACCCTCACTAGCGTCTGGCCAGTGAACCTGGATCCTAACTTTTAACGAAAGTGTCTTTGTTGCGGGCATCTAGTAATAAGAAAATATACAATAAGAATACAGAAGCAACGACTTTTTGTAAAAAAATTTAACCCATACCTGGCTACGCCGACAGGCATAGACTCTACACAGTTCAATTTAAAAAAAAATATATGTTTTACAAACAGTACATAAGTTTCGACATGTCGTAATTAACGCACATCATGAAATTAAATACAAAGACGGATGTCTGTGATTACTACAAATGTTTTCACTTCCCGATCCAAGTTCACCTGCCGGCCAGACACTATGTAATTTTTCGGCTACGCTATATGGCCTGGAGACATTTTCAAACAGCCAACTTTTATTGACCGAACTATTTCCTGTCGTATACGTTTTCTTACTCAATTCGGCAACACCTCATTTATAAAAGCTAGAAACGTCAGTTGTCATTGAAAATAATTTGCTCTATTGGTTTTTCTAACAAACTTAAAATAAAAAGTTAACCGTTTATAAAATAATTTGGTATGGGTTATTGCTCTAAAAATTGTCTAATATTGATATTTAGCTGTTTCTACAACAAGAAAGCAGTGAAAATGGTTTATTTTATATTTGTTTTATGGTAGAGACCCGACAAGAAACTTTAAAGATTTTAAGGTAAAAAAAATGTTTTTGTGTTAGCGGACCCAAAATTGTTATGTATAGTGTGTTTCAAAGTATCTAGAAACTTTCTGTAAAATTTCAATAATAATATGCGCCATTCGAGTGTCGGCGTTTATTACCTAATTATTAAATTACCCTTATTCTTTCATTGATTTTGTTTTCTTAATTTAAAATACTTTGCTAATTTTAAAACCGTAAGAGCTTGTCTGAATAAAAGACAAACTACAATACTGATTACAAATTTTCTGACATAGCTTATCCAATCCCTCAAAATGTTACCGACAAATTAGCCAATGAAAATTTAGAAGTTGCATCACGATAATACATCAAAACATAGAGCCGCTCATATCACTCTCGAATGCCCTGTAGAGTGGGCGAACGAATAGCTCCACTCAAGCATTTATCATCGGGATGGTGGAAATAGGGGCATCTAGAGAGAGACCTCTTGGCGACGTTATTAACCTACAGAACTTTCACCTGAGAGGCTAGCTATCCCCCAGCGATAACCAGCACGTTTTTGGTAAGTAGATTACCTGTAGAACTTTGATGATCTGGAGACTGACTGTCTCTAGACACCTTTTAGCGATAACCAGCAAGTTTTTTTCGAGTTGATAACCTCCAGAACTTTGACTAGTTGATAGACAGGTCCTATTTGCCCCTGGAGAATGCACAATGGATAGGCCTAGTGAGGCATTAGGTGATGTGGAGCAACCTACCATCAACACCTTACAAATATAGATATCACTCCTTATTTACAAAAGAATCAAGCGGTTTCCAAAAATCAATGATTAACTGAAATGATGGCGCTATGATATAGTAATGATCCAACATTTCTTTTTATTTATTTCTGATCTAATCGAAAGCAAAATATATTACACAAAACATCCTATTTTAAAAAAACTAAATAATGTGTATTAAAATATCAAAAGTTAATTAGATCCAAGATTATTAATTTTCTTATTAAACTGACTTTGTATTGTCTTTATATTGTAAATTCAGGTAAATTTTAGAAATTTCAGCATCCAAACCTTTACTATTTTTTATCAATCACACTCTATATCTTAAAACATATTTGACTTTTTAATGTAAAAATTTCGCTGAAAGTGCAAATATCACGAACACATTTCGAAGTTTGAGGATTTTCGTATGCGCCATCTTGTCTTCTGAATAAAAGAAATAATCATGAGTTTTGCATATGTCATATTGATCTTGCAAAATGTATAGGAACATGTGTCTTACATTCTTAGAAATGGAATCGTTTTTTTTTTAAGGAAACAGAGAAGAGAGTTTCAGCGAGAATGTATGTATATTTATAACAAAAAAGAACACCAAAGACAATGAAAAAATTTTCTAAGATAGAACAAAAAGAATATACAACTAAGCATATAAATAAATGTTGTTTTATGTTTTTATCACAAAAGTAGCAAAGGTTTTACTGAAAGAAAAAAGAGAAATAATAGATACGAGCCACCATTTCCTTCCGGAAAACAACTGTAACGATTCACAGTCTAATTTAAAGGTTAGGATGTATTATGCTCCTTTAAACCTGTATATTTCAGTACTTAAAATAAAGGGAAAGACGCCGGGACCCTTTTATTTTATAACATAAAAAGCTGCCACGCCTATCATTTACTATCCCTCTTTAGTTGTAGTTTTCTTTATTTATTTTAGGTGTAATAATGTTATTTTCTAATTCTCATATAAACACTATCGGATTTATTATACATTACATTTTAATACCTTATAATATTGTATTGCACAAGAGAGGCAACTATATCTAGGGTGGAAACAATATTGTGAGGTATCTTTTCCCATTTTTATTATAAAAAAAATATTGTAACCTATATTATTGAATATTGAATAAACTAAACAGAATTCACTCTACTCCTTAAATATTTTTAAACAGCAAGAGGGATTGGCTGGTTTTGTTTTTGTTTTGTTGAAAAGATTTTGATAAGCGGAATTAAAAATGTCGTCTGACGTCTGTCGTATGTCGTATGTCGTATGTCGTATGTCGTATGTCGTATGTCGTATGTCGTATGTCGTATGTCGTATGTCGTATGTCGTATGTCGTATGTCGTATGTCGTATGTCGTATGTCGTATGTCGTATGTCGTATGTCGTATGTCGTATGTCGTATGTCGTATGTCGTATGTCGTATGTCGTATGTCGTATGTCGTATGTCGTATGTCGTATGTCGTATGTCGTATGTCGTATGTCGTATGTCGTATGTCGTATGTCGTATGTCGTATGTCGTATGTCGTATGTCGTATGTCGTATGTCGTATGTCGTATGTCGTATGTCGTATGTCGTATGTCGTATGTCGTATGTCGTATGTCGTATGTCGTATGTCGTATGTCGTATGTCGTATGTCGTATGTCGTATGTCGTATGTCGTATGTCGTATGTCGTATGTCGTATGTCGTATGTCGTATGTCGTATGTCGTATGTCGTATGTCGTATGTCGTATGTCGTATGTCGTATGTCGTATGTCGTATGTCGTATGTCGTATGTCGTATGTCGTATGTCGTATGTCTTATGTCGTATGTCGTCTGTCGTCTGTCGTCTGTCGTCTGTCGTCTGTCGTCTGTCGTCTGTCGTCTGTCGTCTGTCGTCTGTCGTCTGTCGTCTGTCGTCTGTCGTCTGTCGTCTGTCGTCTGTCGTCTGTCGTCTGTCGTCTGTCGTCTGTCGTCTGTCGTCTGTCGTCTGTCGTCTGTCGTCTGTCGTCTGTCGTCTGTCGTCTGTCGTCTGTCGTCTGTCGTCTGTCGTCTGTCGTCTGTCGTCTGTCGTCTGTCGTCTGTCGTCTGTCGTCTGTCGTCTGTCGTCTGTCGTCTGTCGTCTGTCGTCTGTCGTCTGTCGTCTGTCGTCTGTCGTCTGTCGTCTGTCGTCTGTCGTCTGTCGTCTGTCGTCTGTCGTCTGTCGTCTGTCGTCTGTCGTCTGTCGTCTGTCGTCTGTCGTCTGTCGTCTGTCGTCTGTCGTCTGTCGTCTGTCGTCTGTCGTCTGTCGTCTGTCGTCTGTCGTCTGTCGTCTGTCGTCTGTCGTCTGTCGTCTGTCGTCTGTCGTCTGTCGTCTGTCGTCTGTCGTCTGTCGTCTGTCGTCTGTCGTCTGTCGTCTGTCGTCTGTCGTCTGTCGTCTGTCGTCTGTCGTCTGTCGTCTGTCGTCTGTCGTCTGTCGTCTGTCGTCTGTCGTCTGTCGTCTGTCGTCTGTCGTCTGTCGTCTGTCGTCTGTCGTCTGTCGTCTGTCGTCTGTCGTCTGTCGTCTGTCGTCTGTCGTCTGTCGTCTGTCGTCTGTCGTCTGTCGTCTGTCGTCTGTCGTCTGTCGTCTGTCGTCTGTCGTCTGTCGTCTGTCGTCTGTCGTCTGTCGTCTGTCGTCTGTCGTCTGTCGTCTGTCGTCTGTCGTCTGTCGTCTGTCGTCTGTCGTCTGTCGTCTGTCGTCTGTCGTCTGTCGTCTGTCGTCTGTCGTCTGTCGTCTGTCGTCTGTCGTCTGTCGTCTGTCGTCTGTCGTCTGTCGTCTGTCGTCTGTCGTCTGTCGTCTGTCGTCTGTCGTCTGTCGTCTGTCGTCTGTCGTCTGTCGTCTGTCGTCTGTCATAAGCAGAGATGTGCTGATAGGCTGCAGAGGAAGCCACCAGGTACAGAAAAAAAGAAAGAAGGCTTTGAGAAGATACAAACATATTGAATTGAATTTTTTTTTATTTTTTTTTGTATTAAAATTAATTCTGTAAACCCACCAAACGTTGGAGGTGAGATTTTGCATTCCTTGAATGTTATTTTAGTTATTTTTTATTACAAAAACTGATTTTCATATCAGTATATCCATTTAACAAACAACTTCTTTTAAAATCAAAGCATGTTGTAGAATTTAATATCTAAATATTTATCCCAAAAAAATCTTTTTTAAGCATAATAAAAAGTGGATTTGGAAAAGGTTTTTCATGCTCATAATTTTATAAACTCGAGCGCAAAGATGATTCTATCTTGAAAATTCTACAGCGAAAATTAGAGCAAAACGGATACTACAAAGGATACAAATTATGTTTAATTTCAAGACTACTCCGCAGTGGCGTTGCAGTCATAATTACTTTAATAATACAAAGGAGAGTAAAATACACAATAAATTACATTAATTATTTAATACTGTATTACATCAACCAATGACAATAATATTTTATTACAGCACACGCCAATCAACAAAAACTGTATCTATACCTTTTATTGTTCATACACAAATTTAACGGATCATAATAGATCGCTGAAAAATGGGCAACTGTTGTGTTCCCAGTCATGTAAAAGTTTTCATAGTCTCCTAATTTGGTTACTAGGTGAACCTTCTAGTCACCTAATCTATTCGATGTATTTTGTAGCAGGAGGCACTTTTCAAATATAGCAAATAATATTATTAATAATAAACACTATTTAAAGATGAATACATTTTTGTAATTTTTTTGTCGTTGCTCCTTACCTGTCTCTTACACCACCAGGGTATACCTATTTTTCATATTCCCTTAATTATAGATTACCGCACAATGTTTGAATGAATATAACATTTTACCCATGAAAAATCTAATTTCGAATTTAACTCTTTTTCAATTTCATTTGAAACAATTGATATATTACAATTTATTATTAAGGAAATCTTCTAATAAAGTTATATCAAATCCTTCCTAAAGTACTGATTGTTCTGCAGGATAAATTAACTTTTCTTGAGATTAATCTCTCTAAAATCCAAAACCGACCTGATGTCCCCAAATTTATTTTCCAATTTAAAATTCTGCCCTTTTGTGATTCAATTTTTTTCTTTTTTTAAATGACTCTACATTCTTCTGAGTGGCTATTAGAGGTAAGTGTATGTAAGAAATAGCCAATTTCAAAAGTCCTTTGCCAATGCTACATGTGCAGAGATTTTTTACTCAGCATACATTTTACTTCTTTTCTAGTAGGTGCGAATTTTCTGCTGCCATTAAAGCTGTCGAGAAAATCATCTATCTACTTAATGAACAAAAGTAGCTGTAACAATGGACCTCTGTTTCAATTTACCTATAACAATTATAGCCAGTTTGTAATATATTATTAAACACACACATTATACAGAGGTTTTCTTAATAAATTGGAAATTACTTACCTCTAGAAAGAAACGTGTACAAAAACGCGAGTTTGATTCCAGAAATTGCTTCATGCAAAAAATAATATGCGAAAACAAACATTCTCCCAAATAAAATGAATTAAACAAAATCAGACTCTAAGAAATAAACGGAGCCCAAATTAAATTAATTTTAATAAAATTCACACGTTCATAACAACATTCATAACATTGTCAGCTGTCGACGTTAAAAAACCAGCAACATCAGCGACCTCTTAAATTGGTGTTAGTTTTATTAGAGAGAGATAAATATATGTAAAGATCAATGTAAAAGAGAAAGAAAGTCATATATGTAATTTAAATGGACCACCGAACAAATTTTCCTATTAAGTTACACGTCTCTGTTGTCTCTGCCTTGGTGCAGCAAAAATAGCAGCGTGCCTTATGTTGTGTCCTTTGAAAAATTCGCGTGTCAACTCCACTGTTTAAAAGCACTTTTTTAACCCAGCGGCTGATAGTTTGACATGAAGCTGGATGGTATGGTTTTCTAAATGTTAAAAGTAGTTGACTGTGACTGTATGTTCGTACATGTTGTGTTCTGCAAATGTAATGCATCAGAGTGGATGCAACGCATAAGTTAGAGTTTTCTTTAAAGAATGGAAAGTAAAGTATGGGTTGATTCAGAGTTGGGCCAGAGTTTTTATTTTTTGAGATAAAGTTAAATTTTTGAGAAACCATTGTTCGTTTTTGATAAGTTTTTACATGTACTCTATAAACCCATTGAAGGATCCCACATTTCTGAATAACGAGCTGTCGGTGGTTTTTGGTTAAAAATTCCTTTGAAAAAACGGTTTACAATATTTTGGTCGTTTTCTTTAAAATTTGTAATCAAATTTAAAGCGGATCGGTAACTATTTACAGATGAATAGCTTAAGTGTTTCGAGCAGAGCAATAATTTTATAAGTTGGTTAACGGTCGGCTTAAACACACTGATATTCTCGCTTTGACAATTGGAAACCATTTTCGGTAACATGAATCGTTCTGTTTCAGAGTTCCTTCCGTTATCGATTTTAGGATGACTTCTAGGCCTTCTTCCGAGTCAATTTCATGGTTTTTTTGAACGCTTGCCTGATAATTTGATGGCCACCAGGGTAAAATTTTGATGTAGCGGGTGTTGTTTCCTAAAAGGAGAAGTAAGTACATATTTCTTGGGTTTAAAAACAATGCTATCTATAGCATATCTTGTGACTGCTGGAAATCAAAGTTGATTAGGTCAATTCGGAATGAATAATATACTATCTGCCTTATCGCAAAATATTTTTTGTAATGTTCTAATAATTAAACAAAATGGAGAAAAGCATAAAAATATATGTTACACCATAAAATGGTAAATGCGTCAGTAGTAACACTGCCTGGACCCGGAAACCACGAGATGTATTTTTCACATTTTTTATTTTTATACGCTGCGAACAGGTCAATTTCAGGGTATCCAAAGTATTCAACTATTTTTTGAAAAGCCAAGCTCGCTAATTCATATTCCGTTTCTGTGGAAGTGCTCGGGATTGTCTATCTGCGATGGCGTTATTTTTTGATTTTATGTAACTTGCGAAAATAAGAATTTCCCGAACTTCGCACCACTGCGAAATTTCTCTACTAACTGTATTAAGGGATCTATGCTGAACGCTTCCTATACGGTTTATGCACGCAACCGCAGTTATGTTATCGATTCTGAGAGTTATGCAACAATTACAGTAATTTTTCGCAAAAGATTTTAGATAGTAAAATTCTGCCTTTAATTCAAGTATGTTAATGTGCAATTGTCTTTCTTTTGTGTCCCAAAACCATCGAGTAGATTTGTTTTCGCAATGGCTGCCCCATCCGGTGGATAAAGCATCTGAAAAAAGTTCAATAACATGTGCAAAGTTCTAGAAGCTGATGTTATATTATTTAGCCACCAATTGAAATCTTCCTGAAGATATTCTGAAATTGACATGACCACATCGTAGTTTTGGTTGTGCATTTTTAAATGAACGAATTTTTAATATTCAAAATTATTTACGTAAAGCCAACCGTACTTCACAGACAGAAATAAGTTTGCCAATGTAAGTGGCAAATTCTCGAATTCTGAGAAATTTTTTATTTTTTAATTTATTGGTATGTTACACATACTATCTTTTTACTTTCCTATCTGTATACAGATATAAGAAAAGTATACAGGGTGTACCAATAAAAACTCGCAGGCCGGATATTTTGGTAAGTAATAAAGATATTTTAATTTTGTAAAAGCCAGTTCACAGAGCACTAAGAGAGATTTAGTTTAAGATATAAATTAATTTTAAATGGGTCAATATGTAGATGGCGCTGCCCTCAATAATTTTTTTTTTTTTCGATGGGAGGATCTTTCTTATGTAGCGCATCTCGTAAAAAATGCATTTTTAGGCAGATTTTGTTTTATGAACTAATTCGATATATCCAGCCATTTTTGATATACTGGGTTACTTAAAACAGTTTCATCCTGTTTTTCAGCATTAATCATTGGATTTTAAGAAAATGCTAAAACAGGTCGATTTTTATTCCAAATTAAAAACATTTTTACGATACAGACATCTGTCATGTGTCAGCCCCCTCCCTTGCACTTCTCCAACATCCTAATTTTAAATAGGTAAGTTACCATTTATCATCATTGAAAAGGTAATTTAATGATGGATTCAGAAATATTCTTGTACATTGCGTGTGTGCGTGCGTGCGTGCGTGCGTGCGTGCGTGCGTGCGTGCGTGCGTGCGTGCGTGCGTGCGTGCGTGCGTGCGTGCGTGCGTGCGTGCGTGCGTGCGTGCGTGCGTGCGTGCGTGCGTGCGTGCGTGCGTGCGTGCGTGCGTGCGTGCGTGCGTGCGTGCGTGCGTGCGTGCGTGCATGCGTGGGTGCGTGCGTGCGTGCGTGCGTGCGTGCGTGCAAGCGTGCGTGCGTGCGTGCGTGCGTGCGTGCGTGCGTGCGTGCGTGCGTGCGTGCGTGCGTGCGTGCGTGCGTGCGTGCGTGCGTGCGTGCGTGCGTGCGTGCGTGCGTGCGTGCGTGCGTGCGTGCGTGCGTGCGTGCGTGCGTGCGTGCGTGCGTGCGTGCGTGCGTGCGTGCGTGCGTGCGTGCGTGCGTGCGTGCGTGCGTGCGTGCGTGCGTGCGTGCGTGCGTGCGTGCGTGCGTGCGTGCGTGCGTGCGTGCGTGCGTGCGTGCGTGCGTGCGTGCGTGCGTGCGTGCGTGCGTGCGTGCGTGCGTGCGTGCGTGCGTGCGTGCGTGCGTGCGTGCGTGCGTGCGTGCGTGCGTGCGTGCGTGCGTGCGTGCGTGCGTGCGTGCGTGCGTGCGTGCGTGCGTGCGTGCGTGCGTGCGTGCGTGCGTGCGTGCGTGCGTGCGTGCGTGCGTGCGTGCGTGCGTGCGTGCGTGCGTGCGTGCGTGCGTGCGTGCGTGCGTGCGTGCGTGCGTGCGTGCGTGCGTGCGTGCGTGCGTGCGTGCGTGCGTGCGTGCGTGCGTGCGTGCGTGCGTGCGTGCGTGCGTGCGTGCGTGCGTGCGTGCGTGCGTGCGTGCGTGCGTGCGTGCGTGCGTGCGTGCGTGCGTGCGTGCGTGCGTGCGTGCGTGCGTGCGTGCGTGCGTGCGTGCGTGCGTGCGTGCGTGCGTGCGTGCGTGCGTGCGTGCGTGCGTGCGTGCGTGCGTGCGTGCGTGCGTGCGTGCGTGCGTGCGTGCGTGCGTGCGTGCGTGCGTGCGTGCGTGCGTGCGTGCGTGCGTGCGTGCGTGCGTGCGTGCGTGCGTGCGTTCGTGTGTGTGTGTGTGTGTGTGTGTGTGTGTGTGTGTGTGCCGGAATGCTATCAAAAGCTATCTCAAAACCTCTAATAGTCTAATCAACAAGTTCAAAAGCGTGTTTTTGAAACATACTATTACGAAAATTATGTTCAATAGCTCATTCGATTCGGAATAATGTCTAAATCAATGTGTGAAGTAAAATTTTGCAGTGCATAAAAAATTGCAAAAGTTATAAACAATTAAACACCTTAAAAACATGGTGTTTTTTCGCCTATAGTTTGTAAACTATAAATATTTTTGGATTTTTCAAAAAAGATCCTTAAAGAGGAGAAAATTTGCTATAAATAATTTCTGACTCTAGCAACTGTACCTCCATTATTTATAATTTTAATTTAACTCTCAAAGTAGCCTTCCGCGCGCCATATTTAGGTTGCGCGCACGGAGTCGAAACCGAGTTCGTTAAATAAAATAATGTTTTTAAGTTAATAAAATTAAATTAAAAAATTAAAAAAAAATACGGTGTATTCTAAACATTACCGTTGGAATTTTTCATAAAAATTAATTTTCCAACAAAGTAGCTTATTGTTAATTAACAAAATTTTTAGAATTTCTCTAATCATTGCAAATTGATAAAAATATTAAATAATTACCGTATATTTTGTTTATATATATACATATAAAACAAAATAGCTTCATAAAAGTTTAAAAAATGATTTTTAATAATAATTTTTTAAAGTTTACAAAAACAGAAAAGTCACAGTGGTGCTATAAAATTTTTTTTTTCAATTTATTATAATATTACTGTTTTAATGTCGAGAAAAGACATTTATTAATAAAAAAAAAAAAAAATTCTCTATTTGTTTATATAAATTTATTTATTATAAACAAATGGAGTATTTCAATTTTTTTCAATTTTTTTTTACAACTTCCTAGATAATTGCAAATTATGATTTTTAAAAAAAAAATTTTTCCTAATAATAACTTTTAATTGTTTATAATCGTTTTTTTAATTATTGTTTAAATTATTAGTTAAGAAATGTGTTTTTTTTTAATGATAATTGACAATCCTCTACAAAGTGACAGCAAAAAAAATTTTTTTTATTAATAATTCCATTGTTTATTAAGTTAACAATTTGTTATAAACAAATTCCCAACTTTGGTTTATTTTTTTCCTGAAAGAAATAAAAATTCCAAAAACGACTTAGTGCATTAAAATTACGGAAAAAATTTTATTCCATTTTTTATTAAACTTTGAAAATATACGTACTATCAAAGTTGCAGCAGCTGATCCATTTGTTGACTTAAAAGTTGATATAACTTTTAAACTATTGGAGATACGACAATAAACATTTAAGTCATTTTTGTAGGCAATTAAATTATCTCTCAGAAAAGTCATTTGTCAATATCATACCTATTATCAATTTGTTGTTTTTTATATTTGTTTATAAAAATTGATTCTGTTAAGCTATCACGCTCAACGGGACGGAGCTTTATGGGAAAACGACCAAAGATATAAAAAATTCGTAGGTTACAGACGGCTACAATTTAAAATTTGTTAGATGTATACAGGATATTAGTTAAGACTAATAATTTAAACAATAGATATATTAAAAAAAACGATTAAAAACAAAAGTTATTAAGAAAAAAAATTTTTTTTTAAATCATAATTGGCAATTGTCTAGAAAGTTGTAAAAAAAAAATGAAAATTGAAATACTCCATTTGTTTACAAAAAATTTATAAACAAATGGAGAAAAAATTTTTTTTTAATTAATAAATGTCTTTTCTCGACATTAAAACAGTAATATTATAATAAATTGAAAAAAAAATTTATTATAGCACCACTGTGACTTTTCTGTTTTTGTAAACTTTAAAAAATTATTATAAACAAAGTATTTACATTTTTTTAAACTTTTATGAAGCTATTTTGTTTTATATGTATATAAAAAGAGCTCCACGTAGCAAAAAATATTTACGGTAATTATTTAATATTTTTATCAATTTGTAATGATGAGAGAAATTCTAAAAATTTTGTGTATTAACAATAACCTACTTTGTTGGAAAATTCATTTTTATAAAAAATTCCAACGGGAATGAATTCTTCTAAGTGTTTTGAATACACCATAATTTTTTAAAATTTTTAAATTTAATTTTATTAACTTAAAAAATTATTTTATGTAACGTACTCGGTTTCGACGCCGTGCGCGCAGCTTAAAAATGGCGCGCGGAAGGCTACTTTGAGCCTTAAATTAAAATTATAAATAATGGAGGTACAGTTCCAGGAGTCTGAACTAATTTATAGCAAATTTCCTCCTCTTAAGGATCTTTTTTGAAAAATCCAAAAATATTTATAGTTTACAAACTATAGGCGAAAAACCAAACAACATGTTTTTAAGGTGTTTAATTGTTTATAACTTTTGAAATTTTTTATGCACTGTAAATTTTTTCTTTACACATTGATCTATACATTATTCCAAATCGAATGAGCTATTGAACATAATTTTCGTAATAGTATGTCCCAAAAACACGCTTTTGAACTTGTTTATTAGACAAAATATTTTTATCCTCTGTTATCTGACGCCAGTTTTTATAAAAAGAAACCAACTTTCCCACATCGCTATTTACCGGGTTTGCTATTTCTTTCGATGGTAGGGCTGATACTTCTCCTGTCTCTTTCCTGGCTTTTTTCTGTTTTATTGATTGGGAGGATTGGGTTGATGAAAGGGCTGGAAGGCTTTTTGAATTCTGAGTCTGAGAAAATGTCGCAAGTTTTTTTTTGAATTGTCTGTAAAAATTTTTGGTGTGGCTCTGTAGGTGGAATTTTTTTTCTCTTTCGCATTTGCTGCAAAGACTCAGATGCCTTAATTTTTTCCTGAATGTTTGTTCTCAATAAGTATTCCCCTACTTCCGCACCTTGGATTACTTTTTTCACCTCAGATTTGAGTATTGGCACGATGTTGTACCGTCGATGCATAGACAGCGAGTGTTGGATGTCGCGAACAAAATTCCCTCATCGACTAATGCACTCATATCTTCTTCTACCAAAATTTCTGTATCATTTAGGAATTTGCTAATGGTCACGCCTACAGCCGTTAAGCCTAGCCCATTATTTTCCCGCAAAGCTTGGACAAATTTTTCTTGTTTGGAAGCTGTTTCGTTTAGGGCTGCTGAAAGGCCTTTATTTAACTTTGGACTATTTAGTGTCGAACAGTTTGCGGGGACTGCGTATTTATGCAAAATAACCTTTTTTCGTCTTTACATAACCTATTTTTTAAGTAAGCATGCCAACGTCTTGCCAAATCCTCATGGATGGTAATGTCATTTTTATTTTTGGAGGACGGAACTTCTCTCAATAAAGTCAAAATATTCTTACTTGGTTCGATGGCTTCACCTTTAGCGGTTCTTATAATAAGAATGTCCTCCCCAACTTAATGTTCATCGACTGTCCTTTCCATCTAAAAATGAGGATTTTTAAGAAATTTGTTTTGTTTATTTTTCTACAGTAGATCAAGCGACCACCATTTTTTTTGTTCATAATTTTGAGGTCGAGCGACCCTGTATAATGAGTTTGTCACTTTTAAGAAAAACAAAAATCAATTTTAAGACGGAAAGGTCGAGCGACTTCCTATTAGGTGTAATGCGAGTCAAGCCATTCCACCTATATATTTACGTGGCATTCTTGTCCAAAACATTTCATACACACCAAAAAAAAATTAAACAAAAATATTTTTATTGAGAGTAATGCGAGTCGAGCGACTTTCATACATACCAAAGAAATTAAGGTTTATATGGACCCTCGGAAAAATTATCCATGTGTTCAAAAAATTTGAAAAAAATCATGAATATGTATATTGCTGCATGTAATATTATATCAAAATATGGTTAAAATCCTATACATTTTAAGGGTGCAAATATTCAAAAAACTCACTTTTTTTTCAATTGTAAACAAACGAGGTATATTTTTTACGTTTTCTATATATAAAATAAGTAAGCATACTATAAGAAACATCGATGAATTTTTTCAAAATTTTTGAACGTGTGAATTTAACACAATCATAAAAAAACAAATAATAATGTATATAATAAAGAAAGTATTAGGTTTTTGAGTGTAATCTATAAGAAAATATATAGAAGAGTATCATTACTAAATATCTGTGGTATTACTTTGAACAGTTCGTTAAAAACACTCCAAAAAATGAGAAAAACTCTAACTAAAATTTGAATTTCCTCCATTCATTGTTGTTCCCTAGTCACTGCTGCCATCTCTTATTGATTCGTACTTCTGTCAACAGATGGCGATAGGACGACCATTTTTGTAGACGCCATTTTCAGTCCAACTGCAGGTATTCAATAAGGTGTTGCCAGATTACCGTTGTTTTTGTTAAATCTTCTTACTTTGGCAATGTTTTAAATTATGGATTTTACTTTAACTTAAGATGAGTATTTATTTGGCTTTAGAGCAGAGCATGCAAGGGTTTGGTAGTACCCCACTTTTAAAGTTTATTTTTGACATATTTTAAAAGAAAAAAATATGTGCATGTAGGTAAAGGTTAAATCTGTGCTCCTCTGGAAACACTTTTTCAAAATTTCAATCTGTTTTTTCTAAAAAAAAAACACAAAACTCGACTTTTTTAATCCATTTTCTCAATTTTTTTTAAGAAAAAACAAAATTGAATTTTGAAAAAGTGGTTCCAGAGGAGCATAGATTTAACCTTTATCTACACGTACATATTTTTTTCTTTTAAAAATACTTAAAAAATAAACTTTAAAAGTGGGGTACTACGAAACCCTTACATTGCAAGATTTTTCGTCTGGCAAGTGGCGCATCTGTTAGATTTTTAAGAAATTAATATTTGTGAATGAAAACAATTTACAAAATATTTTACTGATGTTTTACGAGGGATAATTAAAGTTTACGTATTTGTAGGTACACCTTTTTGTTTTACGTAAATTATTTCTGTAATACTAATATAGACATATTTATATTATAATATGCAATGGGTTTCATAGTACACCAATTTTACGAATTATTTTTTATTTTTTGAAAAATTATGTAAGTACAGGTAAAGGAGTCACTTTTTGAACATTTCAATCGGTTTATTTTAAGAAAATTTAAGAAGATATCTTTCTATCGAAATAAAAAAAAAGAAATGCTAGAAGGGAACAATATATGTTGTTTTTAATTTTTGCAGGAACATTTACTTTTCTCAATAAAAATTAAAAAAATACGTCTTTTTCGTCTAGAGGGCGACACCAACAAAATGTATATCCCTTTCTACTGTTTACAAGTGATAAACGTACGCAAGTGATTTGAATTTATTTTGTTTTATGTCTATACACTTTGTTATTTTTACATACAATTATTTTAAATTAATTTTATCATTTGTTTATTAAAAAAATATATCCGAAATTAAAAGGTATACAATGAGATTTGAATTATAAATTAACTTTTATATTGCACGGGAGTTTTTTTTAATGAATGCATCTTCGAGTTAAGAATAATGAATTCCAGCATTTTAACAACTCTTTAAGCTGTTAAAGTAATGTATATTTTTTCGAACTTAGTAAATCATTTTTTGCTTTTGAGAGTGGCTTTGATCTCGCAGTTTCGTGCGTAAAAGTGCATTTTGTTATTAATCAGCCAGTGACATCCAAAAAATATATACTAATCGCACTTACTTAGTATCAGAGGATATCTTTTCACAGTCAGGAAGATTCAGAGTACTTGCCACAGATCTGTAAAAAATAAGTTAATTACAATAATATGAAAAATATTAAATTCACATCCAATTTATTACCTAAAACTCTAAATTAGTTATTTTGTGCTTAAGTTTTTTAGTTACTATTACTTAATATGAATTTTCACGTAATCGAAATAAAATTTTATTTACAATTAGGTCGTACAACTCTGATTTCAGATGCTATATGATCCCTATTATATGATCAATTCTTAAAATTTTATTAGGGCAACATTATCAAAATGATTGTTTTTACTATTAGATTTAAAACTAACTAATAAAAAAACGGGTATGCACTTACCTTATAAAATTCCATCCTCTTTTATTTTTAAGTTTGGGAGGCATATTAAAAAATTATTTATTTTAATTTTAAAACACGATCACAAATAAATACCACTATTCCCAATCAATGAATCAATGCTATACGTACAATGCATAAACCTATCGCCTACCGATAAATATATAAGTGTATCGTAATATGACAACACTGAAGAGTGCGCAATTCTTCTGCAAATAAAACGTGATGGCTCCACCTAACAAATGGAAGCGGAACTAAGAATATAATCTACAACTGCAGGTTACTTTGTTGCAAGATCATTCGTTTTCATCGAATACACTAATGCCATCTAACGAGTCAGAAACCGCTTAGTAAGAGGGTCCATATAAACCTTAAATAAAAATGTCTTTATTAAGATTATTGTTTTACCTGAATCACTTTCCGACTCCATCCTAGCTATTTTTTCATACAATTCTGAAATTTTCTGTTCGTATTTTTCCATTCTGCCATCGTTTTTCCGTTTTCTGCTTTCCATATCCATTTTATATCAGGTCACTTTAAAAAACTCTGCGTAAATTTGTGTATGAATAATAAAAGGTATAGTTATCGGGTAATTAAAACAAAAAACCCCGAGAGTTTCCATAGGTTTAAGTAAGATAAATTTATCTACATAAAAATTATCCTCTATATTTACTCTTATGGTTTTATTAACGATACTTGGTACATATTTTATTACCACTAGGATTTTAATTAAATGTACACTTTAATCCTGTAACAGGATCTTATATTAAAATTATTATGTTACAGAAGTTTCCTCGTATACTTTGTAAAATGTCATGTTTTTTTTTGGTTCATTTTTCACGCTGTTCACAACAAAAGATAATATATATTTCTGCCACACAGTTTGCGCCCGACTCGTCATTTCAAGCCATCCAAGCCATTTCATTAAAGAGTTTTCTTAAATCGGAACGAAATACATAAACGATTACGAAGCTCGAGATATTTGTACAGATGAAAATTCACGTAGGCTCGTAACTGCACATTATATCCGTAGCTAAATCTACCAACATCTCCAGTTTGTGTAATAACACGATTTTCATCCCAAATGTAAACGCTAGATACACATTTTGTGAAATTTGTCTTGAAGGACTGAGATTTTAAGAAAATATAAGTGTAAAGTCTTGAAAAACATTTGGTTAATGTCTACTTTGATAGGTGAATATTTTGACATCGAAGGACTATTTTTGATTCTTAATTATTATATTCTGGTTAAATGATTTATTCAAAATTATATCGTGTGTGTGTGTGTGTGTAAATGTGTGCTGTAAATTGAAAAAACTGTAACAGATAAAATTTTATAAAGTAGCAATAATTAGGTACTGATGCCCCAAAAGCCCAAAAACGTAAAAAATGTTTAATCTGGTAGTCTGTGCGTACGTATAAATAACTTTTTCTAACCTACAACCCTATTGATTTTCATAATTTCTCGAGTCAACTTAACGACTTTAAATATTTATGTTTTTAAAATTCAATGGAACTTATTTTATTCAATCTAACATAGTGAAATCAGACTACCTATACAGGGTGATATTTGAACAAAAAAATGTATACTTGTTTTAAAAGCATAACTTCAATCCATTTCAAAAATTTGCATTTAAAATGTTCTAATATTCAAAAATCCAGTATTGGGAATAGTGAGTGTATATTTTATATTTATTTTTTAAATTGTAAGTTTACATCCACAATTTTTGTAGATAAGCACTGATGATGGCTAATAAGCCGAAAGTGCTTTGCATTTATTAATTAAAAAGTTTTGCACGAAATACGTCTTTCCTTTTGAATCTAAACTACGTGCACACAGCTGTCAACCTTTTTTGGTTATTTCAATCTTCAACTACAGTATGGTAGAATTAGCTGTAAAATACAAAAGACTATCCATCAAGAAGGCCTTGATTGACATCGACATCTGGTTCCTACACAGATGTCTAAAAGAACAGGTTGTACCCAACTTTGCTAAAATTAAAATATCTAAAAATGTAAAAGCTCAGGACAAACTTAATTTAGAAATTAAAATAATAAAAAGTAACATTTGTAAACATCATGCTAAATTAAATTTCATAGACTGTCAACTTAAAGTAATTTATGACCAAAATTCTAATAATAATTCATTTTTATCAAGCCAAACATTTTTCAACTCCATGAGTGATTCGATCAAGATTGAGAGAGAGTTGAAATTTAACAGAATTACCAATAAACTTAACAAACTGATTAAAGATAAAAAAAGATTCAGATCTCAATAAGATGCGACAAAACAACAATCAATTTTCTAAATTCAAATTTTTTGATAGAGTTAAAAACCTTTCGAATATTCATTTTGATGAGGAGGAGATGGCTCTCTTGAGCTTAGGGTTGAAATACTCGTTACATGGACACCACACTGAGAGGGATTTGCTGGGGTTGTCTATCGAGCTGGATTCCATTATTGAATACTTACCTTCAATCTTTAATAAACATTTAATCAGAAAGGATATTTTTCATAAAACTTTATGCCTACAAAAAACAGCTAAACAAACATCAAAACTTGCAAGTCCATCATCAACAAAAACTTTTAAAAAACATCAAAACTAAGATAGCCAACAACAAATTAATCATATCGAAAGCTGATAAAGGCAATTGTTTGGTAATTCTCAATCAAGTTGACTACTTAAATAGCATAAATACCTTTTTGACAGAAAATAACTTTAATTCTTTGGCTAATAACCCTTTCAACACTTTCATTAGAAGAACTAAAGCTTTACTTAAATTAAACAAAGATTTTTTAGCTGAATTTCAAGCCTTAAATTGCATGGTACCAATCCAATCATGCCTCGCTTGTACGGACTTCCAAAGATCCACAAGACAGACATACCCATTAGGCCAGTTGTAAGTTTCATCAACACTCCAGTTGCAAAAATCACCACTTTTATCTGCAACTTAATTCATGATCTCACACAATTCAAACCAGCCAACTCGGTAAGTAACAGCTTAGAATTTTGTAATAAAATTAAAAACTTCAACATCCCTGACAACTGCACCATGGTTTCTTTGTTTCTTTCAATGTTAGCAACCTGTACACCTCGGTCCCAAGGTTTGAGACCATGCCTTTGGTTCGGGAGGTTTTAAGAAGTTCAAACGTTTCTGTCAATAACACAACCATCATTCTACAATTTTTAAACTTGTGCTTATCATAAAATTTCTTTACTTTTAACAATATCACCTACGAACAACCGGATGGCCTTACTATGGGATGTGGCCTATCCCCTTTAATCGCTGATATCTTTATGAATTATTTAGAAACTAGTTACATTATTCCACAACATAAAAATATTTTAAACTACCGCAGATACGTGGATGACATTTTTTGCCTAATAAATGGTAACGCCACACGGCTTCTAATATTCTAAACTCAATCAATACTATTCATCCCAATATAAAATTCACACTGGAAGTTGAAAAAGAATGTTGTTTGAACTTTTTGGACCTTTCTGTCCATAGACAGGGTAACAAATTCAAATTTAGCATATATAGAAAACCCACCCAAACAGACCACGTGATACACTATTCTTCAAATCACCCCCACCAACATAAAATGTCTGCTTTCTATTGCTATATTCATAGACTTCTATCAATCCCTCTAAATAAAATTAATTATCTTCAAGAATTAAATATACTTAAACAAATTGCATTTGACAACGGTTATGACCCGGACATAATCCAATCTCTAATCACCAAAATTAAGTTCAAGAAAATTCAAAAATTTACCCCAATTTGAGTCATATTATTAATTTTTACATATCAATCTCCTTCTGGGAAAATAACTTAGCTAAGAGCATTTCAAAAATTTTTTCTAACAACGTAGATAACATCAAAGTATCTTTTAAATCAATTAATAAACTAGACTCTCATCTAGTCAATACAAAAGACAAAACGAATTTGTTAGATAAGAGTGGAGTATACAGGTTGCAATGCAGTGATTGCGATGCCAGTTATATCGACAGAACTTGTACATTTCTGGGAGTCCGGATAGGCGAGCACATCAAGAAGCCGGACACATCTGCATTCGGACATCACTTGAGGTTCAATCAACATAATTTTAGCCCAACAAAAAACTCCAAATTATTAGTTAACTTAAACACAAAGAACTTCAATTTATTAGATTTTCATGAAGATGTTGAAATTACTCTTGAAAGAGACAACAATATCCTCTGTCTTAACACTCAAGTGAACCTTAACAGAAATTTCATACCACTCCATAGACAACTCAACTAACCCTCTATTATGATGTAGGTCCGAGTCGCTCAATACAAGCCTTTGAGAGCCATCCCCTCATAAACTCTATTTTACCCATCAGAGCCTACCTTTAGGACCATAGTACTCTTTTGTTTAAAACTTTTTTGTTCTTTATTTTGTCTCTTTCAACCATGAGTACGCTTGATGAGTGATTTAGTAATTTTTAAGACTAAACATCAGATTCACCTCTAGGGACCGCGGGTTCAGTTGTGCCATCTTGGAAAAAAAGTTCTGCAGAGCCAGAGATGGCACATCAGAACCACGCGAGTGACATTTTTGTTTTGTCTTGACATTAAAAGGATCATTAAAAATAATAACATCATTTCATATTAAATATTTATTTAAATTTAACTAACAATAAATCAAATCTTTAAATTCAATACTAGCAAATTTTGATCTCCGTTAACCACCTCTAATCACTCGAATCACACTTGAAGAAACATGTTCCACACTAAGGTGAACGCACCTCCTCTCTTGACATTTGACAAGTCAACGTCTTTAAGTGTCGCTTGTTACCACTGTCATGTGGAAATGGTTAAACATCTTGAATAAAAATAAAAATGAATAGATAAAAAATTTTAAATTTGAAAATATTAATAATACTAATTTAGCAAGTTGTAAATATCCCGAAATATCTAATTTTGGGAGTGAGGATGACCAGGAACTTGTTGGATACATTGTGGATAGTAAGTAGAATTTTTTTTATAATTATAATGTATATACATATTAAAAAAAAACCTTCAGTTTCTTACTTTGGCCTTCTGCGTTTAACTTTCTTCATATTAACTATTGTAATCTAGATTCAAATTTCAATATATATTTTCCACACTATTTGTAAATTTCTTTAAATTTTAACTAATTTGTTAACTTGTTTTCAATTGTGCGAATGGTGAAGGTGGTATAATTCCTTAATTCCACACAAGCTAACTTGCTTCTGGAGATCAGATATGATTTGTAAGGGCTTATCCCACACTCACTATTACCAATACTGGATTTTTGTCACTTTGTATCTTTTAATTGTTAATTTGTTCAAACAACCGTATATATACAATTTTAACTCTTGACTTAAAAGTCTTAATCAGATTTATATTTTTTAAATTGTAAGTTTACATCCACAATTTTTGTAGATAAGCACTGATGATGGCTAATAAGCCGAAAGCGATTTGCATTTATTAATTAAAACGTTTTGCACGAAATACAAGTCTTTCCTTTTAAATTTATGTATCCAGGACGAATTTTTGTGGGCAGCCATTGCAATTGGCCATGCCATTTTAGGCATGTATTTTTTTTAACAAAAAACTCATGAATTGTAATTTAATTTTGGGTCTGCCCTGGAGCCGTCCCTAGTGTGATGTTTTCTGAACTTCATTTTGTAACCTCTATGAGATGTGCTATAAAAGTCTTGCCGTTGCGGACATTCGGCGGTTGCATGGATATTAGGGTTACATTAAAAGTACATTGCATGCGAGCTTAAAGAGCCTAAAATTGCAGCTCATTAACGTAGGTGAGATGTTTTTGTGCTAGCTTAGTATTAGAAACAAATTGCATTAATACATCACTTTTATTGAGTTTTAGTTACATATAATATTCATATACGATATTTTTTAATAGGTGATTTATAAACCATATACCATGAATGATATACGTTATTTTGTCATTAGTCCGCATCAGGAAAATTGACCAAAATGCAAATTCTGGTTATATTTTTACTTTCCTATCTGTATACAGATATAAGGAAAGTATAGGAATCATGATTTTTTTCGACCTCGAGTTTTCGACGGATTTTTACGTTTTGAGGTCCCCTGAATCCGTTTTGACTATTTTCGAGATGATGTCTGTGTGTGTGTGTCTGTGTGTGTGTGTGTGTGTGTGTGTGTGTGTGTGTGTGTGTGTGTGTGTGTGTGTGTGTGTGTGTGTGTGTGTGTGTGTGTGTGTGTGTGTGTGTGTGTGTGTGTGTGTGTGTGTGTGTGTGTGTGTGTGTGTGTGTGTGTGTGTGTGTGTGTGTGTGTGTGTGTGTGTGTGTGTGTGTGTGTGTGTGTGTGTGTGTGTGTGTGTGTGTGTGTGTGTGTGTGTGTGTGTGTGTGTGTGTGTGTGTGTGTGTGTGTGTGTGTGTGTGTGTGTGTGTGTGTGTGTGTGTGTGTGTGTGTGTCTGTATAACGCATAACTCATGAACCGATACACGGAAAAACACCAAATTTCAAACATAAGTTTTAATCCAGCGTCTAATGAGCTGATTAGATTTTGGGCAGAGTCGGAATATCTGGGGGGGTACTTTATAGGTGGTCATTTTTATATTTTATGGAATATATCTGTTATTTACGTTTGGGGAAGAAAATTTTTTAAATAAAAGTTACTTCTTATTTTATTATCTATAATTTTTGTTATTTACAAAATTTTCCTAAAACGGTCCGTATTCGAGAAATTTGACAAAATGTAAAAAAATATTTTTTTTTATAAAAATTGTTCAAACAAAAGTTGTTTGTAATATAATTCTCTATAATTTTTGTCCCATAGATAATTTCTCTAAAATGGACCGTATTCGAGATATTTGAGAAAATGTGTAAATTTCGAAATTTGAAGAAAACTCAAAAACGGATAAAGAAAAAATCAATAAATTTTAAACTTAAGTTTTATTTCGGCCTGACGTGAAATGATTAGATTTTGGACAAAGTCGGAACATCTGGGGGGGTACTTTATGGGAGGCCGTTTTTATATTTTATGGAATATATCTGTTATTTATGTTTGGAGAAGAAAATTGTTTAAATAAAAGTTACTTCTAATATTATTATCTATAATTTTTGCTAAATGTAAAAATTTCCTGAAATGGTCCGTATTCGAGAAATTTGACAAAATGTGCAAAATTCTGATTTTCATGAAAATTGTTGAAATAAAAGTTGTTTGCGATATCGATCTCTATAATATTTGTTCATACACGATTTTTTTTAAATGGACCGTAATGGAAAAATTGTAGGAAAAGTGCTAAATTTAAATTTTTCAGTATTTTCATTTTCAATGAATATCTATAGAAAAATGTTTCGCGGTAGATGTATGTGGACAATGTATATATTTAGTTTATCCTCTAAACATTTATAGAGATGCTGCAATAGGTTGTACACAATAAACGGAAAAAGCCTGTAATAACTAGATAGGAAAGTCATGTGTTGGACACATCAGATTTTTGCACTGGGATTCGCGAATTAAATATTATAATAACAAATAGGCACTGACTTTATGTTTAAAACTGCATAGATTCTACTTAGTTTACATACAAAGGACAATAGGCAAAAATGTATGGGAAATTGCCTCACCCCCAATAAGTTATATACCAATTGAAAAATATTTTTTAGGAAAATATTTCTCTTCATTACGACTCATTTCAATTACTTATCCGTTCTGAGTTATATCATCCCAAATGTAGCTAATTGCATGATAGGCCAGTGCTTATATTCTGTTAATATAGTGCTTATTACAGGCAAATAGTGGTAATTATTACTTCTTAGTAATATAAAAAACAATTATATTATCCAAGTATATGATATGATACTGTCGATAATTTTATCCGCTACGTGTATCTCTTACCAAAGGGCCTCTATGCTCTCCAAAGGACTGGGCCTAATGTGGTTCGAGACCAAGGTAATGGACAAACATAATAATAAAATCATAAATAGTATTACCCCATTTACATTAGAACGAATATAAAGCCATTTGTAACACATACAGGGTGGGGTATCCTATACATGTCGGTCCAGAGTGACATGATTTTTTTTTAAATTACTTTTATACAGAAAAATGAATATCTATTGGAGCTATAATTAAAAAATATTTTGTAATTTACTGTGTGCTTCAAAAAGTTTCTATCTAAAAAGAATTATTATTGAAAAATTTTTAAATTACAACCAATTACTGAAGGAAATTCTCATGCAAGGTACAGTTGTTCCGTAACTGATTTCAGCTAAAGTTTAATTACATAATTACATAAGTTGGCAACTATGCATTTCGTTACCACTGAATTTAGGTTTTTTTGTTTAGTCTTTACCATGATAACTATCTTTATGGCAACAGTTTCTCCGTAACTGATTTCACCTAAATTATAGTTAAATTAAAGCATCTATAACTTGGGAACTACGCATTTCCTCGCCACGGGATTTGGGTTTTTGTTTACTTGTTGCCATGATAAGTATCCCTATGATAACATTATGTCCGTAACTAATTTCAGCTAACTTAAATCATTTATAACTTGACAACTACGCGTGGAAAACTTTTTTATTATTGGTTTTTAAAAAAAAAAGTTCAACATGGTCCAAAACTACAAATACAACCATCCAATATCAATTTTTTAAAGCTGTATACAAGGTTCGTCAAAAAATATGAATTTTACTTAGGAGTTAAGTACCTTTATTGTTTACAATACAGAAGAATGTTATAAAGTTATTTTGAATTACAAGTTATATTTAAATATGCAATTAAAACCATTTAGAATTAAAATTCCCAGCCTACTCAAACCCTGGTAATTTAATTAATTGACACATTCAAAGTATATAAACGGTAAGCTGATGACCTTTACATGTAATTCTTTTGATTTCATAATCTTTTTTTCAGGACAAATTCGATTTCAAAAACTTAACCTCATTCCTGATTTTGAGAGTTAAATTAATTTAATATTCACAAGATGAATCAATGCCTGGGTCCATCCAGAAAAGAAGCAGGTGATACATATATCGAGGGCCACAAGGAACATCTATTTTACTCTATAATAGGACTAATTGTTACCAATGTTTTGTTAAAAAATTGTAATACTTCCCCTATACAGTAGATGGAGCAAAATGTTTTAAACGAGATTATCATAAAATATAATTTTCAGTGAAAATGTTAGTTATGATATCCTGCATTGTGGCCCTCGATATAAGTCTTTCAGAGTTATTATATGTTACTAGGAAGAAGAATGTGAACTTTATTGTTGTGCCTATGGAATCAATAGCCTATTTTAATATACTGGGAAGAAAATATTTTTTTTTAGATTCTGTTATGATCAAAGCTGAAAACTGTCTATTAAAAATGAAAGTGGAGAGGTCAGAAGAAATGATAAGAACTATGCATCTGCATTTTTCTTAAACACGTATGTAAAAATTACATATTAAATATTCGAAAGTTGTGCAGGATAAATAAATAAATAGAAAAAATTAAAGTAGTTTTATTATATAATATAAATTATCAAATATTTCTGTAGTAATAAATAATAAGTTAGTGTCTATTAAATTTAATTATTTGACAGTGTTCGTTCAGTTATAAAAAAAGTATGGAAAATAGCCGATATGAATTTGTCAATATAAAAAGTATGTAACATATTTAAATTAGGATCCCATTCAGCCTTGACGAATTCTGGCCAAATAAAATACAGTATAAATCGCAACCCATTATGGTCTGCCTTGGAACAAAAGCATTTTTAGCTTCTTCAAGGCCTTTTCAATTGCGCAAATATTGTAATGGGCATAATACAATAAGGTAGCTATGTTGTGGCGAATCACTTGACCTCTGAGACATGTGCTACTGTTTTAAAATCCATTTTAAATGTTACCCATTAAATAAGTTGGGTTAGGATTTCTAAAATCACGGAAATATAATTCTTTTCTTAAAAAAAATTAAGAAATCGAATGAATTACATGTTTACTTACCGTTTATATGCTTTAAATTAAATTATATCCACCTAAAAACTCAGGGTTTGAGTAGGCTGGGTTAAAATTCTTTAAATCGAAGACAAATAAATATTTTTCTGAAAAAAAAATTATGAAATCGATTAAAAAACATATAAATGTTATTAACTTGGCATCCATATGCTCTAATATGTTAAATAATTAAATTGCTTTCATTTTCAAAATTATGGTTTAATAATTTCAATGACCACTGTGTTATTCTTATGGACATTAATGACAGTTGACAGTATCGTTCCTTTATTGGCATCCAGTGCTATGACCTTTCTTAACCTGTGACGTGCACTAAACACGCGTATTGACCAATTTAAAATATTACGAAGTGCATCTAATCGCCATCAATCGCCAACCTAGTTAATTAATAGTTTTTGATACGAATAGTATGGCGTACAAATTTCACCTTAAACGGCGAGAAGTATTGCAATGCAATGGACATACGTATCTTAATTGCATACATCAGGATATATATTTTAGCATTTAAAGTATCAACGCGGAACGAGAGGCAGAGAATACAGCAAATAGGGATAAAATTTACTTCTCGGAAGAGGTCCGGTTTGCTCTTAAACTCGATCACTTTTTGTCAATCCACAAGTGTCTGCTTGCTTGACGGACGCAGGTATTTCCACTGTCTTGCCTTTCGTTTTCTAACGAAAATTTAATAACATTTGTAGGAGAAAAACCGAAAACGTAAAGTGAAATGACTGTTCTACAATTTATCAATGTGACAAGTTGGAGAATCGGAAAATGTGGAAAATGTAATAATACGATTGTCACCGATGAATAGGTAATGGTAAAGTGGAAAACTCACTGGGAAAATAGCCGGGCTTTGGAGAGTTTCCGCGAAAATGAAAAGATTGATGAAGAACAAAAAAATGGCATGAGTGTTAACCTCGTTGATAAATGGTCAAATTCCCCCGATTTAGATAACACACGAAATGTTTAAGCCCTAAGCTTTTTGTACTGAGTCGTGGAAAGCTGGAGAAAATCCCCTTAATGATATACTCACAGAAAAGTGTACGAAAATACGCTCATCTAGAAAGACATTTTCCAGAAAGCAAATATAAAGTTATAATCGGATTAGATAAGTAAAAAATATTTAAAAAAAGATTATATATTAGATATACAATTATTTATCAAAGAAACTAAGAAACTAATAAAAAATTATGTGTACATTTCAATGGTAATGAACACGGTTATGTATCTAGAAACTGTCCTTCATTTAAAAAGCAAGCAAGCAATAAAAAAGTTATGGCAACTGAGAATATCACCTTCAAAGAGGCAGGAATTTATTGTGGATAATCCTTCTTATGCTAAAATTACCACTTATAACAAATTCTCACTGCTCAACATTTTAAATAATTTTTCTCAGTTACTAAAACCTAAACCCAATTTTCAATTTCAAAATCCTACTTCTAGAAAACCAATCTTTCAAACTACCATCAATTCACAAGTACTCGATTAACCAAAAAAATCAAATATTTCTCAATTAAAAAACGCAAAATATCTTCCAAAGAACAGTCACCAACACATAGTCCTTCTTCAGCACCAAAATCCTCCTTAGTCCTCCCCAATATCTATTGTGATGAGTAGAGGTCGTATAAAGACAAAATTTTCATTGAAATGGTTAAATTAGTTCAAAATGTTATGCAAAATAATGACAGTGTTAATGAAACTAATATTAAAGATTCGAACTGTTGTGAAGTTAGCAGACCAAACTTGGCAGCCAAAATGGCGAAGGAACTCGAATGAACAGTGGCGTCGGTTCCAGGTTAATAAAATTTATTAAATAAATATTGCGGTAATTATTAAATAAACAGTAGAAGTAAGAACATTTAAAAAAATATAAACCATAAAATAGATATCAAGTCATATTTAAGAATATATGTATTCAAGAGAAATGAAAAATTGGTCTTTTAGAGATTTTGATATATCGCGGCCAACAGAGAATCTTAAATAAGTTCAAAACAAGACATACTATCAAGTTGATATTTTAAAACAATTTAATCTATTCATAAGCCTCACTAAAAAAATTACTGTAAATGTTTTGCAACCCGTCAAAAAAGTAGGAAAAAATGAAAACAATATAAAAAAACTGTAAAAATAAAACGTCTGCCAACAAACAATCTACAGTAACTCCATAACTAGACATACTATCAAGTTCATACCTCAAAAAGAATAAGTCTATACATATTCATATGTAATAGTAGTACTGTCAATTCATCGCAAGCCGTCAAAGAGTAAAAAAAAATTAAAGAATATAAAAAAACTCTAAAGATAAAAAGTATGCTAACAAATTATCTACAATACCTCAATAACTAGACATACTATCAAGTTCATATTTTAAACAGAATAAGTCTATACATATCTATATGTAATAGTGGTACTGTCAATTCATCGCAAGCCGTCAAAGAGTAGGAAAAATATAAAATAATATAAAACAACTCTAAAGATAAAAAGTCTGCTAACAAATTATCTACAATAGCTCCATAACTAGACATACTATCAAATTCATATTTTAAACAGGATAAGTATATACATATCTTTGTATAATAGTGGTACTGTCAATTTATCGCATGCCGTCAAAGAGTAGGAAAAAATTAAAAGAATATAAAAAAACTCTAAAAATAAATAGTCTGCAAACAAATTATCTACAATACCTTTATAACTAGACATACTATTAGGTTCATATTTTAAAAAAAATAAGTCTATGCTAATCTATATATAATAATCAGGGGCGGTTTCTCCATTGGTTCATTTGTGCAGTGAACACCCAGTTAAATTTCATAAAAACACATCATTTTAATATTACATAAATAACATGAAAATATAAATTTAATTTTAATATTTTTATTTTCATGCGTGTTAATCTATATTTTTTTGTACATTATTGTCCTCTGGCTGATCGTGTCTCTGTGTCACAGTATATCTAAGTATACTGTGTATGTGGCGCATTATGATAAGTGAGCCTAACACGAGTGAGACGATACGCTGAATGTATATAGCTAGAAAGAGAAGAAAACACGCCAACAGATCCTTCAAACTGTCAAAGAACACACTAATTGGCGCGCCGCTCATAAACAAGGTTGCCACACCAGTGTTGCCAGTCTAGTACAATTCACAATTGTACTAGATGTAGTACTTTCTGCGTGCATCAGTGTTCACGTGTAAAACTATATTTATATATTGTGTTCCTTGTTTGGGTTCGTTATCAATAAAGACCCCCTTTTTTCCTCTTCAATTAATTTAGCTATCACTGCAAATAGAATTCGAAAAATCTGGTACATTTAAGGAATCTGGTACCTACATTTTTTAGACAAATCTGGTACATAACAAAAATATATTCTGGCAACACTGTACCAAATCAAGCAAACTGTCACTGTCATTAGTGTCATCCCATTCCTCTGCTGTCAAATACGTTAAATAAAAACAATTATTTTAATTATTGTACTTAGTTAAAAAAATGGGAAAAATCCGCCAACAGTCGAACGGGCTTTTTTTATTTTTTTTTTTAACGATTTTAGACCTTCTGAAACACATTTCAAAATACTTTTTTTGCCCTGCAAACGCTATAAAATATTTTTTTCTTACCTTAGAACTATTAAAATGTGTCCTCCAATTTTGATGTTGAAAAAATTTAAACTACATCATTTTGATTAATTTCTTGGTATAGAAACTGCTAAATAATAACACTAGACCATCCATAATGCAATAAACCATCCAAATTTTTTCGTAAATAGTATTACTTTCTTAATTTACGACCAATTTTAAGTTCGTCAAAATGATCAAATTTTCATAACTGCAATGACAATTAACATTGGCAGTGTGACATGTGTCTAAAAGAAATACAATGTTGCCATATCAATTATTTATTACATAGCAATGGTAATTTTTACCTATGCCCTGCGTTGTACCAGGCCAACCAATTGACTTCAGTATTAGAAAAATTATATAAAACTAACAATTTAAAAAATACCCATATCAAGATCTTCTTCCTCACCCTCATCGGCAGAATACTCTTCGACGTCAATATTGATATTTTCTAAATTGCAAGGATTATACAATTTTCCCGCCAGTTTTAAAAACTCTTCAACTAACCGAACCTAACCAACCCTCATTAGCGTCTGGCCCGTAAACCTCGATCCCAACTTTTAACGAACGTGTCTTGTATCGTGGGCATCTAATAGTAAGAAAATATACAATAAGAAAATGAAGGAACGACTTCTTGTAAGGTGGCGGCTTCGCCGCCACCAGAAAATTTTAAAACCATACCTGGCTACGCCGACTGGCATAAACTCCAACGACCTGGACACAGCTCAAATTGAAAAACCTAACCTAACCTAACCAACCCTCATTAGCGTCTGACCAGTGAACCTCGATCCCAACTTTTAACGAACGTGTCTTGTATCGTGGGCATCTAATAATAAGAAAATATACAATAAAAAAATGAAGGAACGACTTCTTGTAATAAAATTTTAAAATTTTAAAACCATACCTGGCTACGCCGACCGGCATAAACTCCAACGGCCTGGACACAGCTCAAATTAAAAACCTAACCTAACCAACCCTCATTAGCGTCTGACCAGTGAACCTCGATCCCAACTTTTAACGAACGTGTCTTGTATCGTGGGCATCTAATAATAAGAAAATATACAATAAGAAAATGAAGGAACGACTTCTTGTAAGGTGGCGGCTTCGCCGCCACCAGAAAAATTTTAAACCATACCTGGCTACGCCGACCGGCATAAACTCCAACGGCCTGGACCCAGCTCAAATTGAAAAAAAAATATTTTAAATATTAGATAAGTACCGACATGCCGTAATTAATGTACAATCATCATGAAATGAAATAAAAAGACGGTTGTCTGTGATTACTACAAATGTTTTCACTTCGAGATCCAAATTTACCTGCTGGTCGGACACTATGTAATTTTTCAGCCAACTTTCACTAACCGAATTATTTCCTGACTTATATGTTTTCTTACTCGATTTGGCAACACCGCAATTATAGAAACTAGACACATCAATTGTCATTAAAAATAATTTAATGTTTATTTATTTTTCTAACAAACTTAAAATGAAAAATAAGAAAATTTGATCGTTTATGAAAAAATTTGGTACGGTTTATTGCTCTATGAATGGTCTTATATTGATATTTAGCCGTTTCTACAACAAGAAATCAGTGAAAATGGTTTATTTCACATTTGTTTTATGAAGGAGACCGGACAACAAATTTTAAGGATTTTCAGGATTTTAAGGTAAAATTTTTTTTTTTAAATAAGTGTTAGCGGACCCAAAATTGTTATGCATAGTGTGTTTCCAAGTGTCTAGAAACTCTTTATAACATTTCAATAGTTATATCCGCCGTTCGAGTGTCGGCGTATAATACCAAAAAATGCATTTAATTAAGAACTGTGTCTTCAATAAATTGAAAGTATTGTTCCCGAAAGAGTCTGGTACCAATCGATCACAAGGTAAGTACGAAAATATACCTAAATCTTATTATACTACCTATATACAATAAACTTATGTTATTTATCTAATATATATTTTATTTTAGGCTCTATGAGAAACTAAATAAGCTATGCCAAAACAGCCAACAAAAGTAAGGGTAGATAAAATGCAATACCCACTTAGATTTTCTAAACTAAAACTATTGGATAGTTAGAATGCGAAACAGCTTTTAATGTAATAAGGTAATAATACTAAAGGCTTTGATTTATATACAAGATGATACTTTGATAATGATGTTATTAAATATATGTATAGAAAGGTGATGCACGGTAATGTTTTTAGCAATAATATATATACAAGGAAGCTAAACGTAGCTAAAATAGAGCTCAGGCAATGAAGTAGACAATGAAACGTTCTTACTTGTTCTGTGATTTCCTGATGATCTACCATCCAGGGGTTGTTCTCGACAGAGTTATCGATCGGTTACTAAGGGCTGGGCCAACAAGCTAAGCAGGAAGTGGTGAACCATAGTACGGGTTACTTTACTGGAACTGCTAAGCCAAGCATTGACGATAATGTGTCCAAATTAAATAATAGCTACTAAATACTACAGGAGTGGCACAAGAAGCTCTATAGAATGGATACAAACAAGAAGGCCATAGATGTTAGGTGGCCTTTGGAAGAAAAGTATTATTTTTACAACAAGGTGCTGTCAATCATGACAAATATACTTTAAAGGTAAACTTTCTTTTTATATTATTAGCCAAATAATCCGAATAAAATTCGTGAATTTTCAGGTACCACATGGACCAAAGAAAGCTAATTGAAAAAGAACAGAAGAGAAAGGAATTTCTTCAGCCAGAAAGACAATCTAGGGTTGCCAACAAATTACCATATTTTAGGACTAAATGACCTTTGTCTTGAACTTTAATTTGAATAAATGAAAGTAAATGTAGATTTTAGCAAAGAAGTAATTTGGAATTTGAACAATTGCAATTAGATTCGTAAAAGAGAAGAAGGAAGGTCAAGGTCGACAATTTGTCAAACTGTTTACATTCAGGTACAGGTTATAGAAAATTAATATACATAATTTGAACAATCTTGTTTTATTTTATCGACAGGTAAGCTTATTATTAAATTATTTAAATTTTATATAAATATTGCAACGATAAAATGCGAACCATAACAAGTGTCTAAGAGCAACCAAAGATTACTTCAAAATGGCACTTAACAAATCACATCCCACATATATACATGATCTGGCTAATGAATCCTATAAGTACATATCAAAATATTAATATACTATCTACAATTAAACAATAATTTGAAAATACAGATGAAGCCGATTTACCTATTTAGACAAAATACTATTATTCTGTTATTTATTAAAACACACTATTTTTTAGTGAACATGGACATGCAAAAGCCTGCCATAAGGGTATAGGACAGAGTTAGATCAAGAATACTTTGGAATGTGCTATGAAATACACTTAGAAAAAGTCATATAGAGAATTAAGATAACATTTTACGATGTGTATCTCACTAGTTTAAAATATAAGAAAAATCCTAACTGAAAAACTTAAAATTTTTAGCAAACCTCAATCTTAAAGGAGAAGCCCTTTCATTATAAAAAAAATCTGATTAAATATGGGGGAATTAAGGGGGGTTGAAATTAAAAAAAAATCAAAAATAAAAATTGATATAATCATGAAATTTTTAGTAAAAATAAAGGTCTATAAGGAGATGAGGCCTACTGATTGTGAAAACAATATGCTTAAAAATGGGGGTTAAGGGGGTCTGTTAAACTGCGAAGAGTATCATTTAAAATGCCAGGCATTATATATCTTTATTCTAGTTTGTGTCTGTGTAATATTATGTATTGTGATGGGACTGATCTTATAAAATAAACATTTAAAACATTTTAGTTCTTATTTTATTTGCCAATAAAAGGTATTTAAAAAATATATTTTTAATTTGACATCTGTGACAAATTATGAAAATGATTAAACTTACAATAAAACCTAAAAAATGGTAGGTAAAGTTTCATATAAAATTTTTTACACAAAAATCAATGTCAAGCTTTCTACATAACCTGATATATATTTAAAAATCTCAAATTATGAAGAAAAGTCAGTTTACAAACTAATAATGTTTATAGATGGTTTTCAACGTATTGAAAACAAAACAAATATCAGACTAACTATTATTCATTTATTAATAGTTGTAGTGCTTGAAAACAGTATGATGTTGATAATAATAACTACACTTAATACAAACTCAAATAATAATAAAAAACAGCGATATTGATTCTTGTTCAAAGTTTTGATCCGAACTTAAATATGATTAAATTATTGGAAAAAGTAAACACCCATTTTCAATTACCACGAGCCGCCACTGATAATAATGGTACTGTCAATTCATCACAAGCCGTCAAAGAGTAGGCAAAAATTAAAAGAATATAAAAAAATCCAAAGAGAAAAAGTCTGCTAACAAATTATCTACAACACCTCCATAACTAGACATACTATCAAGTTCATATTTTAAACAAAATAAGTCTTGACATATCTATTTATAGTAGTGGTACTGTTAATTCATCGCAAGCCTTCAAGAAGTAGGAAAAAATTAAAAGAATATAAAAAAACTCTAAAGATACAAAGTCTGCTAACAATACATCCATAACTAGACGTACTATCAAGTTCATATTTTAAACAGAATAATTCTTGACATATCTATTTATAGTAGTGGTACTGTTAATTCATCGCAATCCTTTAAAGAGTAGGCAAAAATTAGAAGAATATAAAAAACTCTAAAGATAAAAAGTCTGCTAACAATACCTCCATAACTAGACATACTATCAAGTTCATATTTTAAACAGAATAAGTCTTGACATATTTATATATAATAGTGGTACTGTCAATTCATCGCTAGCCATCAAAGAGTAAGATTAAATTAAAAGAATATAAAAAAACTCTAAAGATAAAAAGTCTGCTAACAAATTATCTACAATACCTCCATAACTAGACATACTATCAAGTTCATATTTTAAAAAGAATAATGTATAAGAGGTACTGTTAACTTATTCTTCTTAAAATATGATTTTGATAGTATACCTATTTATCGAGTTATTGTAGATAGCTCTTTGGCAGACTTTTTTTGCAGTATGTTAAAATATTTTAATTGTTTCCTACTCTTTGGCAGCTTGCGATGAATTGACAGTACCACTGTTTTATATAATTATGTCAAGGCCATATCTTTTTAAAATATGTCTAGTTATGGAGCTATTGTAGATAATTTGTTAGCAGACTTTTTATGTTTAGAAGTGTTTTATATTCTTTTAATTTTTTCCTACTCTTTGACGGATTGCGATATATTGACAGTATCACTATTACATATAAATATGTATGGACTTTTTCTGTTTAAAATATAAACTTGATAGTATGTCTAGTTATGGAGCTATTGTAGATAATTTGTTAGCAGACTTTTTATCTTTGAGTTTTTTTATATTCTTTTAATTTTTTCCCACTCTTTGACGGCTTGCGATGAATTGATAGTACCACTTTTATATAAAGATATGTCAAGACTTATTCTGTATAAAATATGAACATGATAGTATGTCTAGTTATGGAGGTATTGTAGATAATTTGTTAGCAGACTATTTATTTATAGAGTTTTTTTATTATTTTAATTTTTTTCTACCCTTTGATGGCTTGCGATGAATTCACAGTACCATTATTATATATAGATATGTCAAGGCTTATTCTGTTAAAAATGTGAACTTGATAGTATGTCTAGTTATGGAGGTATTGTAGATAAATTGTTAGCAGACTTTTTATCTTTGAGTTTTTTTACATTCTTTTAATTTTTTCCCACTCTTTGACGAGTTGCGAAGAATTGACAGTACCACTTTTATATAAAGATATGTCAAGACTTATTCTGTTTAAAATATGAACTTGATAGTATGTCTAGTTATGGAGGTATTGTTAGCAGACTTTTTATCTTTGAGTTTTTTTATATTCTTTTAATTTTTTCCTACTCTTTGACGGCTTGCGATATATTGACAGTATCACTATTATATATAAATATGTATAGACTTTTTCTGTTTAAAATATAAACTTGATAGCATGTCTAGTTATGGAGCTATTGTAGATAATTTGTTAGCAGACTTTTTCTTTGAGTTTTTTTATATTCTTTTAATTTTTTCCTACTCTTTGACGGCTTGCGATGAATTTATAGTACCATTTTTATATAAAGATATGTCAAGACTTATTCTGTATAAAATATGAACTTGATAGTATGTCTAATTATGGAGGTATTGTAGATAATTTGTTAGCAGACTATTTATTTTTAGAGTTTTTTTATTATTTTAATTTTTTTCTACCCTTTGATGGCTTGCGATGAATTCACAGTACCATTATTATATATAGATATGTCAAGGCTTATTCTGTTAAAAATGTGAACTTGATAGTATGCCTAGTTATGGAGGTATTGTAGATAAATTGTTAGCAGACTTTTTATCTTTGAGTTTTTTTACATTCTTTTAATTTTTTCCTACTCTTTGACGGGTTGCGAAGAATTGACAGTACCACTTTTATATAAAGATATATCAAGACTTATTCTGTTTAAAATATGAACTTGATAGTATGTCTAGTTATGGAGGTATTGTTAGCAGACTTTTTATCTTTAGAGTTTTTTTTATATTCTTTTAATTTTTTCATACTTTTTGACGGCTTGCGGTGAATTGACAGTACCACTATTATATATGGATATGTATAAACTTATTCTCTTTAAAATATGAACTTGATAGTATGTGTAGTTATGAGGGTATTGTAGATAATTTGTTAGCAGACTTTTTATCTTTAGAGTTTTTTATATTCTTTTAATTTTTTTCTACTCTTTGACAGCTTACTATGAATTGATAGTACCACTTTTACATATAGATATGTATAGACTTATTTTGTTTAAAATATGAACTTAATAGTATGTCTAGTTATGGAGATATTTTAGATAATTTGTTGGCAGACTTTTTATCTTTAGAGTTTTATTTATATTCTTTAATTTTTTCCTAGTCTTTGACGGCTTGCGATGAATTGACAGTACTACTATTACATATGGATATGTATAGACTTATTCTTTTTAAGGTATGAACTTAATAGTATGTCTAGTTATGGAGTTACTGTAGATAGTTTGTTGGTAGACGTTTTATTTTTACAGTTTTTTTATATTCTTTTCATTTTTCCTACTTTTTAACGGCTTGCGAAATATTTACAGTAACTTTTTTAGTGAGGCCTATGAATAGATTAAATCGTGTTAAAATAATAACTTGATAGTCTTGTTTTGGACTTATTTAAGATTCTTTGTTGGCCGCGATATATCAAATCTTAAAAAGACCAATTTTTAATTTCTTAAATCTGGCTTAATATCTATTTTATGTTTTTTTTTTTGTTTTTTCTTCTACTGTTTATTTAACCCTTAACTACCATGTTGAAAATCTGTAACGTTTATACCATGGCAGGGTCAAATTTGACCTCCCAATTTTTTGCCCTTATTATTTTTCTTTTTTTATATTTGACCTGGAAAACGCTAAGGCAACTCCTGCAACTGTCTTAAAGGCAAAAAAAAAAAATACATAGTTTATGCGAAAATTAACATTAAATTAACATACCAATATTCTTTATAATTTTACAAAAAAAATATATATATATATATATATATATATATATATATATATATATATATATATATATATATATTGTTATAATATTTTTTATTTTATATTATATAGTATAACGATATTTATTATATTTATTTAATTCAACTTTTTACTTACCTCGGCTTAACTCTTTTCTTTTTATAATGAGCATGAGATCATCTCTTTCTCAGGTTGGGTTCAGACAGATTTCATTTCACTTTAATTTATTTTTTTTTTATATATATATATATTATTATTATTTTGTTTTATATTAAATGTTTATTTATTGTTGTTGATTTATTATTATTTTCATTATCTTATATTAAATGTTTGTTTGTTAATATTTTTATTTATATATTTTTTTTATATTTCTTGTTATAAGAAATTTTTATTTATCACTGACCAGATCAAAATCTATTACTACTAGATTTCTAACTTTAAATTAACTTTATATACATTTGATTTATCAGTATACCTAAACTAAACTCTTTATTCCCCTGTATGTCAAATTTCATTTAAGCAACATTTTCAAACATAATTCAACATTTATTATTATTGCTATATACAATCCAACCTTATATTTAAAATATAAAGACAACAATCTATATTTATTATATCATTGGCATCCAAACTTACCATTCATACCAACCTATTACTATAAACCAATCGATTATATTTTTCTAGAATTGATTACTCTTTTCTAGCATCGATTGTCTTATTATATGAGTTTTATGCATTGATCTGGCAACCTAGGGATACGACATGCGTAAGCGAAAAGTGGGACCGGTCCGCCATTACTGTGAGTGCAAATTGTCAAATTTTATAGGTTATATTTTTAGTGTCATTTGTGTGATTAAATTTGAATTTAATTTGTGTTTGAGCAAATTTTGAGTGTTACAAACTTATAAAGTATATAATGCCTTGCTGTGTTATGCGTTCCTGCTCTAGCGATAGACGTTTTTGTGAAAAATCGACTGGAATAACGTTTCATAGGTTAGTATCAAAATTATAAATATTATACAGGACAGTATTATGACAGGTTTGTATAAAATGTGTAAAAGTATGCTTTTAAAATTGCAAAAAAAATCATCTATCAACTTTTGGGCCTACCTATATTGGAATAATACTTTTTCATACCAAATAATATTTATAGATTTCCAAAAAATCCTATAAAATGTAGCGCGTGGATACAGTTTGTCAACAAGTATAATTGGTAACCTTCTAAATTCAGCAGTATATGTTTCAAGCATTTTCTTGAGAAGTACATTAATCGTACGCCATTTCGTTTATCAAATTTAATTTATAGGCATTTTATATTCTTATTTCTATTTAAATATAACCTACATTTGCTGTCCATCCACCAATTTTATTTATTAGTTTTATAGCTAATTGAAAAGTAGAGCTTCATGTTTTGTGTATGCATGAGTATTGTTTGTTTTATTATAGTTCATTTAAAACAATATTAATATACCTTTTTATTTACCTATAATTTATTTCAGATTAGTGCGTTTAAAGGAATTGGTAAAAATGAAGCGAATCGCCAGCTTTGGGGGTGTGCCAGTAAAAGTGACATCGAAGTTATTCAACGTTTTCAGAATAAAGTATTAAGGAACATCGTTGATGCATCCTGGTACTGCCACAATACTGATCTTCATAGGTGTCACTGTCAAAAACCTACTAACTATTGCTGCGTTAGAATATACACATCTGATGCATTTTTTAGGTCTTATGCATTTGTTTATTTACATTGGACACATCTACTACATCTGCGTTTGTTTATTTGAGCTGTAGCTGTCCAGATTACATTTTTTACATCTCTAAAATGATCAGTTACATATACAGGATGTAGCAAGACGTACTATACAAACTTAAATATCACATTTTCAAAACTTTTGGTTGTTTATCAACAATAATTATAAACGTCAGTTGGCTACTCAGTACTACACTTGTCAACTACTTTTCCTTTTTATGATAAATTTAAATTTGCACACGCCTTTGCTATTTTTGAATTAATAATATGCCAACATAGTGTACCTTTAATGATTTTGTCATGAATATTTGCGAGCTGCTTGTATGGAGTATCAGTGACGATTTCCATTATGACAAGTTCCAAGGCACCAAACATTCAGTGCTGTGTTTTGACATATTCAAACATATGGCATACTATGTTAATACATCTTTTGATAATTAAACCTCAGATAAATAAATAAATAATAGATACAGCCCTATCTTGCAATATTTGTAACCAGCATCTTCCCTCACTATATAGCAGTGGTTACACGACTTGATTGGATATTCGCTATTTTGGTTACACAGCTGATTGGTTAGCAAAAAATTGACAGGAATACGTTAGTTAGGTTAGTTATTTTATTGTTATTTTGTGGTTCATTTTGAGTTTATTTCCTACTTTAATTAAAACATTTTTGTGGTTTAAGTTATTTTGGTGCATTTAATTGCTTAAAAATGCCAGTGAATTGTATTGTGTGCTCGAGAAAGTATCTCAAGTTCAGTTCGATAACGTTTCATAGGTAAGTAAATAAAAATCATTACCGCTGCATCACACTTTTTTGAGGGGTATCATAATTCAAAATAAGGTTTAAACAACAAAAATTTATTTTAAAGTTTAAAATAACATTCAACGTCGAATTTCGAAATATTTTATTGTGCCTGTGTTTAATAACTTTGAATTTATTAATAGGCTATCTTTAAATTAAAGTTGTATTGTTATGCACACTGTACATTTAAGAAGGCTCTAGTGGCATTCACTTTAGTTATAAAATCTTAGTGTTGCTTTATTTTAATGACAAAATATATTGTTAGAACACCATAGTTATTTTAAAGTATACTATGTTGCATTCTGTATTACATATGAAATCCTACCTACCTATATGAATAAGAAAACACTATTTATACCTATTTAGGTTTCCAAAAGATCCTCAAACTAGATATATGTGGATGAAGAGTTTGGGTATACGTGAGGATGAAGAGTGTATTCAGTAGAATTTGTTCAAGACATTTTGAGGATTCTGCCTTTGCTAAGTCTCCAGGAGAAAAAAATGTTTTTAATGAAAGGAGTAATGCCCTTATTTTACTCACATCCTGAAGCTGTTCCTCAACTGGAAACTATGTCACATTCTAAACCTTCTACATCTGAAACTAAGTGAGTATTTGAACAAAAACTATAAATAATAAAAATGTTTTTTTGTCTATGTCTAATTAATTTGAATATTCTAAGTAGTAGTAGTAGGGGAACCAATAAATTTTGTAATTTTTTAATTACCTATTCATGTTATTTTAATAACACAATAATATATGTAATTATTATGATATGTTTTCTTATTGTCTAAATTAAAAAAGGTTTCATTTATCTCAAGTGAATGTATATTATATTTACTTATTATAGTTACACGTCACATAATTAATTTAATTTGTAAATTGTGTAGTAGGAAAATGGTTGCCAGTATCGCATCATCCTGGAAATATCTAATTCGTATTCTTGGAGACTTGTCTCGATTCTGCTTACGATCCTTTAAGTCTTTCAAAGTCATCCGTTTTTTCCACAGGTACAGTCTGAAGAACATCTAAAGCATCCCCTTGAAAGGCGATGGTCACATTTACTGACTTTTCTCGTTCAAACTGTTTTCTCGTTCAAACGTCCACGACGAGATTAAAAAAGAATTGGGCAGTAGAAGAACCGATAATTGGATCAATCTCTTACGGCTAAGACAGGCTAAGATACTTCTGGGTAAATGATGAATATAACCAGAAAACATCGTAAGCCTGTGTGAGATCTGTATACCCATTTATAAATAGTAATGTTAGTACCCGTAACGCCATCTATGTTTCAGCTTCATATAAGTGTTTCTCCTAATATCACAGTCATCTGTAGTCTGTGACCCCGTAGGATTATAGATCGTACGTAGATGCCGCCACGAGTACTTAATAAGAGTCAGATGCGCATTGTCTCGCATTACAAGTTTGTATTTCATTTTGAGTTTTGTCTTGTATTATAACCATTACTGAATTACTGTGTTTATCAGAATACTAGAGAATAAAAGCTTACAACAAGGTGTTGTTTTATTGAGTAGTGTATAAATAAGGCATAAATCACAGCCTACATCTGCCTGAGCAAGAACAGGCTTCGTATTGTAACAGGGTTCCTTACCTTATTGTTGGCAACTAAATTATTATTATTATCATCACCCCATTATCCATTATTAATTGTTATTTAACCAAATGAGTACAATAACACAACGTCTAAAATTCATCGAAATTAAGTTTTAAAAGCCAAAATGTTTGAGTTTATCATTCAAAATATTGTGTATTAGAAAACCTTGGCTATATTTTAAAACGGTAATTATGAACTTATCAGTTATTACATAAGTATCACTTTATTCTAAACTGTTATTATAACGTTTGTCTTTGTTTTGTTTTCCAGATCTAACCCAACTATTTAATAAAATGAATTACATAGGTACCTACCTATTATAAAAATTGTTTTTTTAACCCTATATACTTTCCCAATTATTAAAAACCATAAATATTTTGTGCACAAAATTTAATTAACTTAAAAGGGACTAACAATAAACAGATACATTATTCTATTTTTTATTACATATATAAGCGGTACTCATAATAAATCAATAAAAATAATTTACAAAAGAATCGATATTATTAAAAAATATTAGTACAAAAATTTAGAATTTATAAAACCTATCATTGCAACGTTTATTCACGTTATTTGTGTATAAAAATAATGTATGTTTTTAATTTAAAAAATATATGTATTGGTCGACTGAAAAATTCATTATTGACGGTTTTCCATAAACATCTCATATTAGAAACATTGATCCATTGAAATATCTCAAAACTAATAAAATAATATAAATCAAAAGCATTTCTATTGACATTTATTTGATACGCTACTGGATAATAAAAGTAAACAAACCCCGCTCTTCCCCTCCTAACAACTGGCTTGTATATGTTGCTTTCAAACAAACGCAATGTAAATTTTTGACATTCAGTTATCTATTATTATTTATTTATCTGAGAATTAAACTCTTTTAGCTTGGTTACTATGTAGAATTGGATATTCGTTCATAGGACATTTTTTAATGCTTGAAATGAATTCAGGAATATATTCAAGTTTGTACAGTGCACATTATGAACATACTGTATATAAATTCTCATAATAATAAATATTTAACATCAATACTCACTTAGTCTTTTTTAATGAGACTAGCAACAAAATCATAACCATTTGTTTAGTATTAAAAATAAATATCACACATAGATATGGATAAGAAAATATTAAAACTTTATTCTTTGTATACTTTTATTTAATTACAGCACACATTATTTGCACAACGGTGTTTTACTTGTTTTACAGTAAGATACTTATCTTTAATGTTCAAGTTTTTAGAATTTGAACTTGGATTAGGCCATTTTCGTCAATTTTGTTCTTAGAACTTTTGAAAAATCACTTGGGTAGTACTCTCACAAATGTATTTCTTATTTTGCCTAGCGAAGGAATTGTGTATTAGGAAGTATTCTGGTTTTTACCTTAGTGGTTTAGAAAAGCACTTACAGTGGATATTTTTCCTAACTCGTCAAACATTTATTACCTAGATGTTGGCCTCTCTTTATTACCAGCCTACAATTTTACTGTTAACTTCATCTGACTTTGACTATGATTGAGACTTCAACTTTATCTTCACATTCTTGTCTGACTTTCAATCATACATGCATGATTATTGTGCATAGACCAATTAAATTGGACCGGCACACTTGTGGTGCATGTGTGTTACTACGGTAGACCTTTACATAAATATATATTCATAATCTCTGCAGATGGTGAGAAGCCCAGATCAAACCAACCATCATAATATCGTCATTGGATCTATACATAGGTCTCAAGTAAGATCACTTCATATTTTACATTTGTTAGAAGTGCACCTGCACACCGCTGGTTGGGGCTTCGCTGATTTACTGAATGTCTTGCATTAAGATAACACCTTTCAGTCTGAATCTACGAAAGTACCAAGACCAAGTAAGATTAATCCACTTTTTGATTTCCTGAATAGTGTGTATCTACCTACACAGAGATTGCTTATTAGCCATTTTCCGCGAGCCTTGCATTAAGTTTCGTATCTGATTATCGAGCTTTTAGAGTATGAGCATTTGTTCTTAATTTCGAGAAAGCTGTTAATTAAAGTAAGGTTAGATTAGTTGACAGTTGCGACCTTGTACTTTAAAGCCAGAAAGCATTGGGCTCATAGAAAAATTAAGTATTGGGTTATTTATGTGCCCTAGTGCAAACGTGTGAGGACTGATCTAATAAATCGAACTCTGTTTACTTTTGTCGCTTATGTGAACCAAAAATATACTATTTATTTTTTCTGTGAATGATTTCAACGCTTTAGGGTTAATTCCACCATTGTGTTAAAGTTTAAACTATTAATTGAAGATTAAAATTTTATTTTAAATAAAAATGTCATTTTAAACTTCGTTAAACCCAATGGTGGAATCGGCCCCAAGTTAGTTATGTCATGGTCATTGATTAGTTGCAATTTTGCAAATAATATATTCTCCAGCACTTAATAGCCACTTGAGTGATAATTAAATTAGTTATATTTTATTTCTTTCATTTACTTTATTCAGCACCTTTCGGCTGAAAACCGGGCATATTTAAGCTTTTAAACCCCCTTCTTTTATACCCTCGGCCTTCCACCACCTTTTAACTCAATGTCAATAAAAAAGGAAATTCAGTTTTTTATAGTTCAAATAATGATACTTAACCAGAAATAGTACAATAAAAACTTGTAAATCCGGTGCTGCTCTTCCGCCATTTTAGTGAGTGCAAAAGCCACGCCTACCGGTCCCAGTTTTGTATATCAAAAATAATGCATATGACGTATCCTTACGTTGCCTTATCAATGGTTTTATGCAATATTGATTAGAATCGATTTTCTTTCTGAAAATCGAAATTCTGTCCCTTTGACAAATGACATATTTTTATTAACTATAAAATTATTATAATTACGAAAACAGATAAATATTCTTTACATAAAATTCATATGATATTAGAATAATTAAAGTAAGTAAATAACAATATTTAAATATCTACATTATTTACGAATTATCTATACCATTGGTATGTTTAGAAAATATACTAAGTCACTTTTTGTTTTAGTTTAATACAAAAGAATTACTCACTCAACACGGAATGTTTATACAGTTTCAATGCCTTGTTATATACCTTATACAAAGCAAATTTATCCAGACTGTGAAGTTTCATGTCCATCCTCCACATCGAACGGTAGGTATCGTCTTTGTTTCACAAAAAAAATCGTGAAAACACTCATTTACAAATGTACTACTTTAAAATATTTACTTAGTTGAAATTTGACTATACTCTTTCTTTAATTAATCCTAATTTTACTTTTTAGATTAATTTCAAGAAAATTTCGGCATCTTCCTTCTTTGGAAGCCCTGAATCAACAACATTGTTATTTTACCATGGCATCCCTTTTCCTTAACAATCAATCGACCAATGTTAATACATATTAATAATTGATATTATAAAATATATTATGATTTGGATATTTCTTACAATTTATGCTAGGACAAGATGTGTTTGATTGTTATTTTGTAAATTTTAACCTTTTATTTACAAAATTTGTTGATATACAATTTTAATTCAAGTAAGTACAAAATTTTATTTGTTTATATTAATGCCAATCAGAATAATGTTCCCATTTGTTACAAATTTGACAGTTCACATTTAGAAATATATGCTATACAGGGTGTATAAAATTTTACAATTATTATTAATTCATTTCAAAGGAAAATTTTTACTTTTCTTTTTAGCATTATTTTTGAGCTGTCTTTTTATAACATGACAATATATATATATATATATATATATATATATATATATATATATATATATATATATATATATATATATATATATGGAAAGGATTATGCCAATGCTCTTAAATCCATCAAAGAAACAGTTAACCTGGATAGGATCGGGGTACAGATTAAAAATATCAGGAAGACTGCACGGGGAGATGTGCTCATGGAGATACTAGGAGGTAAACAAAAAGCACAGGCGCTTAAAGGAGCTATAGAAAAAGAAAACAATGAATCCAAAGTAGAAATTCGAAGGGATACGAGTTTCTTTGATGGATTTAAGAGCATTGGCATAATCCTTTCCATCCGTCCTCATGATGATTTTTTGGGTGTTTTCTTGTTCTTTAGTTACTTTGTCAGTACAGTTGTTCCATATTGTTACCTGGGTTTCCGTTTTATGAAATAACGCTTCCGTGCATTTCCTGATATATCGGTCTTTTGGATATTCTGTGGTAATCATGTTTATTTTTTTATCTTCGTTCCCGTTAATTTTTGATTTAATCTCCTCTATTTGATTATAGATCCTGTCAGCTTCATGTACCGTAGTTAGGGGGACCACCCATAGGTGATTTGTTTTTTTCTCTTTTCCTCCATCCTCATTCACCATTTCGGTTGTCTCCTTAATGTGTCTCATTTCTGCTATTCCTTTTCGTACCAGCGGCCTAATATCAGTGAAATGTGCGCTGACTTCTCTCGCTAGGTTTTCTTCTATGGCTTTCTCTGGGTCTACGAACAGTACCATATCACCAGGGTCCATTTTCTTCCTGTCTTGTAATAACCTTTTATTTGTGTATAGCCTGTCCGTCCATGTAAGATCTATAATTTTCTTTAGACCTTCTCATCCTCCTTTCTTTTCTAGCTCTTCCTCGCATAGCTTTTCTTGTTCTATCTTTATAGCACGTGTTTCTTGCTCGATCATTCTTGAGTCTACTTGCGTTTCGATGGTTCTCGTCTCTTTAGTAATTGTTGGTGCTTTTGTTTCTTCCTTTCGGCTCACCTTAGTTTTTTAATCGTTACTATATTCTTCAAAGTCATCCATTTTTGTTTTCATCCTTTCGATTTTTCTTTTTAGTTCTTTTACTCCTTTCTTAATTTCTACTTTCGTGTTAGTGTTGCCTATGGCCGTATCATGTAAGCTTATTACTATTTGTTGTATGTCGCACATTTGTTTACATAAAATCGTGTATTTCGTTTCCATCATTTCTTCAGGGCTCCTTTGTCGCTTCTTTCCTGCAATCAGTTCTGTTTCGTTCGGGATCAGAGCCTGTTTCTTCATTTCATTATTTTCTAGGATTCTATTAAATGCCTGCAGTGTGGCATTGAGCGGTGGCGAGCGGTTTAGAGAATTTATCCTACTGTGCTCTGCCACAACCTGATCCTCGAACCTTTTTCTCTGTTCCTCTTCCACGTTGGTTTTAAATTCGTTACTTAAGTCTGATTCCAGTATATTCTTTGTTCCAGTGTTGATTTCAGAAGCCACGGCCTGGTTCCCCTCCGTTGCTACCACAGATTTAGTATTTATATTCTCCATGAAGTTCCCATGAGTAGCTAGGGAAAAAATAGCGGTCAGCTCCTACAGAGCCCCGCATGTAGCAGTAAGGCCTTCCTTTCGGCTACCCCGCACGCCCTCGCCATGACGCCGGGGGGCTGCTCGCGACCCTCTTAGGGGGGCCATTCATCCGTCACCGCAGTTCCCAGGTTTGGATTCCGTTTTTGGTTTTTCTGTCGGGGTTTCCCTTCCCTTAGTCAACATGGTCCCCGTTTTATGGCACCGGGAACTCGCCATTCGCCCTCCCTGTTCAGGATCGGACTTACCGGTTTGCTTTTGTTAGCTGGGCTGATGTTCTTGAACTGGTATTTATTGGTGTCACCTAGTCGACATCAGTGACCCCACCAGTGCCCCACCGACCATTTTTCAGCTGTTTGTCGGCTTCACTACCCATTCCCGTCCCGTTAAGGCTCGAGAACAGGGAGCTACTAAACCACTCCACCAACGATAAGGTCTTACAGCTCCTAGGAGTGGAACCTAACCTAACCAAACCTAACCTAATCTAACCATAAAAACTTTTTTAAACTAACTTTGGCAAGAATTAAAGAAGACAAGACAAGAGTAAAGAATTAAATTGGCATCCAATAACAAATAATATTCATATTTTATTAATTAACAGATCAAACGAAGCAATTTTTATGTACATTATATCAGAAGCACTATTTTCCTACAAATTTGATTTATAGAGGTAAAAAAATAGACACGTACTTTAGTGTATAAATATTTAATAAAAATAAGCGAGCGCTTTCGGCTGTACAACGCATGTTCGAAATTCACTAAATTTGTTTACGAAGGATATTTTTTTCAAGTAATTAGACATTCGAACAAATTGTTATCGATTAAAAAAGAATTCAAAGAAAATTACTTTCGAACGAAATGTGTTCGAAGAAATTTATTTTTGAATAATATGTATTTAAACTAAATAACTTTCGATCAAAATGTTTTCAAACTAAATGACTTTCGAACAAAATGTTTAAGAACAAAATTCCTTCGAACGAAAAGATTCGAGCAAAAAATTTTCGAACAAAATTCCGCGACCCTACTGTAACATATCCTAGTACCAAGCCAAAGACAAAAATATCACTGAGCTTAGGTACGCATGCCACAGTATTTCAGGCAGAAATAGCAGGAATACATCACTGCGCAAAAAAGGTATTAAATGAAAAAACCAATGCCATATACTCAAACAGTCAAGCGACGTTAGAAGCACTCAGTTCTATGCAGGCACACTCAAAGCTTGTGTGGGACTGTTTGGAGCTGGGTAGTAAGCACTAACTAACATTAACGTGGGTACCAGGTTATAAAGGACATAAGAGCAACGAATATGTTTAAAAAATATTAGAAATGGTGGGAAAATGCACCAGGACAAAGACAGACCGAAAAGTTGTTTAAAAGAATCATCGCCTAAACTCACCGAATAAAGTTCTCAATGCTATGTACGAGTAGGTAATAATTTTGACACATATTTTAATTCATTAAAACGTATATATTTATACTTTTTTATTATACACGTTTGCCTTGAACATCGTCTTGTATTATATACCTTTTGAACTTTTGTCTGCTTGAGCAAGTTTTAAACGATTGTACATACATTTTATGTACTTAAAACGTATTCTTAAATATGTTTGAAATTAAAGTAAATAAAGCTATTACATTATGCTCTATAACTATATATTTTAAAGTATTATATTTAAGATGACATCGAATATCGAAAAAAACTTCTTGGCAAAGCTGGCTAAAATAATGAACATAATCACTGCCCACTATGTTAAAAATTTTGAAACCCAGCACAACTCATTGGTTAGCTCTGTCTAAAGTGAAGACAGTATTATTGAAATGTGAAATGTTTTAACAGAATTGTTCAGACTTAGAACACGAATCTAAAGTCGCTATAATTATTGGAAATTCTGTTTCAATCCAAATAGAGTGCAGGAGAAGATAAATACAAAATAAGATTCCCTTTAAAAAATTAAAAACTGACGTTGAATTTCAAAACTGATATATTTAATTAAATCAATAAAACAAGAACAAAATATAAAAGCATCAATCTAGATCATAATGAAACTAAGTAGTCTGCATGTCTTCAGTTTTCAATACCCTCCCTGTTTCATTAAGATCTATGATTTGAATATTACTTCTTAAAAACAAAAACTTTTCTTTTGGCAAAGGTTTTGTCAATATATCGGCAAGCTGTAGGTTTGACTGGATATAATTCAACTCCACAGCTCTACAACTTGTCGAATTTAATTATATTTAATATCCACATGTTTCGTCCTTTTATGAAATTCTGGATTGTTCGCTAGTCTTATGGCACTTTGGTTATCGACTTTAATTATGGTAGGTAATTTTTCAAAATTTTTAAGACAATCCAGCTCTTGAATTAGACGTCAAATCCAAACAGCTTCCCTACAACCATATGATAAGGCAATATACTCAGCTTCTGTGGTAGATAGGGCTACGACTTCTTGTCTTTGAGAGAACCAACTTACAGGAGTACCATCAATGGTAAAAATGTATCCACTTCTAGATTTCCTTGTTTCTACATCTCCAGCATAGTCTGCGTCTCTAAATCTAAGCAAAAGATCATGTTGAATATTTTGCTTTCCAAATACTAATCCAAAGTTTTTACTTTAAGTATCGAAATACTCTCTTAGCTACAGTCCAATGCTCCTTGCCATAACAGGAATTGACTTAAGTAACTAACAGCGTATGATATATCAGGGCGTGAAACTGTAGCTAGAAATAATAAAGTACCAATAGCTTGCCGATAGGGAATATCAATATCTACATTTATCTTCTTCTGTAAAGTCAGTCCTGGTTGAAAAGGGGTATTATACGCCGACACTCGAACGGCGGATATAACTATTGAAATGTTATAAAGAGTTTCTAGACACTTTGAAACACACTATACATAACAATTTTGGGTCCGCTAACACTTATTAAAAAAAAAAAAACCTTAAATTCCTTAAAATTTGTTGTCGGATCTCCATCATAAAACAAATGTGAAATAAACCATTTTCACTGATTTCTTGTTGTAAAAACTTCTAAATATCCATATAAGACCATTCATAGAGCAATAAACCGTACCAAATGTTTTCATAAACGATCAAATTTTCTTATTTTTCATTTTTAGTTTGTTATAAAAACAAATAAACACTAAATTATTTTAAATGACAATTATTGATGTGTCTAGTTTCTATAAATGCGGTGTTGCCAAATCGAGTAAGAAAACATATAAGTCAGGAAATAGTTCGGTTAGTGAAAGTTGGCTGAAAAATTACATAGTGTCTGGCCAGCAGGTAAATTTGGATCTCGAAGTGAAAACATTTGTAGTAATCACAGACAACCATCTTTTTATTTCATTTCATGATGATTGTACGTTAATTACGGCATGTCAGTACTTATCTAATATTTAAAAAAAAATTCAATTTGAGCTGTGTCCAGGCCGTTGGAGTTTATGCCGGTCGGCGTAGCCAGATATGGTTTAAAAATTTTCTGGTGGCGGCAAAGCCGCCACCTTACAAGAAATGGTTCCTTCATTTTCTTATTATATATTTTCTTATTATTAGATGCCCACGATACAAGACACGTTCGTTAAAAGTTGGGATCGAGGTTTACTGGCCAGATGCTAATGAGGGTTGGTTAGGTTAGGTTAGTTGAAGAGTTTTTAAAACTAGCGGGAAAATTGTATAATCCTTGCAATTTGGAAAATATCAATATTGACGTCGAAGAGTATTCTGCCGATGAGGGTGAGGAAGAAGATCTTGATATGGGTATTTTTTAAATTGTTTGTTTTATATAATTTTTCTGATTCTAAAGTCAATTGGTTGGCCTGGTACAACGCAGGGCATAGGTAAAAATTACCATTGCTATGTAATACATAATTGATATGGCAAAATTTTATTTCTTTTAGACACATGTCACACTGCCAATGTTAATTGTCATTGCGGTTATGAAAATTGGATCATTTTGACGAAGTTTAACTTGGTCGTAAATTAAGAAAATAATACTGTTTACGAAAAAATTTGGATGGTTTATTGGATTATGGATGGTGTAGTATTGTTATTTAGCAGTTTCTATAACAAGAAATTAATCAAAATGTAGTTCAAATTTTTTCAACATCGAAATTGAGGGATACATTTTAATAGTTTTAAGGTAAGAAAAAAATATTTTATAGCGTTTGCATATACTATATTTTTTGTTTGTGATAGTTCTAATTTCCAATTTTGATAAATAACGGCTATTCATCAGATAGGAAGGTATCACCCAGCGAGCACATAACGTTGCCAAGCCTTTCGGCAATGTTGTTTTAAGGGAACGTAATAACATTACTATACAACGTAAATGCAACTTTAATGAGAACTAGTTGGGGGAAATCAAAACCTCGCGAAACATCTGTTACTTACGTATTTAACCTACCTATTAACGTAGATGTTTTTGTGCTAGTTGGGCATGAGCCATATATCGTAATGCAATTGTAAAACTTTAAATTTGATTTTCTCGAAATAATCTTTTTTTGACATGACACCTTTATCCACTCGTTTCTTTAATTATGGAACAGTGGTGCAAGGACCATTCACTGTCTATGAATTCCAAGAAGACAGAAATGGTCGTTTTCACAAGGAAAAGGAGGAAAATGTAAATAAAACCTCTAGAGCTCCTAAACATAAAACAAAACTTTGCAACAGAGCTGAAGTACCTAGGTAGCTCCTTTGACAACAAGTTAACATGGAACTCACACTTAGAAAATAGAGTCAAAAGAGCATACATTGCTTATGAACAATGCCGCCGAACCGTGGGGCGCACCTGGGGTTTCTCCCCCAGAGTTGTCACATGGACTTAATGGCGATCATAAGACCTATGCTTACATACGGTGCAGTTGTCGGGGTACCGAAAATCCAAAAATTGACAGCTATCCGCAAACTAGAACAAATTCAAACAACAGCATGTCTCAACATAACAGGATCCATGAAAACCACACCAACCAGATCCATGGATGTCGTTCTTAGTCTCACTTCCCTTGATATTTACATCAAAGTTGTTCTGATGACAATGACACGCCTCTGCACGGTTGGAATAGAAACTGATGTTTAGAACAGAAGAGCCGGAAGTGGCAGGTACGATTTATATCTACTCCGACAGTTCTAAAACAAAACAAGACTCAGGATGTGGAATATACTCCAATTCCTTGAACCTCAATATACAATGGGCTGTGAGCAATGTAGTTCAAACCGAGCTCACGAAGATTGTCATAGCAGCAAAAGAAATCACCATAAACAATATGACTGGTAGGCACAAGCACATCTATACAGATAGCAGATAAGCACTAATTACCCTGAACAGACTACGAATTTACTCAGGGTTAGTACTAGATTGTCACGAAGCTTTGGTAAGAGTATCCATCAACCAAATACTTTTTGGACATGGCCCTTATCTATTGGACTGACAACATGGGTAGTGACAGACCTAATTAAAGAACATTCCCTTGTGAAATTCAAGGAAAGATGGGATGAAACCAGAAACTGCAGAGTTGCCAGGGAGCTTTTAAGTTATTCTGACAACACTACACTATTACTAAACAGAATTTGCGCCTGATCACAGGTATTCGGACTGGTCATTTCCAAGTACGGAAGCATCTCCATATAATGGGGCTGTCATAATCCGCACCCTGCAGGGGGTACGAACAAGAAGATGAGACCATTGAGAATATCTTCTATGATTGCCTGATGCTCTTATTTATTAGAAGATTTGTTTTCGGAGAGTATTGGCTAACACCGGCCGATATAAGAAAACACCTCTTAGCGACGTTGTAACCTACATTCAATCTGTAGACGGACTCACGTGTTTATTATCTTAGGAGGATACACAATGGGCATAGTGAGGCCTAAGTGCATGGGGTAACCCACCCTCCACACGTTACATATCCAGAAGTACTGTAGGTAGCTGCATGCATTTCGATTGCATCATGATAGCAGTGACTTGGTTCCTCGGAATGAGTTTGGCATATATAATAATTATTGTTTTATATTATTGTTTCTTTACTGTATTAATTCGAATGGTTTAAAAAACAAAAAAAAACAATTTAAATAAAAGACTAAGAAATTATACGATGCATAATACAAAGTCGTAAATTATCATTATTGTAGGTAATACTGATTTAGAAATTTTAAAAATAAAACATTTACAGCTGGATTCAAAAACGTTCATTAAAATTAACGAACAGCGCAATGTTTTTTTTTATGTAATAAAAATCGGTAAAATCCGCCAACGGTCGAATGGGCTATTTTTAGATCCTCTTAAACACACTTCAAATTTCTTTTTTTGCCCTGCAAACGCTTTAAAATAATTTTTTCTTACCTTAAAACTTTAAAATGTTTCCTCTAATTTCGATGTTGAAAAAATTTGAACTACATCATTTTGATTAATTTCTTGTTATAGAAACTGCTAAATAATAATACTAGATCATCCATAAAGCAATAAACCATTCCAAATTTTTTCGTAAACAGTTTATTAAAGTTCGTCAAAATTATCTAATTTTCATGAACCCAATGACAATTGACATTGGTAGTGTGACGTGTGTCTAAAAGAAATACAATGTTGACATATCAATTATTACATAGCAATGGTCATTTTTACCTATTCCCTGTGTTGTACCAGGTCAACCAATTGACTTGAGTATCAGAAAAATTATATAACACTAACGATTTAAAAATTACCCATATCAAGATCTTCTTTCTCGCCCTCATCGGCAGAGTACTCTTCGACGTCAATATTGATATGCAATAAGAAGACGAAGCAACGACTTCTTGTAGCGAAGCCGCCACCAGAAAATTTTAACCCATACCTGGCTACGCCGACCGGCATAGACCCCAACGGCCTGAACACAGCTCAAATTGAAAAAAAAAGTATTTTTTACAAATATTAGATAAGTAACGACATGCCGTAATTAACGCACAATCATCATGAAATGAAATAAAAAGACGGATATTTGTGATTACTACAAATGTTTTCACTTCGGGATCCAAATTCACCTGCTGGTCAGACACTATGTAATTTTTTGGCTACGGCGTATGGTCGAGCCATTTCCAAACAGCCAACTTTCATTAACCGAACTATATTTCCTGGTGTATGTTTTCTTACTCGATTTGGCAACACCGCATTTATAGAACCTAGAAACGTCAATTATCATTGAAAATAATTTACTATTTGTTTTTTTAACAAACTGAAAATGAAAAATAAGAAAATTTGATCGTTTATGAAAAAAATTGCCATGGTTTATTCCTCTATGAATGGTTTAATATTGATATTGCTACCTACTTTCTGTGCCTAAGCACCGAGGTGGGATTTATGTCAATCCAAAGTTGGATGCCGACTAACTACAGTGAAGAAGGGGGTGAGTCGTAGTAAAAGTTATGTTCTTCAGTGGGCGCCAGAAGCTTAAACTCACATCCAACAATCCATGTGACAGTTCACTACCAAACTCCAAATAGGAAACTATAGCATCTCTTCTACAAGGCCATCAAGCAGCTACAAATCGAGTATGCTCCAAATATGTTAAAAGTGTACTTTACCATAAAAATAAATGTTGACAGTTAGCAAGTGGGGATAAATAATAAGTTAAGTTAAATATATACCCAAGTTTAATAAAATAAATTGTTAAACATGTTGACATGGGGGGTCAACTTCGTTACCACTATGAAATGTACTGATATTTAACAAATAAACAAATAATTAAATCACTTAATACCTTACTAACAGATTCCCCAAATATTAACAGTAATCCAGTATCACTGGGAGTAATATTTACAACTAAAATACTATATCAAGCTTAAAAATCATTAAATGGGACTAGGGGTAATCGTAAAACTATAAAACATGAAGTGTGTACTGTATTCATCAAGAAAACAAATAATAGTGTACTAATTACGGACGCTAGGGGTAAAAACAAGTAAAATACTGTTACTTATTAAAATATTAATTACCCATAAATAATATATAACCCACGAAGAGCTCTTGGTGAAGTGTTTCGGGTTTAATAAATATACTGTGAACCATAAACCCCTAAGCCTCGTTTACATTAGGTTTAGATAAAATTATATACTAATAACACCCCCCAATAAAATAGATTAAATAGTAATAAGTGATATAAAAAAATAAGATAGCAAAAACTTGCAGTACACTGTGACTTCTTCCCAGTAGACGTTGATGTATCTGCTTCGTTAGCAGCATACGAATCAATCAGCTGATCACAAGATGTGCTAGTCAGCCCGTCACAAGAAGTGTTGGCCCTTCACAAGGAGTATCAGCCTGTCACAAGAATACTGGCTCGTACCAAGAATACTGGCCCGTCACAAGAAGTGTGTGCCCGTCACAAGAAGTGTGTGCCCGTCACAAGAACCCCTTTTTTAATCCGCAAAGGGGAACAAACTACGCACCAGATCAGCTTGGGACGGTAAATTCGTGAACGACTTATTCAGAAGGACTACATATATATGTGGACATAATCGAGATTCAACACGTGGTTAGATATATCCTCTCTAAGAGCTCCTACAACATGTGGACACCAAAAAATACTACCAAATCCACACTGTTGTAACTTAACACAAAAGGTTGCTTCGCAATATCCCAAATGGATTGAAACGACTTCCAATAAATTTCGAAACAATCTTTCAAATTAAAAACCTCGTGTCGAATAATCGTCTCGAAAAAATCCAGAACCCAATGTCACTTCAAAAAAAACAGTAATACCAACATACCTCAGTGACAGATAGGTGTCCCATCAGCGCCCTCTATTACGAAATAAATTCTTGACAGAGAGGGCTAAAATAAGCAAATAAACGAAATAAACAGCCTAACTAAACTCAACTAGAGGTCCTATGTACCCCAAACTGATCATATACTCGCACGTAACATCAGAACGGAAACGCTAGACCGACATCTTAAATACAGGGCAGCCACATGCTCACCCAGTGTAACAGAAGGACCGCTCTGTTCGAATATCGAACCAAAAGCACAGTGGTTAAAAATGCGGGTATAGAAGGACCCATTAAATAATTTCACACGAATAAAAACTAGTGTATTCTTATTTTTGTGAAAAGCCGCTATATGGCCAAATTTAAACGTTACAATATTAAGCCGTTTCTACAACAAGAAATCAGTGAAAATGGTTTATTTCACATTTATTTTATAATGGAGACTAGACAACAAATTTTAAGGATTTTGAGGTAAACAATTTTTTTTTTAGTGTCAGCGGACCCAAAATTGTTGTCGTATTGTGTGTTTCAAAGTGTCTAGAAACTTTCTATAAAATTTCAATAGTTATATCCACCGTTCGAGTGTCGGCATATAATAGCTAAAAATTTTAAAACTATTTAATTTCTAATTACTACTTATTTAAATACAACTACTTAACTATACTACAGTTTTCACAAAACGCTAATAATAATATACCAAACGTTGCTCTTCATAAATTGACAGCTATATTTGACATTAAACCTCTAAAACACTGAGAAAACTTGGCAGTTTTTTGTCCACGAATCGACCATTTAGTTTCGCTTCTTGGGTAGGTATTCTTTGCCGTCATCTACATAAAACGCTAAATAGATTTTGTCACCATTAATTTGTCCAAAATAAACGCACTGGTTTGCGTTTGCTGGTTGTAACTGGAACTGTTTTAGGAAAGTTTGGAATTTATGGTGCTTGTTTTAGACCATACAAGCTTTTATTTTGTCTACATTACATACTTAATTATCGACTTTATTAAAACCTTTAGGCTGCTTCATGTAGATCATCTCTTCTAGATCTCCATAGAGAAAAGCAGTTTTTATATCAAATTGTGCTATTTAGAGATCTTCTCTTGCAGCAACAGCTAACAAAATTCTTATATAATCGTACCTTGCAACCGGTGCAAATCAGTCACGTAGATTATAACTTACTTCATTTTCTTGAGGAGTATCGCTGCTACTTGAAGCCTCATTAGGAGTATCGCTGCTACTTGAAGCTTCATTTTCATTGCTTTCTATTTCAATACCCTTATTTTTAGTACATTCAATATCTTTATTTTCAAAAGTAAGTTATAGATAGGTATAATTTTTAAAACTATTTTCAAAAACGCCATATTCATCAAACTGTACATTTGCACTAACAAAAATGTTTATTTTTTGTGAATGCCAGAGCCTATAATTAGAAAATTTATTTTCATATCCAACAAAAAACCATTTTCTGACTTCTTGGATCCCATTTCTTCCGTCCTTCTTTAGAATTGTACATATATGCTATAGAACCAAAAATGTTCTAATGATCTATTTTGGGCTTCTTTTTGTACCATCTCTCATACGGTGTCTCTTGATTTGCTAGTTTTGAAGCAGTTCTATTTAAAATATGTACAGCGGTATTTGTTACTTCAACCCATAATTTTAATGGAAGATTTTTAGAATAGAGCATAGAACGGGCACTTTCTGTTATTGTTCTCATTTCTCTTTCAGATTTTCCATTTTGTTCATGACTGTATAGTGCTGATGTTTCCATTATTATTCCATGATCTCGAAAGTAGTCCTTCATCTTTTGATTTATGTATTCTCTACAGTTATCGCATCGCAAGATTTTTATAAAATTTTCAGTCTACCTTTTTACAAGAGTTTCATATTCGACAAATCCGTCAAAAACTTTAGATTTGTGTTTTAAGAAGTAAACAGTTCTGTATGCAGAGTAATCATCTTCGAATAGCAAAAAATATTTGGACCCCACGGAAGTTTAAACATTCGAGGGGCCAAATACGTCATAATGAATATTTTCTCTGGATTTTTCTACTTTTTGACTGGCAGACCGGGTAAATGTTCTTCAATTTTATTTTCCTAATTTACGTCCTTCACAAAACCATTCAGTTTTATTTTATGGCATTAAAAATTCTATACCTAAATTTTTTAAGGTGTCTTTGACATATTTAATGTCTGCATGTCCCAATCTTTCGTGCCAGATTCTTAGGCTGTTTGTAGCAATTACGTTACATTCTACACTTTCTTTGACTGTAAACAACGTCATAAACATATTTCCCTTCTTTAAACCAACACATGAAAGCTCTCCAGCTGGATTATAGAATTCGCAATAATCATTATTAGCATGCATTACGAAACCTTTATCCGTAATTTTGCCAACAGATAATAGATTTCTTCTTAGGTTTGGAATATATAAAACATCAGTCAATATCTTCTCTTTCCAGGTGCCATTAACAAAAGCAGTTACTTTAATTTCACCAGATGCTTCTGCATGTACCTCTTTGTTATCAGCAATTTTTACTTCATCTTCGTTTCTCAGTATTTTCAAATTTTTAAACCATTATTTTCTAAACGACATATGAGCACTAGCACCCGAATCAGCTATCCAAACATCTTTTTCTCCATTTGGCCAATTTTTAAAGCGGCTTGGTAAATCACATATCAAAGCTTCCTGTCCTTTATTATCATTATTTCTATTGGATTTCCTGCGAGGACACTCTTTCCACCAATGCCCAACTTGTTTGCAATATCCACACTTGGTTTTCTGTTTTAATTCTTAAATATTCTGTTTTGATTTGGTTTGTGTGTGTGATTTTCTTAGAGATTGGGCTTGGAACGCTAAGCTATCATTTTTATTTCCAGAAACTGATAACTTCTGCTCTTCTTTTAATAGTCTTTTAATTAAATCTGAGAGCGTTTGTTTGGTGGAATCAACGGAACCCCAGGCAGTAATCAGCATTGCAGATTTTGACGGTAGGCTATTAATAATTTTGGACATAATTGCAACATCAGATAAGTCTTCTCCCATATCTTTTAATTGCTTAACCAAAAAATCTACTTCTGCTATGAATAATGTAATATCTTGATTTTTGTTCATTTGCAGCTCATAAAACTTTTGATACATGATATGTTTGGAAACTTCTGCCTTTTGTTTATGAACACTAATTAGCTTTTTCCACATTTCTGCTGCTGTTTCGCAATTTACGAGGTAAGTCAAGTACTTTTCATTAATGGTAGTAAGGAACATTACCATTGCCTGGTTATTTTTTTCTTCCATAGTTTTAACCTAACGGCTTCTGTACTTGGAGATTTTGTTTCAGTTCCATCTACGATATGCATTAGATCACTGGCATTTAGCATAATATTAATACTAAATTTCCATAACTGGAAGTTTGTTACATCAAACTTAATAATACGAGCAGCCATATCAGTTGAATTTGAAGCCATGATTTCTTAGAATCCTCTTATCTAACTGTGTCAACTAATTTTTCAGCAATTTTTCTCTAATATATCAAATGATGTATTTTCTTCAGAAGATATGTCTAGCTGGGCCCATAACCTATTGGAAATTCTGTTTCAACCCAAATAGAGTGCAGGAGAAGATAAATACAAAATAAGATTCCCTTTGAAAAATTAAAAATTGACGTTGGTTTTCAAAACTGATATATTCAATTAAATCAATAAAACAAGAACATCAAACATAAAAGCATCAATCTAGATCATAATGAAACTAAGTAGTCTGCATGTCTTCAGTTTTTATTAATAATAATATATAATGAGTTTGTAACGGTTTTAATCGAACGTTATGCCTTATCGCCTATTTCTGTCTCAAAACTAGCAGAGAATTAACTTATAATCTAGAAATTACCTTGAATATGCTCCTGTCGTAGAACTTCATTAGATTTTTCGAGAAAACACAGCTTTATTCAAATGGGATTTAGCGTAACTGGTGTAAATGTTCCTTCTTAGGACTCACATAATTTTTACAAGGTTACACTGAATTTCACTATGGTTTTCAGTAGTAGTTTTGACTCTTAAGATATTGTTCACAATAACCTCTGTATTTTGTTGATTTTATTCAAAAGGAATTTAGCGTAACTGGGGTAAATGTTCCTCCTTAGGGCTCACATAATTTTTACAAGGTTACACTGAATTTCACTATGATTCTCAATAATACTGTTCACTTGTAGAAGTGTAGTTTACAATGTTTTTAGTATTTTGTAGGTTAAAACTGATGTCGGATGTCAATTAATTTAATGAAGTATGCCTGTCGCATTTCGAGATGTCTATCTTTGTTCGATAAGTGATTCTTAGGTAATGCCTCTCTCTCTCTGCTTGACGTAGGACAAGGGGACGTCATATGTCTGACCTCGATTCATACGCCAGTGATTCGTGAACTAAGGAGTGCTCGTTTAAGCGGTGGTTGCTTTTCATGGGCAAATTTTTGGGTTTTCTTGTTGGTCGAGCAGCGTTAACAGAGCTGTCAGCCTGAATGCGAATGGTCGCATTCTAGCAGTTGAAGGAGGTCATTGGTCGCACAGTATAACCAACAATAATTTCTAGAGATCGGACAGTGGCGATTGGTTTAAATGGGTTTTCTTTGAAGTGATTCTGCGAAGTCGAGGTTTTATGCTAGGGGGCGAAGAACGGCGTAATTTATAACACGTGGCAGCTTCGTCTTTCTTTCCAACAAGGAATGTTAATGGAGGTGTTGAACTGAAAATTCGCTAAGAGACTTTTTACTTTTTTATGTGATTTTGTATATCATCCCGCGTGGGGAGTCTAGTAAAAGTGTCTCTATTTTATGGGAAGCATTGATGGTACGTTTTGAAGTTGGTTAACGCGAAGTTAGACCGGTATTTTTTTATGTGATTGTGTGCCGGCTTTCCCATCTCATCTTGAGGAGCATTGAATATTGAAGTTCAACCCATCCGTCGTCCTGGAGCAGTTTGATGGTTGGAGACCGATCGTAATTGGGTTATATATTGAAGGGAGAATTGGTCTTTAAGAAGTTCTACGCAGATTTCATTTCCTGTTTGATTCGAAGTTACACCCTCCGGAACAGAGGTTGCTTTTATTATTTTTGTTTTATTTGATAAATTGTAAATATTGCTACCCATTCATTTTAATAACAGATTCTTTCAGATTTTAAGGGGGTTGAATATGGGGAACAGGTTATACTGTATAGTTTTACTGGTTTATTTTTTATATTGAGCACTTTTGATGCTTTGCTTGAATAGTTTTTACTTGGGCAATAATTTCAACCCTCTGGGAGGTTCAATTAATTCACATTAATTTTCAACAGATAAAGGGGCGGGATCAATTTAGGTTATCAGATTGTAATTAGGATTGTACATTTTAGGGTGCTTGGTACCGGTGTTGCTTGGTATTGGTGTTGTTTGGTACCGGGGTTGTCTGCTACTGTTACTGGGCACGGTGCAGCTGTATGATAGTGAAGATACTGCCTAGTACTAGCGTTTTCCTGACTGGTATTGATTATGTACTTCCACTTTAACGAAGAACAGCCATTTTGGGGTTCGAACACCTCATCTACTTTTCTAGAACATCAGAGATTTGGTTGAGAGATTGATTTTAATGGGGTACTGACAAGTAATATTGATTTTATTAAGATTCAATGAACTAACACTGTCTAATTTCTGTACACTGCGCTAAAATATTGTAAATACTGGTATTAATTTGGGGTTATGATTAGCCCTCAGGTATGTAAGTAAAAATCTAGTCCTTCTAGCATATGAATTGTGTTTGAAGTCGCTAATAGCGCACTAATTGTAAAGGGGTCATTAACTAAGGGGAAACTATCTTCCAATTAGGAAATAAACAAGGTTTGAGTTAAGGTTGTCTTTTATTTTCCTATTTATTTGGTAGGTTTAAAAGTAGGACTTTTCTGATTTGTAGTGGCTTGGTATAGTAGATCTACCTGGCGTCCAATTTAACAGAACAGCTAAAATAATTTATTTTTCCCTGATTACGAAGTAATCACCCACTCCCTTCTCCACTTGAGTGAACCGGAGCTACAAGGTTGACATCAGGGACAACCGAACTTAAAGTAACGTTTTGGGGGTTACAAGTTGTGAAATCCAGTTACGAAAGCCTTGTATACTCTTCTTACAATATGTTTTGCCTATATTTAACCAATTTTATGCACTCTTTCAGTCAGAAAAATTATTAACTCCCTTAATTTACTCAGAATATATGCGTTTTTTAAAACTATAAGGAAGCACTTTTTTAAAAACAGAGTACCTTTCCGATAATATCACAAATTTAAATTGCATCCACACTGCCTCTTACCACTTGAAGCTATACAAATAGGTACGTTAACGTCTGATTTAATATCTTCCTTTGATAGAAAATTAAAGGAACAATTCCTACTTAATTGTCTTGATTTCTATACAATACAAACAACTAAAGATACATTTTTCTGAAGAAGAACTGTTAAATTTGCCAAAAGATACAAAAGTATTTTGGAAATATTTAGGTACATTACAAAACGATGAATATATTCTTAAAAATATTTCTGAGTTAGCTCTTATAATTTTATGTATCCCTTATAGCAATGCTGACGTAGAAAGAATATTTTCTAATATCACCGATATTAGCTTCGTTCGCGGTAACAATCCTAAACTGATTCAGAATTAGTAATTCATACTTTGAGCGCATGCCCGAATCATTATCAATTCTGAATTTTTACCGCGCGCGCAATCCCTATTATATCTTAGTGTTTCAGGTATAGACAAGTGATTCAAAATCAATAATAATTTTACCGCGAACACAGAATAGAACCAATAGTTCAGTTATTTTTGTTCCACGAACGCTTTTTAACTACTGCGCCTGCGAAATCGTTACTATTAGTAATAATTCGGTTCAGGTTTCTTACCGCGAACAAAGCTATTAAAACCAAAAAAGAAACAAGCTCTCAAATTAATTACTTGAAACTGTACTGCGAATAAAAGTTGATGTGCACTGTAAAAAAATATGTTGTCACGATTATACTTTTACAGAAAAACATTTTGCAAAATATAATGTTGAAATGTATTCCTTTAAAAACTAGTTTTAAAAATATTTTTGTTTATAGTTTATGTTCAATAAATATTTTTAAAACAAAGATAGTTTATATTATATCTGCCCCTTGCCTTACCTAAGTACAAGTTTTTCAGCCGTAGCGGTTTTTTCGTAGCAGGTAGCGGAATTTTGGGTAAGTGGTAACGGCAAGATACGCTAAACGGTTGGCACCACTGCAAGGAAGACCAGCGCAGTGTAGGCAGTACATTGTAATTGAGAATACTTGATCGTGAATAAAACCATTTAAAAGTAGTTTACACCTCTTTAGTAGAGATGATATATTCCTTCTGTTAACATTTACATAAATTGGTTTCTCTTGTATTGGAAGGCTGTTGCCCTTACAGACAAGCCGCCACTGCATGTTAATAAAGATCAATTTCCTTGTTGTGATCCCACCACTGTTTGTTTTAAAATGTAGTAAATAATTAAATATACTATTATGTTTTTAATTACAAATATATTTGAATCCCTCTTATTACAAAAGTAACGTACATATTTGAATGTCCATATTTTATACACATTCATCCACTAAGCATTTTGTTTTTATTACGTTAGCGTAATATTTTGAAGAATCTTTTGGAATTCTTGGGAGACTTGGATCAGATTGATTGACATAATAAATTCCCAATTTTCCACTGAAAAAAAAAAAAAAGAAAAATGTTTTAAAAAAATTTTTGGTAAGTTAATTTTAAATGTGTAACACGTTATTAATAGACACTAAAATATGAAGATGATTTTGAATAAAAAGAGAAACCTTAATGCTTAAATCTGTAGCTTGATAAAGCATTTTTGTTTTATTCAATTTTATGTACAAATATTTAGAAAATATATTAGCAGCTTTCTCCTTCTTTCTAATGCGGCAGCCGATGTATCATATCTGTCTGCGTAATAATAACTGTAGTTTGTTTTCGGAACACAGCTCGACATGACAGTCGACAGCGCGCATCACACAAGAAAACAGTCTGTCATGTCCGTCTCAATCGTCTGTATCTTGTCATGACACTCATTGTAGTTTTGTATTGTCTTTAAGAATTAAAAAACTTAAAAAGTCTTGTCTTTGTCTCGTTTAATACACAACAATAACCACAATACGAATAATTGCAATAAATAAGGGCTTAATTAAAAATAAATGGATTATTCTAGTACTTTTACGTCAATTAATTATACTGCAGTATATTTTAAATCAGTTCTAAAACTCTCTAAAATTCTTGATCTGATAAGCGTTAGGTGCTTGTTTAGATAAAATTGTGTACGAAATCATTTTTTCTATCGATTTTGCTACTACTTTTTACTTTCTGTATTTGACGCTTTGTACTGGTTGTCTATATAAGAAGGGACGCCAGTTTTCGATGGCAGAAAATATGCATTGTAGAATTTTGAAGAAAATATTTTTAATATAAAAGTAGTCAAGATACATGGATGGAAACTATTTTCAAGCTTCTTATTTTGCTGTTAGATAACGTAATATGTATGCACAATAATAAAGAGATAAATAAGTAGTCAAAATTTCACGCATATTATGATTTTGATATTTTCGACACAACTTAATTTACATTTTTTAAAAAAATCTATTTTCTATCATTGACCATGTACGTTACTCTAACTGTAAAGTTATGAATAAAAAATACTCTGATCTTTATGAAAAAGGGTTCTGGTACATTGTAAATTGAGTTTTTATAAGAGCGCAATAATTGAATTAAGAGCCAATTTGTCTATCGTGATGTCACATGAGAATGACATGCCTGGTCGATAGGAGACGAATGGGAATATGTAAACATAGTTTCAGCAGGAGGATGGCACTTTCCATATCTTCCATATAACATTGGCGTCTTATGCGGGTCTTCTACTGATTGTGTCATCTCCCAATTTGGCGACGCAAATTGGCCACTACGTTTTTGCAATTTGCACTTTTGGACCTTCTGGACTTCTGGCTGTGAGGTTATCTGAGGTCACAGGTTTATGCCAACAAGCCCGCGACTACCGAAGCATTGAAGGCCATAATAAGGCACTGTATCAACGAAATACCGCCACATACAGCAACAAATGTGACGAAGTCACTAAATTTTACCAAATTTTATATTTTTTTTCTCTTTTTTGAAATCTTTTTTTTTTATATTTACAAAGAATACTTATGTACTTACTTAAAACCTTGCGTCCATTCAAAATTGTCAATAATACTCCAAAGTGTATAAGCTTTTACATTTACACCACCATCGTAGATAGCATCCAATAAATGACTCAAATAGTTCTACAAGAAATTAAGTCTATTAAAAAAGTTGTCTACATTACAGAATTGTAAATGAGAGAAGGGGAAATAAATTTTGTTATGTAAAAAATTTGACACAAAATTCTACACGTAAAAAATGTTTTTTAATATTATAGATATTTTAAGAACTTTTATCAAAACACTTACTTTAATGTAATCAATTCTATGTTGATCTCTAAGTGTTCCTGTTCTATCCGATACTCCATTTTCACTTATAAGAAATACTTGATCTCCATACGTATGTTTGAGCCATCTTAAAAGCTTTCCCATACCCCATGGAACAACCTAAAAATAATTATTATTTAATAAATGTCAATAAAAATGGCAAAACAAAGAATGTGACAAGAATGTTAAATAAGTAAATCACGAAACCATAATTATATCAAAAAACAACTACTCCTCCAAAATAAGATTTAATTATTATATTATAATATTTTGATGGTACCAAATTACATTTATGTTTTTTATTTTTTAGTTTATATGGCCCGATGATAGCGATTGATCCGAACCGGGTTTCCGTTTAAAATTTATTATTAATGCATATGCGGTGCAGATTTTGAGTTAATTATTTCCTTTAAAAAATATAAATTTTTTGAACTTTTCTTCGGGATATTTTTCGAATTAATATTTACCTTAAACCAATCAATAGCAGCGGTTTCCCAAGTATCTTTTTGATAGGTAGCTACACCTGAATCAGCATCGAAGCTAACTTCATAAGTTGGTTCAGGTATAGATTTTACCATATAGGTCGTGTAGTGGTTTATAGCTAAGTTGTCATAAGTTCCTGTAAAAAAAAAAAGAAAAATGATAAAACAAAGTTATTTGTAGCCCTTATTAGAACAGTAAATAACTCTACTAAAAAATTTAAAATAATTAATGCAAGAGTATTTCGAATAAACTACCAGCTTGTGCTAAACAAAAACCGAACGTATTATAGCATTGAGTTGTTCGGGTGTGATTTGAGCACTAAACGTTATAATTTTTTGACGTAATTCATCCCAGTTGGTAGCTCGTTCCAACCTATATACATTGCTTTTAAGCATTTGCCAAAAATAAAAATCAAGCCAAGATAAGTCTAGAGACCCTTGTGGTCATACCTGTGCATTATTTGATGTACATCCGTCCTGTTGCAACCCAATGTCACTAAAATTAACCTAACGGTTGACGACAGGAATAATATTATTTTCCGGTAGTTGTAAATACTTCTGGGCATACAGATTACTCTAAATAAAAAAAAACCGACGACAATATCACCCGGATTTCTGTCCATACATTTAGTTTAGCAGATATTTTGTGCACTTAAGTATTTATTCTTCTAAGACCAATAGATTAAAATGGAAAAATAAATAAAATTTGGCATTCCATCCGTTTAAAATGGTCGTCAGGAAACAAGAATACCCGTCTTTTTAAAATATTTTGTATCCGTCTCTCCTTCAAGCCAACTTCCGCGGCAATTGATATCGACCTGGTTGCCTATAGGGACGACACTTTTTGAAATTATTAAATAAAGATATAATAAATACATTTATTATTTCTTTAACAGAATGACTCCCACAGTACAACTTCACTATTTGTATTTTTTACGAGAAGTATAAACAACACGAAGCCTGATTTGCGGCGAGAGAGGTGCTTTTATACACATCTCCCACAGCACACCCACCTACCATTCGGCATAGGGCTTGTCTGCTTCCCAACATCTCAGCGAGACCACCGTCAAGGGAACCCATCCCATCTGCCACACTCCAAAAATGAGCGGGGAAAGAAAGACCGTTCCACTTTATTCCCCCCAAAAAAAGTTTACATTTTGTTGGTTAATTCAGAGGTTAATTACATATAAGTTTAGTATAATTTTACAAGCAAAGTTGGTAATGCCGTGTTAGGGCGAAAATGGTTAACTTAATAAAATAGGTTAACTTAACTTAGGTTTACATTCCGGTTATATACATTTGCTATATTAGAATAGAGGAAGAATAATTTAAATACAAACAATAGGTTAAAGAAAGAAAATTTAAATACATAAAATAGGTGTAACGAGAGCAGGTACATGCCAAGCTAGCCTAGATTTAGTCGACACACGTAGACTAAATTTAGCTAAGTTTAGAAGAAAGATAAAATAAAAACTAAATCAGTTTGAGTTGATTAATGAAGACAAAATAAATAAGAAAAAATAGATCGTGCCAAAATAAAACAAATTCAGCTAGAGAGAGTTGAAATAACATGCCCAAAAAATAAATAAGTGAATTATTGAGTAATGCTATCTATATACCTAACAGTTTTGGTCAAACAAGGATTTATAATATTACTATTTACATTATTTACATTTTGCGGAGCTTGGAGGGAGCCTGGTTATCTTTTTGGAAGGGTCTGTTTTGTTTACTCATTGATGTCGTCTTTTAAGAGACTTTCACCCCATTCGTTAAGCCAACTGATCAACGTGTTGTCCGTTGCGTCTATGTTTATCGGTGGGTAGTCGTGTCCTATTGTCCTCAACCTGGTTGTCAGTGTCTGTCTGGCTGTTTATCGTTGTGGGTCTTGACAATTGCTTATTATGTGGTCTAGTGTTTTATCTGTGTCGCAAGATTCGAATTTTAAGTCTATGTCTGGTCGTAAGTTAAATCGTCGATAGTATGTTTTAACGTTTCCATGTCCTGTCAGTAGTTGTGTGGTTTTCCAGTTGAATCCAATGTTGTTTGTTTGTACTGTCTGTATTATGTTGTACGTTGGTCTTCCTGTTGTTCCTTGGTCCCATATCTCTTGCCAGTACCTGGTTTTGTTTTTTGTTTGTCAGTTCTTTAATTGTCTTTGTTATCGTAGTTGGTCTCCGTGTTTCTATGTTTTCGTCTTGTGTTGTTTTGTGTGTGTCTTTCATTTTTGTCTTTATTCTGTTTTTCCATCTAAAGTTAAGTCTGATGTGTCTGTCTGTAAGTCTTTCCTACATTCGTTGTACTCGTAGTATGATTTTGTTGTTCGTTTCTGGACGGTTCCTTCATTTAACGTTCCATCAACTGGAAGATTGTAGGTTTCTTTGAAAATCTACCAATGCGCCAGTAATATCAGTGAAAGCTTTTCACTTTTATTTATATAGCCGAAACGTTGTAAATATGTTAAAATTTCATCTTGGTTTGTTATGTTCTGATGTGTAGCAAAACATAATAACACAAGAAAGAATAAAGTAAGCACGTCTATACAGACGTGTTTAAGTATACACTTAAACATTTTGTATGACAATGAACTGTGTATAATAAAAACCGTGCAATACAGTAAAACCATGCAATAAATAAACCAAACCAACTTTTCTAAAACTTATTTATTTAAATCGTTAATTATAGAAATTTTATAAAAGTACATGTACTCTCTAAGAGCATTATTTAACAAATCATTTGGTAGAATTTCACATAATAAACATAACATCTGCATTGATTCAGAACAAGTTTTACAAAAATATAAAATGTTATAATAATAATGACAAAAATTTAGAGCTTCTATTAGGGACACTCGATAAGATATCAAATGTTTGTTGGTTTTAAGAATTTCCTGAACTTCATCCTCGCACAAATAGTATTCAACACCGTGTTTTTTCACAACTAGGAATTTAATGTCATCATAAACCAGTTGCGTGACGGTACAATAATCACCACACGGATGCGTCACAGGTTCATATTCGTCCGGGTAGGTTGGTAAGTCTTCATGGAAAAAATCTTCAAGTTTTTGCTTAAGCAAGTCAATTAAAGAAGCCCATTCAAACGTACTAAAAGATATTTTACTTGGTCGGAAATGCTGCTTCAAAATGACTGCTGGTATAAACGATCTCGCTGGACTTATCCCACATTGAATTTCGTATCCTGACAACATATATGAGGTTTGTAGTAAGTAATGTACCTCACGTTTCGCTGCATCTTCACAAGCTTGAACATTTTATCAAGTTCTTAGGAAGGATCAGAATCATTATCATCAGACTTTGATTGAAATTTCAAAAAATTATTTAATTCTTTATCAAAATCGTTCATTTCGGTATCAGACATGTCACTGTCGCTATCACTATTCACTTCGATACCACTGTCTTGGCTGCACATGATTACTGAACTGAAAAACTGACAATGCTGCTCCTATTTATAGCTCCCACGAAAGACCGCGTTTTATTATCGTATGTTTCCAAACTGATAAACGTGATGCTGTTGAAGCAGATCCGACCCTGTTTGATCATGTAAATACGGCTAGCATTCGAGTATCTTTGAATAGTGAATACTATCCCAATGAACGTATACAGTTGAACTTTGCAAATAGTCACTTTGCTGAGGCCCATTTTACCTACAACGACTTTCAAGTCATTTATGCAAACTCTACTCTGAAAAAATATCTCTTGGATTATGTTGCATTTAAAAATCGTGCTTTGTTCGTTATTGATTGTTCAAAGCGAAAGGAAACCATGAAATCGTCTACTGATGATGTGAGATTGGATATCGAAGCCGATACTGGATTCCTGGGCAACACTAAAACCTACTGTATAATTATTCATGATTGCTTAATGGAGTACTTTCCCCTCACCGAAGTTATTAAAAACATCTCGTAAAAAACGTTATCATCAGATCCAAAACAGACATCATGAGAATCGCACTCGTCGACATTCAAGGCTTCATCGTTGATGACTTATTTGTACCTAAAGAATTAACTATCAAAATTGGTTTCAAGACGAGCCATTACATCTTTACGCCTCCGCAACCTTTTGCTACATTAAGTAATAAATACAAAAAAACTGCATCGTATTTAGAGAAGAATTTACATGGTATTAAATACTCTTTGGGCAACGTAGAATATTCCAAGTTGAATAAAATACTTGAGAATAAGTTGTTGCTTGCTGCAGACTATGTTTATGTTCGAGGAGAACAAAAAGCAGAATTTTTACTTAAGAAATGCAAGATTTTAGGCGTTTTTCCCAACATTATTAACGTTTGCAAGTATGATGGTACGCCCTGTGCAACTGGGAACTTTGCCCCTGATATCAACCCATGTCATGTCACTGGACAATTTTCTTGCACCCAACGAAATGGGGAACGTCTACGCCAATGGCTTATAAGTGTAATATTACCTATGTAATAGGTAGTTTTTTAAAATAAATTTTAATTCCTTAACGTATGATTTGGGTTTTATTAAACCGCCTTTCCTTTTTAAATGTTAATTTTAATGCAAGATGATTCTAATTTGCGATTTACAATTACAATATTTAACAATATTATAATTATTCCAAAAAGTATAATATATAAAAGTATAACTGATGTATCATATTGGGTGATTTCATCTTTCTCGTACCATTTTGAATCGCTCTCCGTATTATCAGGAAATATAAGCTTTATCTTATAGAATTGTCTTGACTGTATTTAAATTAATCTTTATTCAGAATGCGTGGTATTTTTGCATGTGATTAGTAATCTAACATATGCATCTGTTCTAGAAATTTCAATTGCAACGAAGTTTTCAAAATTAGTTATGTGAACGGAAATTCCAATTACAAGATAATATTTTCTATCTTTACAACGTGTATGAAAAATTAAGAACGTCTATGCGATTTTTCCTAAAAATTAATAGGGGTAAATTTCGAGGCTTATGTATTCGGTAAATTTATTCTCAATGAATCGGACCAATAGAAATACAGATATAAGTTTTAAGTCCTTCTGACTTTCGTTCTACGCGTGATTTTTCTGTTCGACGTTCATCTATATCACGCTCTCTACATAATCACGTTTTTCCCGTTTAAATCTGACCAACAATAACAAAGATATAAGTTTTAGGCCATTTTGGCCTGACACTGCGCATGAGTTTTTTCTTCAACGTTCATTTATATCATGTTTTCTACGTATTACCGTTTTTCTTGTTTTAATCGGACCAATAGTAGCCGAGAAACATGCTTAGGTCTTTTTGGCTTTCGTTCTGCACATTATTTTGCTCTTTAACTTTCATCTATAATACGTTCTCTACATAATCACGTTTTCCTGTTTAAATCTGACCAGTAATAACCGAGAAACACGCTTAGGCCCTTCTGGATTTCGTTTTGCGCATGATTTTTCTATTCAACGTTCATCTGTGCCGCGTTCTTTACATAATGCCGTTTTTTTCCGTTTGAATCGAACCAGTAATTTCCGAGAAACACGCTAAGGCCCTTCTGGCTTTTCGTTCTAAACATGATTTTTTTTTGTTCTACGTTAATCTGTACCACGTTCTCTACATAATGCTGTTTTTCCCGTTTGAATCGGACTAGTAATGTTTGAGAAACATACTTAGGTCCTTTTGGCTTTGGTTCTGTACATGATTTTTCTCTTCAACGTTCATCTATATCACGTTCTCTCCATAATGGCGTTTTTCCGTTTAAAATCTGTCTAACAATAACAAAGATATGAGTTTTAGATCCTTTTGGTCCGACACTGATGATTTTTTTCTTCAACGTTCATCTATACCGCGTTCTCTACATAATGCCGTTTTTTTTTCTTTTGAATCGGACCAGTAAGATCCGAGAAATACGCTAAGATCCTTCTGGCTTTACGTTATGCGCATGATTTTTCTGTTTGACGTTAATCTATGCTGAGTTATCTACATAATAGCGTTTGTCCCGTTTGAATCGGACCAACAGCAATAAAGATACACACTTACCTCGTATATTTTTCATTGTTTACGTCAACGATTGCCGCCATCTTGGATTCACTACGTTATCTAACCGCGAGCTAATGTTATCATATTTACTGATAAGCAAGACTTCGATTCTAAATAATCCAACAATAAAATTTATGCGCCGACCACGTTGTCAGCATGGTAATACAGAATTTACGGTGAGTTCTCCATGGAAAAAACACCATCTACGATGGTATTTTCCTCAAGCAATACCTGTAGCTCTTACCAATGCACAAACGGCTTTCCAAATGTGACAAAATACTTCGACATTAACGTTTGAAATGGTTACTGCCCCTAGTATAACATCTCCTGATATTACTTTAACTGTTTGCAGAACTCATTATTTTAGAACAAATTGTATGGATAATGAGGAATGCACGTTGACCCTTGACGGACGCAATCTTGCTGGCGGAGCAAGTGCCATTGCGGAAATTACTATCGATGCTAAAACGCTCGTAAGAATAGGTTTCATCCTCCTCATCGCAGAATCAACACTCATCTTTTGGTGTCGTTTTCATCGCATAATCAACACTTTTAGTTTCTCCCATTGACTTACCGATGTTGTTTTTACTTTGTTGGGTCTACATTTAAGAATAGGTTTCATCCTCCTCGTCGCAGAATCCACACTCATCTTTTAGTTTCTCTCGTTCCCTCACTGCCGTTACGTTTTGCTAGGCATACATGTAAGAATAGGTTTCATCCTTCTCATCGCTGAATTAACACTCATCTTTTAGTATCGTTCTCATTGCATAATCAACACTTTTAATTTTTCTCATTAGCTCACCGATGTTATGTTTTTACTTTGTTGGGTCTACATTTAAGAATATGTTTCATCCTCCTTGTCGCAGAATCCACACTCAACTTTTAGTTACTCTCGTTCCCTCACAGCTGTTATGTTTGTTACTTTGTTGGACATACATTTAAAAAATAGGTTTCATTCTCCACATCGTAGAATCCACACTTTCTTATTTTAGACGTCCGCTTATATATTTAACCACTAACTTTGATTTTTTCAGGTAGGAGAATTTTTTCAACATTTTTCCCGTAATGTACACATAAATACCTTTTCAACGAGGTATCACATGCTCCAGGACGGGGGTGGGGGCCGCTGACCGCGGGGGAGGGGGTGCGAGGCGCCTGGCACGAACCATGCGATCTCACTATGCCAGACCAAGTCCGCGCGAATCGTTCCTCTCTCTCTCTCTCTCTCTCTCTCTCTCTCTCTCTCTCTCTCTCTCTCTCTCTCTAACACATTGATTTCCCATACCTATAGGTACCTCTCTCTCTAACACATTGATTTCCCTATACTGGTAGTGAGGCCTGTATAGTATATCTACTGGCTGCTGTATCGAATTCACGTATCTCTTCAATCAGTACTAAAATAGTCGCAGTGCCAGGCGTAGATTTTTAAATTATGGATCTAGAAGAGTGTATTATATTGTGGTATATCATTCATTATCATTTGACGCAACAAATGATGGCAAAGTAAAAATATATCTACATCATTTAGAAAAGAAACATTCCATATGACGCGCAGTTTATTTGTGACATTGTATATTAAGAAAAAGTTATCTGCATTTCCTGGATTCCATAAACAGGGATTAATCTACACCAAACTAATAAATTTTTCGGTGTCTAAAACTATATTTTCCATCACTACTTTATGGCGCTTAGTAATAAATAAATAAATAAATAAAAGTATAACAAATTAATCAGAATTTCTTTTAAAAATTGTTTAGTTCTGACGTTTATAATAAATTTATTTACGAAAAGCGTACAATATTCTAGTAGACCGAAAATTTAAACAAACCTGAGTGTTTTACATCTGTCAACTTTAATTTTATTTGAAAAATAAAAATGTGCAAAACACACAGGGTTGGAGGTTTTTCGACGGATAGTGTAGATAATAGATAGATAATAATAAACAATATTCCAATTAATAAAGTCAAAACTCATAAATCAATTTGGAACCAATTCATGTTGTGTCTTCAAGAAAAATGTACGAGTTTGACGCAAAGGCATCTGGAGAGTACATTACTTTAATATTAAAAGACAGGGCATACAACACGCGTAGAGAAGACGGTAAAATATTTAAATTTTGTAGTTTAGGCTAATTTTTTATTTGCGGAAAAATAAAAAAAAAAACTCTTCGTGCATCTAATTTGATCGTTAAACATAATTTTTAAAATTTTGTTTTCTCATACAATTTAATCGATCAGGTTACCTACTATTGAAAAATCCTGCGCCTATGACATAATCTCCGTTGCAAAAGTATCCATGTCTGAAAAGGTCCATATATCGTAATAGTAATTCTGTATGCGGCATACGCATTCAGCATCCACGGCTGGAGGTGCCGGGATGCAGAAATTCTGTATCGCGATACTGTATGCGTCGCCCGTACCGTGTGAAAAGGTCCATTTGAATGTATGGTCAGCGTGAATCTCGGATACGCGTATCTGGCATACAGTATCTTCGTGTGAAAGAGCTCTAAAGGCCTGGTGATTTGACAAGGCCAATGAAGTAGTCATATAGATTGACTATCCGTGTTTTTCAAAATAAATATAAGCTTATGCATTGAAGTAAAAATGTAAGTAATTATTTTTTTTTTTATAATTCAAAGGCTGAAAATTGGTTTGTGAACACATTCGTGCTAAACCGATTCTAAATAATGAGCATTTGCGAGGCAATATTGCAACTAGCAAACGATCCGCTTTAAGCAATCTCTACGAATATTGATATGGATTCCTGATTGGTGTGCTTTGAGCATCAGGAAGAATATCACCCACTATGTGAAATGTGTTTAAGTTATAAATTTGTAAAAAAAAAATTGAATTGGTTGTGATAGTAATTGTGATTTTTTTGATAGATGTTGAATAAATAAAAAAGGGGGTACCATCCAAATTGAGAGGATGATCAAAAGTTTCAACGATCCTCAAAATTAAGCAATTTTAGTAATAAAATTGTTTCTTGGTACCAAGAAAACAAATTATAATATACAGAAAATCACAGTGAAGATTAATCATTATATATAATGTTATAATAAATGGATATTTTGAAAATCTGATTATTATTGGATACAGATTTTGAAAGAAGTAAATAGTATCGCACTAATTGAACGTATCAAAGGAAAATAAATCCAAAAGATAAGTACTTTTGAATTGATAAGTTATTTGACAGTGAATTAATTTTCTAAGTTGTCATTGATAATGACATACTTTACAATAATCTACAAGTTTTAAAAGCATTCAAATCAACAGAGAATACCAGCTGGGAGCAGAGCAATAATTTATTTTGTATTGAGAAATTACAGAAATCCGGAAGAAGATTGAGAACATATTTTTTTATTATTGTTATCAGTTTTAACTTGTTTATAAAATTTCAGAGAGAAGCACACCCTCAGGAGTATTGTTCCTGGTGCTCAGAGCTACGCCGGGGCGGAAATTCATATCAATATATATGTATTAATGACAACAGATCCACAGGGTTGCCATATCCAAACTGTCAGTTCCCACTTACCAGAATTTTGACAGGTCATTGGAATGCCTAATAGCTAGCCTGGTTAGAAACAATAAAGTTATTTAATTCCAAAGCCAATATGATTACTTTTTTATGTTGAATACTCTTTATTTGGTTGTACATTGGTTTATACATACCTTTAATTAATTCGATTTCTTCATTTGAAAAAGCTGGCAAGCGAGATTCGTTGAAACCTTGTTTTTTACTGAATTCGGCAATATTATCGATCATAACCTTTGGCCAGTTACCGTGTATTATTGGATTTGCGTACATTCCAAACTAAAATAAAAAGAGCAAAAATACAAAAAATAGTAAATCAATAAATAAACAATAATTTTCGCTTGAGCTTAAACAACTGTCGAAGGAGGCTTTTTTGTTTATCTAAAATTACTTACAATAAACTGACGTTTTGTCTCAGCAGCAATGGCATCACTCTCACTGTAAGTAGCTGGTTCGTACCAATCTGAATCAAGTACTATAGTAGTTTCAGCTAGAAAATATAAACAGGTCATTAATATTTTGATACCGTGGGGTGTATGTAAGTTTTGAAGCGACCTTGTTCATACTTATTTTAAAATATAATTATTACTTATATAGCAGCCATCAAATCGTACAATAAACAATGCAAATTAACAATTCTTATAGCCTGCTATGAGTGTAGTGAGGACTGTCCCTTCCACTAAAAGCCAGTTTACTACCACATATATAGCTGAAGCTGCCAAGGTCATATAAGCAATTAATAAGTTAACGAGCTCAGTTTGTTCCGATTTTCCGAGGTGATGACTTAGATATTAATATATTATAGTCGAAGTTATACATTTTAAGACTCTGCCAAATATAAGTGCTAAAAATCACTTTCTGAGTGCACCATCTCATAAAAATATACATTCGTTTTGGAACTAAACTTCGAGTAGCTGCATCGACAGGTAGGGAAAATACAATAGTTTTAAAACCACTTATTTTAGATCCCAATATTAAAGAAATTTTTTTTTGCAGTGGAGTAGAAGCTTCCTCCTCTCGCGGAGATATTGCTGCCACCTCTTTCATAGAATATACATTCAAATTTCTTTTTTTTTTCGAAAATTTTTGAAAATTGGAAAATAATTTAATGAATTAAGTATGTTTTGGTAGTCTAGTAATAATAAATTAATTATTGTTTTAAGAAATATTAGTAATTACAATAATAACCAATTTTTTTGAATAATACAATGGTAGCTGATTAACTTGAGATTTAAAAATTGAATAAAAAACAGAAGACCTACTGAATCAAAAACAACAAATCGTTAGGATAACAGTATGTCTGTTTACCGGATTCTCTCGCCTAAGCAGATACATATGAGTGTCATCAATCAAGCAGAAGAAGCAACATTGTGCAGGTTCTGTGAAGATGAATAGAAAATATAAATCCACGTCCTATTCTGGTGTGAAGATATAGCCATATTGAGGTTTCGATAATATACCACAAAACATGATCGATGGATTTTACTATTGGAATTTTTACAGAAAGCTTATAGACAATTGTTTTTTTACCTAAAAATCTTTCAATATGTCGACCATAAAAGAAATGTTAATTAAATCGTTTCAATTGATTTATTTTTGTACAAACGACTAAATAACATTATTACACTATCAATATAGCGATAAACCGTATACATTTTTTTTGTAAATGTTTATAATTTCTTACTATTTGTTTTTAATAATTTTTGAAATAAAAATAATAGGAAATAATTTATTTACGTATAATATGACGATTGACATTTATATTTGTGGTTGTCAAATATGGTAAGAAAATGTAGGTTTATTATATGAATGAGCTGTTTGGCAATAGCTGCAGGCCATACAGGGTAGCCGAGAAATCAGAATGAAGCCGGAGTATGTTTGAAAAAGTTCACGTATTGCAGAGCAACCCGCAATGTCCAGGCCGTTCCGCGTAGCCTTACCAGTGCGTGAGTAATCAGTTATATTTAAATTGTTCCAGGCTGCAAAAGTTATGTGAATTAGTTAAGTTTTTTTTTATGATTTTATGACAAGTGTAAATTAAAAATTTAAAAAAACCGACTTCAAAAACGTGCAGATGCCATCACCACATCTTAACAAAATTTATATGTGATCACCCCTGAGGTACCCCCTTACTGACAAAAAAAGAATCATATAAATCGGAGAAGGTGGTAAAGCATTATCGCTAAACATACATAAAAAATGAAGAGTTTGAGGATTTTCTCATGGACCCAATTTTTAGATTTTGACCAAATTCATATGGGACCACCCCTGAAGTAGTAGCCCCTTTCTTACAAAAAAAGAATCATATAAATCGGACAAGGTGGTAAAGCATTATCGCTAAACATACATCAAAAATGAAGAGTTTGAGGATTTTCTCATGGACCCAATTATTAGATTTTGACTAAATTTATATGGGACCACCCCTGAAGTACCCCCTTTCTAACAAAAAAAAGAATCATTGAAATCGGACACCGTGTTAAAGAATAATCGCTGAACATACATCAAAAATGAAGAGTTTGAGGATTTTCTCATGGACCCAATTATTAGATTTTGGGTAAATTTATATGGGACCACCCCTGAAGTACCCCCTTTCTAACAAAAAAAGAATCATTGAAATCGGACACCGTGTTAAAGAATAATCGCTGAACATACATAAAAAAAAAAAAAAAAATATCGCGACGAATTGATAACCTCCTCCTTTTTTGAAGTCGGTTAAAAAAGGAAAGGGGGATCATCCTGCGATAGTTTCAGGCGCTGTTTGTTCTACGCACTATTTCGTATAGATAGACGCTATTTTACCACGCGCTCTTTTGTTCAAGCTACTCCAAGGGCTGTAAGTTCCGCATTGTTTCGTCGAGCACCATTTTTGACAGCGTTCTTTTTTATCAAAACCAAACACGCCCACATGCCGGGTAATTGGGCTTGATACATGTTTTACAAACTTGACAATACTTGTAAAGTTAAAAAGGTTTTAAATTTAGAAAATATCAGAATCAACAGGGAAGAGGACGAGGAAAAATATCTTGACAATTTTTAAATTATTAGTTTTATACAATTTTTCTGATAGCGAAAGTTACATTTTTTAATAGATCGCTACAACGCAGGACACAGGTAAAATGACGATTGGCATGTTTGAATTGATTTGACAACACTGTATTACTAGATAATTTCAATTCAAACGACAGTATGTAAAATGTCACTCAGATGTAACCAACAGTTTTAAAATTTTAAGACTAAATATCACGGAATTATAAACATTTACATATCATTTTTGTATGATTTATTGCTCTATGGATAGTCTGATATTGTTATTTAGCAGTTTCTACAACAAGATATGAATTAAAATCTTGTGTTTATAACAATAATTTTAAGCGTTTCCAGGGGAAACATTGATTTAGAAATATTTAATAAGTTCTCTGTTTCTCTTGTAAAATTGACTACAGTTCATCAAATTTCTAGAGGCTTTCGACGGCTAGACAGAGAAAGCACTACTGACAGGCATCCCGACGGATTTACGCAATGAAAGTACACTCTGCGCATCAAGTATTTCACTATTTCATTCAGACGTAAATGTCAGATGTAAATTTCGCTAAAACATTTCTTTTATTTTCGTTTGTGTTTTTTGCTCATTACAGTTTAATAGAACCTAAGTATGGAGTTTAATAGCAAATTAAGAGACCGCGTGATTAACAGTCAATCTCGCGAAATAATAGCCAATGTTATAGAGTTTATGAGAAGGAAACTTTAATTCACCTTCAATACCATTTAAAAATGTAAATGATCGTGTTGCTGCAGCCACAGGAGTATCTAAAAACACTGTCGTCCGCATTTCTGGAGAGAAAAAAACAATCGATAACCGTGAGATATCGGAATTTTCATCACCAAGAAAAACCATTAAAAAACCAAAAACAGTTAATGATATAGATGAAGCTGCACAAGAATCAAATTTTATTTTTTTATTATTAGATAGCTATTTTTGTTTCTGAGTTGTGTTCATTTACAGGCTCAATTTTTTTCCGTTTCTCCTTTTTGATTTTATATGGGGTTTCAAGTTGTTTTTGACTTATTTCGACGTAAATCACAACAACACACTTTTTTAATAAAGCAAACAAGTGTTAAGAGGTATATGTACGTGTAAACTACAATTACAAAAAATTGATAGGAAACCCATGAAACCACCAACAAAAATGTAAAGCTAGCTTCCGTACTAGAACATGGTGTCATTCGTCGAGATAATTTATCGTTTTGTTTAAAAGATCAAGAAAAGTAAATATTCCCCTGTTATTTTTTATAAAATTATAAGAGAAATAAATTTTTTTCTAAATAGTATAGTTTATTATTTTATAGAAAAACAAAATTTCGAAAATTTTAGTAATGTTTCAGAAACAACCGTTATTAATAATAGGTACCATTTTCCTTAATAAGGTAGAAATTTCCACGATTTACAAAGGCCTACAAAAAAATTATAGGTATTTTCCGCTATCCTATAAAATTTATATTTTCTGACTCAATTTCAAAAGGTTGAAGGAATTCCAAAACACCTTTTATGGCATAATAATTATTTTCAATTCTACATACTATCTTTAGCTGCTTTTAAAAACGTTCTAAGAAAGTCCAATCAGACCAATTTAATCCCTAAACTATTCCACACTTTTAAAATTTAATTACCTAAAAATATTAAAAACTATTTAAAATAACTTGTTTAGCAGACTGTACAATAGCTATCTTAGTCACACGTAGCGCGTTCTCTGTCTGGGCGTCGAACACCTCTAGAAATTTGATGAACTGTAATTAACACATACGAGGTGACACTTCTTCAAAGACGACACACTATTTTACTATTTTAGCTTGTCCATTTTATTGCATTATATTTATACATCGAACCTTTAAATCCGTCCATTTGATTCAAAATTAATAAATAAAAATGAATTTAATATTTTTTCCTTTCCTCAAATATTTAATATTTTCCAATTCTAGAGAACACTTTCCCCTTTGCTTAACATTGATCCATATTGCACAAGTTTATGTGATAATAAAATCTAGCTTCAAACACTTGTCGTGCGAGCCATTTTAAATCATCCGTCCCTGATCTTTGTTTACGTTTATCGCCGGTCAGCAACTCGTCTGTGTTTCTGGAAGCAAAGAATACCTATCCAAGAAGCGAAACTAAATGGGCGATTCGTGGACACCTAGAGGTGGTTTAACGTCAAATATATAGCTGTCAATTTATGTAGAGCAACGTTTGGAATATTATTATTAACATTTTGTTAAAACTGCAGTATAGTTAAGTAGTTGTATTTAATTAAATAGTTTTTAGAAATTAGATTTTTATTACATAAAAAAATACATTGCGCTGTTCGTAAATTTTAATAAACGTTTTTGCATCCGGCTGTAAATGTTTTATTTTTAAAATTTCTAAATCAGTAATACCTATAATGATAATTTACGACTACGTATTATGCATCGTTTAATTTCTTAGTCTTTCATATAAAATGTTTTTTTTTATGTGTTTTAAACCATTCGGATTAAGACAGTAAATAAACAATAATTTTAAGCAATAAATAAAATATACGACAAGCTCATTCCGAGCAACCAAGTCACTGTTATCAGGATGCAATCGAAATGCATGCAGCTACCTACAGTACTTCTGGATATGTAACGTGTGAAGGGTGGGTTACCCTATGCACTTAGGCCTCACTAGGCCCATTGTATATCCTCCTAAGATAATAGGCACCTCCTAGTACGTAAGACTGTCTACAGATTGAATGTAGGTGACAACGTCGCCATAATACGTAGTCGTAAAGTATCATTATAGGTAATACTGATTTAGAAATTTTAAAAATAAAACATTTAGAGCCGGATGCAAAAACGTTTATTAAAATTTACGAACAGCGCAACGTATTTTTTTATGTAATAAAAATTTAATTTCTAATTTCTACTTAGTTAAATACAACTACTTAACTATACTGCAGTTTTCACAAAACACTAATAATAATATACCAAATGTTGCTCTACATAAATTGACAGCTATATTTGACGTTAAACCACCTCTAAAACACTAAGAAAACTTGGCAGTTTTTTGTACACGAATCGCCTATTTCGTTATCTAATTCGGCCAGTGTTAGCCAATACTCGCCGAAAACAGAACTGCTAATAAATAAGAGCGTCAGGTAATCATAGAGGATATCCTCAATGGTCTCATCTTCTTTTTCGCAGGCCCTGCATGGTGCGGATTATGACAGCCTTATTATATGGAGATGCTTTCGTACTTGGCAATGACCAGTTCGAGTACCTGTGATTAGGCGCAGATATTGTCTAGTCATATTGAAGTATTTGTTTGCTGTAGTATTGCCAGGATAACTTAAAGGCTCCCTGGCAACTCTGCAGTTTCTGGTTTCATCCTATCTTTCCTTAAATTTCTCAAGGGAATGTCCTTTAATTAGATCTGTCATTACATATGTTGTCGGTCCAATAGAAGAGCCAGGTCCTGAAAGTATTTGGTTGGCTGCCTTCTTAGCTAGTGAATCAGCACCACATTGTTGATGGATACTCTTGTCAAAGCTTTGTGACATTCTAGTACTAAACCTTAGTAAATTTGTAGTCTGGTCAGGGTAAGTAGTGCTTATCTGCTATCAATATAGATGAGCTTGTTCCTACCAGTGATATTATTTCTGGTGAGTTCTTTTGCTGCTATGACAATCTCAGTAAACTCGGTTTGAGGTACATTGCTCACGGCCCATTTTATGTTGAGGTTCAAGGAATTGGAGTATATTCCACATCCTAAGCCTTGTTTTGTTTTAGAACTGTTGGTGTAGATATGAATCGTACCTGCCACTTCCGGCTCGTCTATTCTAAACATTAGTTTCTATTGCAGAGGTGTGTCATTGTCATCAGAGCAACCTTCTTAATGTAAATATCAAGAGAAGTGAGACTAAGAACAACTTTCGTGGCTGTGGTTTGTGTGGTTTTCATGGCTCCTGTTATGTTGAGACATGCTGTTATTTGAATTTGTTTTAGTTTGCGGATAGCTGTCAATTTTTGGATTTTCAGTACCCAGACAACTGCACCTTATAGTAGCTATGTAAGTCCATGTGACGACTCTGGGGGAGAAATACCAGGTGCGCCCCACGGTTTGGCGACATTGTTCATAAGCAATGTATGCTCTTTTGACTTTCTTAGTGTCAATTCCATGTTAACTTGTTGTCAACGGAGCTATTTAGATACTTCACCTCTTTTATTTTTAGGAGTTCTAGAGGTTTTAATTCCATTTTCTTCCTTTTCCTTGTAAAAACGACCATATCTCTCTTCTTTAAATTAATAGACAGTGAATGGTCTTTGCACCACTGTTTCATAATTAAAGACACGAGTGGATAAAGGTGTCATGTCACAAAAAGATTATTTCGAGAAAATCAAGTTTTACAATTGCATTACGATATATGGCTCATGCGATACCTTCCTATCTGATGAATAACCGTTATTTATCAAAATTGGAAATTAGCACTATCACAAACAAAAAATATAGGATATTTTAGGTATAATATGCTATAAAAATAATTTTTTAAAAAATTGTGCATGATACATTTATCCACTTGTCTTCAATTGTTCTCATTCCCTATTTGCAGAATAACCAGGTAATTTTTTTACGCTATTGTGTAGTTTCTGTCATTATTGTACCTACAGTGATTATTTTGTTATTAAAATAATTTATTGTACATAAAGAACATAGTAAGAATTTTCTTTATGTCATTGTTACTTTAGTATTTGTTCAAGTCTTATGAACCAAACGACAAATATTGATTAATTTTCATACGTTTCCCAGTGTATTAAGTTCCCATGCTTTAGTACATACGAAAACACATTTAGTTTCGCTTCTTTGCTGGAAGGTGTTTAAGCGTTAGCCGACTCATAGAGCATTGAGAGTCTTTGAGACAGGATTGGATTCTTCTAGGGCAAAACATTTTTGTATATAGGTGGATTCTTTTGCCGTTAATTAGTTACTTTAGCAATAAGTATTTTCGAGTAAAAATAAATTTGTTAAAGTGAAAATAAATCAGTGTAGTTTTGAGTAAAAATAAATTAGTTATAAATTAATTTGGCGTATTTAGTAAATATAAATTAGAATAATTAAACGCTATATCATGTAGTCCTATAACATTTGTATACTCACTATGAAAAATGGGCCTGTATTTTTCATCCCACAAACGCCATGCTTTTGCGTGTGCCAACAAGACATGTCTGGCACATACATATTCTCCAATACCATTGGATACTACACCTGGAGCATATACCCCCAAACCATAACCAGCGTGACAAATTTGTTTGGGTTCGTTAATGGTAATCCAATTGTCTACGTATTCTCCAAAAGTCTCAAAACAGAATTTGGCATAGGCAACGTACCAGTCGACAACTTCGGGATTAAGCCAACCTAAAAAAATTATATTGCATAAATTGTATAGACATGTAATCAGAGGCTGTCCTCCAAAATATAAAAGAGAAGGTTCTCCTCGATAAATGCACGAGGCTATTTGGACCCGTGCAATAAAAACAAACTCTTATAAAATTCATTTCTTAATATACTTTTTACATCGACGAACCTAGTGTGTGGTAGATAATAATAAATCACTTGAACAGATTGTGACAAAGTTAGATGTTCCTCCAGGGACCCGATATATTGTTCATATTATAAATTTTAATGATTTATATCAGCTTTTCGCAAGAGCAATTTATTACGTAAGCCGATGAAATATATATTTTTTGCGATCGTGCCAAAAGTTACTATGCAAAAAATACTTTGATGCTCTATTGATTACAAGTTTAATCTGAAGATAACATTTTTTTGTAACTTGAGTGTAGCTATGAATGTAATAACTATTATAGGTAGATACTTAGGTACCTACCATTAAATATTATTACTATTAAATATTTAAAAGGAAATTTTTTTCTTTGATTTTGATTAATCCATATCTTATTACTAATACTAATGAAAGCTAATTTAGAGTTGCCCATGAATGACATCTAACAGTGACAATTTTCATAATGAATTTTAAATTGTCAGTTAAAAATTTTAATATTTTGTTTTAAAGCAGTTAAAAATGTCAAGTTGAGATAACGAAAAAGAAACTATTTGTACTTCTCCAAATATAATAATTAAAACAACAAATGAACCCACAGCAGATTTATTACCCGATAAATGAATTCTCGAATCGAAAATGATTTTTTTAAAAAAACTTTAATTTACTTAAAATAGAATAAATATAAATGTTTATGGTTTGAATGCTAACTAGGAACTTACTAGGAACTGAATGAACTACTTTTCCTACGACCACTTAGGAAAGTGACACATATCACACTTTATAGTCCCATGGAAAGTGCCCTATATCACACGCGTATGAATAAGAATTTACTTTCCACCCGTGTACAAATTTGCTACTTTCCGCAGTAGCTGTCACAAAATGTCAAATGCATCATTTCTATTTTGATCTTTGTAATGTCCATATTAATACTAAAATCAATATGATTGTTAAATTATTGAAATTGTTGTAAATTAGATCCTAGATATTTATATTCAACAATTAATATTAAAATAATTTTAAAATAACTAAGATATGTTTGCTCTTTATTCTGATTAAAAACATAACCGATTAGATCATTCAATTGACGTATGGCCTATTAGCTTATGGTTACAACGTCAAACTTATCAACTTTGCAATTTGAGACCTTACGAGCGACCGCGTTCGAATCCTGGCGGGGCAAGAATTTTTTTCTGTTTTTTTTTTATTTTTTTTTTATTTTTTTTATTTTTTTTTTTTTGTTTAGAAAATATGAAAAATGAATAAATGCGATTATTGTTGATTATTTGTTTAAAATTATTTTAATTATTATAATAATAACCTGGTTTTACATTTTTTGATGAAATTATTTTGTGGTCGTAGGAAAAATATTGTACATCACTTGTGTGAAAAATGATTTTCCATACTCCACACTCGGCTTGTGCCTCGTACGACAATATTTCTCACTCGTGTGAAAAATGTCCCTTTCCACACTCGTAATGTAATATCGTAATGTAATATACTATTTATATAAACAAACTATTCTAAAATGCCAACTATGCAAAATCGTATCTTCTATATATTCTTATGTAGTATGGGTGATATAATTCCTCCCCCTGAAGATCCAGGTTCCGAGGGCTAGCGAGGAACGACGGACATCTTGTAAGTTGAAACTTTCTTCGGTCCCTCTTGGATTTTCTTTAAGTTTTTTCCATTTTTTTAATAGCCAGAAGATAATGATGAAAAGTAACATAATATAAATAATAATAGTCCATGAGCTTGGTACATATGGAATGGTTTTGGATTCGAATTTGGGTTGATTTTGAATTATATTTTCTCGTAGAGTTTGAAGGTCATCTAGATTGATGGGTTGAAATTTGATATTGGAAGTGGACCATTCTTTTTCTGTAATTTGGTCATTCATTTTGGGAAAAATAATTAATTGATTTTCGAGTGAATTTTACTCAGCATTACCAATGGTTTCTTCCTCAGCTATAATTTGACAATTTGTTGGAATTACTGCTAGGAAGGTTCCAAACAGCTTAATTATTTCTTCTTGAGAATTACATTTAAGAGTTAGCGTAATTTCTTTGGCTAGGACCAAAATCCATTGATTCGTTTGTTCTAACCTCGTAAATGAAGGGCGTGATACGGGTATGGATACTTGTGGGCATGTAGAGGTGGCTTCGTAGTTTAGAAGTTGGATCTCGCAGGAACTGTTCTGATTTACTTTTCTGAGACTGGTTGGGTTACAAATGTAATTTTGGCTGGACATGGTGCAGGAGTTACTCGAATAAGCATAGTACAATTTATTTTGTACAATATATTTATTTTCCGGGTTAATCGCCTTAAACTGACCTTTTTCCAAAATAGGTATAGGATATAAATTATATAGGGTTGAATCTAAAGGTATAGTTATTGGAATATGTAATATATACGTTATTCTATTATTAGAAAGAAAGCAGGATATTTTTATAATCTTTTGCAGAAGTAATACATTACTTAAGCTTAAACTAAATGGTATATCATTTTTATTATAATCTTTAAATACGGTTTCCAAAATTCTGAATAAATCTTTGATTGTAATTATACTGGGATGTAATACTCCAAGTTGTGCAAATGATATCGAGTTTTTATTATCTTGCAGTATTGAATTTAATAACTCATATATGTTAATAATTTGGATAATTGTATCTTTTATAAATAATAAATTATTGAATGATAATATTTAATTACTTTTGTATTGCCAAGTTTTAAGGGTAAAAGTCCGGAATTTTCACTTAAATTTTTTACTGTTATTGTGTGTGGTAGTCCCAGTATACCAGGTAACCTGAAAAGATAAAATTTAGTTTTGGAAAGAATAAAGTCTTCTCAGTGGGCGTTTAATATTACTCATGTGTATTTTGCCATGTTTTGCGGTGGTTACAGTTTTTCGTTTTTTATTTACTGATTTAATAGCAATTGGTTTCTGAAATTTATTAGCACTTTTCTGTCTTTTTGTATTTTTGATATACGCAGTGAGGTAAGGTTCAAATATTTTGGGGTCTTCACGATCTGTATTAATTTTTTCGACATAGTCTTTTTTATTTTCTCGTAAGTGTTCATTTATTTTAGTGTATAATATTTTTCTCTGTCTTTTATGTTGATTTACGTAATCATTTAAAAGTAATCTATCCAAGTCTATATTAAATGGTTCATTATCAGTAATATGACCGTTAATAATGTCAATGGGTTTTAATTTCGTTGCGGAATGAATGGTATTATTATAAGCTAAAATTGCAAAGATTATTTTATTTTTAATTGGAGTACTTAGCGTACAATGGAATCTTTCTATTATTCCATTAGATTCAGGATGGTCTGGGGAACATAAGTGTATTTTAATTTTATGAAGTCCTAATAATTCAGTCAAAGCTGAGTTTTTAAATTCTGTACCGTTGTCCAAAATTATTTGTTTAGGTATGCCATGATGGGAAAAGAATTTTAATAAACTATCTGCTACTTCGGTGCCTGCTACAGCGTTTAAATAATAGGCTTGAGCATATTTGGAAAAACTGTCTACAACTGACTGTATTGATTTTTTCATATTGGGCCAATAGTACTTGTCTTTTATATGATTTAAAGTTTCTTCAATACCACGATGGTTCGTTTTTTCTTCGTGATAATTTTTTATAGTTTCAAGTATGTCTGTTTTATCGATAACATCTATTAATTTTTTATTTTATTTCCTAAATTAAACTAGGGATGATTTTAGGTGTTTTTGTAAAAAAACTGAAAAAGGTTCATAGAGGCTAGACTCCTCAAAATATAAATAATATTCTACTCCTGGAGCAACGTACTTAATAAATTCAATAATATGTTGTTCGGTATTGTTTTGTGAAATTTGTATATAAAATCTTTGCTTATTACCAAAAATAATTTTTATTTTTGGTTTTGCGGGTGAATAGAGGACTGACTGAGTCTATTATTATTTGGTTTTTTCCATAATTTACTGCATAGTCTACTATAGGGATTCCGATAACAGGCTTATCATTCGAATTGGAATGTACAGTATGATCATCGTCTGATATATTTGTATTTTGAGTTTCTGAAAGTTCATTGCCTTTTGGTATGTCTATGTCCACTATTGGGATTTCACCTAAATTTACGATCATGGATATGTCGTTTGTTTCTCTATTAGATATATTGTCATGTAGTTCAGGAAGTTTTGAAGTAGATGGGGGTGGTGTATTAAGTTCTGTGTTAGAGGGGTTATGGTCAAATGTAACGTTAGGATTGTTATAATTTGTTTATTCATTTATTATCTCATCTAAGCTATCCCAAAAGGATTTGGTTTCTTTTGTATGAATTTCAAAATTTTAATTTTCTTGTAGTATTTCGAAATTTTTGTGTAATTTTAAAAATTTTGACAAAATTACAAATATATTTTTAAACCTAGTTTTATTTCTATTAAAGTAAAAATGGTTTTTGAATCTTGTTCTTTTTCTATTGACGTTTGAATAGTTTTTTAATTTTATTTTCTTCCTGTTACATTTATAAATTCTTGGCTTTTTCATTCTATTTTTAATTTTATTTCGTGCAAATTCTTTTTTTTATACATGAAATTATTTTAGAAGACTTTTTATTGTTTAAATTAATCTTTAGTTTATATACTTGAAATTTGTCTATTTTTTGGTCCAATTTAGGATGCGAATTGGGTAACTTTTGTGGAACTATTTTGTTATTAGCATCTTCGTTAACATCCAAGAATGCTATTTCTAAACTGTTAGGTTTTGTTTTAATATGTTTTGTATTTTCAATTTTATTAAAACATGAATTAATATTGTTTATTTCTAAATTAGAAATTTCTTTTTCTTCAAATTTTTCTACCAAAATAGGTTTTGATAAATCAAGTGTTTTTGTATTGATATCGCTGTTTATAATTGTGGTTAATGTGTAACTATCTTTAGCTGTAGTAACACATTCCGGTATCTCACATTTATTAAGTTTTTGATAAGGAATAATTTTAAAGCCGTTTTGTATAGAGGTCTTTATTTTAATTATTTGCTGAGTTTTAGGTTTAATTAAGACTATGTTATTATAGTATAGTGCGTGCGTGCGTGCGTGCGTGCGTGCGTGCGTGCGTGCGTGCGTGCGTGCGTGCGTGCGTGCGTGCGTGCGTGCGTGCGTGCGTGCGTGCGTGCGTGCGTGCGTGCGTGCGTGCGTGCGTGCGTGCGTGCGTGCGTGCGTGCGTGCGTGCGTGCGTGCGTGCGTGCGTGCGTGCGTGCGTGCGTGCGTGCGTGCGTGCGTGCGTGCGTGCGTGCGTGCGTGCGTGCGTGCGTGCGTGCGTGCGTGCGTGCGTGCGTGCGTGCGTGCGTGCGTGCGTGCGTGCGTGCGTGCGTGCGTGCGTGCGTGCGTGCGTGCGTGCGGGCGTGCGTGCGTGCGTGCGTGCGTGCGTGCGTGCGTGCGTGCGTGCGTGCGTGCGTGCGTGCGTGCGTGCGTGCGTGCGTGCGTGCGTGCGTGCGTGCGTGCGTGCGTGCGTGCGTGCGTGCGTGCGTGCGTGCGTGCGTGCGTGCGTGCGTGCGTGCGTGCGTGCGTGCGTGCGTGCGTGCGTGTGTGTCTGTATCTACCATAACCCATGAACTGATACAAATAGAAACACCAAATTTTATACTTAAGCTTTATTTGGTCGTTCAATGAACTGATTTGATTTTGGGCAGGTCGTTTTTATATTTTATGGAATATATCTGTTATGTTTGGAGAAGAGAATTGTTCAAATAAAAGTTACTTTCAATATTATTATCTATAATTTTTGTTTTATGTAAAATTTTCCTAAAATGGTCCGTATTCGAGAAATTTGACAAAATGTGCCAAATTCTGATTTTTAAGAAAATTGTTGAACTAAAAGTTGTTTGCGATATCGATCTCTATAATTTTTGTTTATACATGATTTTTTTAAAATGGTCCGTAGTGGAAAAATTGGAGAAATTTAAATTTTTAAGTATTTTCGGTTTCAATGAATATAGAAAAATGTTTCGAGGTAGATGTATGTGGAAAATGTATATATTTAGTTTATCCTCTAAACATTTATAGAGGTGCTGCAATAGGTTGTACAAAATAACCGGAAAAAGCCTATAATAACTAGATAGAAAAGTCATGTGTTGGACACATCAGATTTTTTAAATAAAAATTAAAAATGAATATTAAATTTTATCAATTTGCAGATATCAATTTTTGGAAAACTGGAGTTTGTAGCTGATTTTTTCTATTTTTTTTTCTTTTTACAAGTTTTTGCTAAATTTAAAAACTAATTGAGACACATATAATTCAATCGAAGCCAAATTTTTTGAAGGAAAGAGAATTAATTTTGTGAAAGGAGGATATAATGTTCGGTGTACAGCTTCAGCTATTTCTTTTAATAAAAAAGAGAACTATATTCCCACTCTTTATAAAAATCTGTCAAAAAGTGTTGTTGGGATTTACACACAAAGATTGGTTACTTAAATAAGCAAACGTAGATGTAGTAGAAAAGCCAGATGCCCTCAAATAAGAAAACACAAAAGTGACGCCCTAAAGATAGGGACTACGGACTTCAATGCGTTGATGATGACGATGTTTCGGAACAAAAAAACTGCAATTTTTGGATAGTTTACCAAAAGCAATAGATGATGTTTGTAAAATTGAAGTATCTACTAGAGGTTAGACCAGTAATGATCTGTGGCAGGAACATCGTAGTAATATGCTCACGGCTTCAAATTTTGGAACTGTTTGCCGTTTAAAAAAGTTCTATATGATCCAAAACTTAAAATTTAACTATCAGATATCACTTTTTTAAGCCTTATGAGAGGTTTGTCAAAAAATATGAATTTTACTCACGAGTAAAGTACTTTATTTTTTAATATACAGAAGAATGTTATAAAGTAAAGTTATTTTGAATTAAAAGTTATATTAAAATATTCAATTACAATTACTTGGCATAAAAATTAAGTTTAATTGATTATTTACGTTTTAAATTATAAATGATTTGAAATTATAAATTAAATAATCACCAAACCTGTATTTTATTGCTAAATGGCTATAATTGCATATTTAAATATAACTTTTAATTCAAAATAATTTTACTTTATAACATTCTTCTGTATTGTAAAAAATAAAGGTACTTTACTCTTGAGTACAATTCATATTTTTTGACAAACCTCGTATACGGCTAAAAAAAAATTGATATCTGCTGGTTGGATTTCAAATTTTAAACCAAGTAGAAATTTTTGTTATAAATACATTTTTTCCCAAAACCACTAATAAAAAAGTTTTCAATATGGCTCCAGTTTAAGAAGACACACTGTATGATAGTGCATGTGATAAGCTACAGTTGTTTTTTGTTGAAAACCGTCTTTGTTAACTCCGAAAGTTCTGACATAAATTCTACTCCTCCTCCCCCCTCACGCTTGTCATGGTAACGACTAAACAAAAACCCAAATCATGTGAAGAAACGCGTAGTTGTCAAGTTATAGATTATTAAATTTAATTTAGCTGAAATCAGTTACGGACAAACTGTTGCCATAGGGATACTTATCATGGTAACAAGTAAACGAAAACTCAAATCATGGTGAGGAAATGCATAGTTGCCAATTTATAGATGATTTAATGTAACTATAGTTTAGCTGAAATCAGTTACGAAGAAACTGTTGCTATAGAGAGTTGTCATAGTAACGACTAAACAAAAAATTCACATTGTGGTAAGGAAATGCATAGTTGCTAACTTATATATGATTTAATTGAACTTCAGCTAAAATCAGTTACGGAACAACTGTTGCCATAGAGACACTTAACAACTAAAAAAAATCTCAAATCTCGAATTGAAAAAATGCATAGTTACCAAATTATAGATGATATAATCAAACTCTCGTTTAGCTGAAAGGAATTTTTCGTGCAAGCCTTCTACATATTACTTTCTTCGACAGCATCATATGATATACCGGGATACTATAATTGTTTTTATATTCTAAGAAGTAATAATTACTATTATTTGCCCGTAATAAGCACGATGATAATTCGGAACGGACAAGTAATTGAGATGAGTCGTAATGAAGAGAAATGTTCTCCTTAAAATTATGTTTCAATTGTTATATTACTTATCCTTATTGGTTGTGGGGCAAAGTCCCATACATTTCTGCTCATTGTCCTTTGGCCAGCCCGCGTTTTAGGTGGAGATGCATAACGAGAAAGATAGGCATCCCATTAGACTGAACGGAGAAAGATAGTATCATTACACGTACAATTGTCTTTACATAACCAAAAAGAGGGTTGCGTACAGAGATATTCTATGAAATGGATCAGGTACCTCTCAACGGAACGGAAAGCGGTAGAACAGCCTTAATGTAAAAACGCTATTTTAAACTTCATTTAACACAACGATGGAATCGGCCCTAAGTCGTTCCCAGTATTTATTGACTGATTTTTTTTTTAGAAAAATCCCGTGACACTTGATTACACTCTCAGTCTAATTTAGTGAGGCAGTTCATTGTTGATTATATTTATTTGGTGTATTTTAGAAGAAAATCAAATTTTTAGAGCAATCCAAACTGTTTTACAAAAAACTTGATGAATAATATTCAACTAAAAATTTAAAAAAAAAACTTTGAAATAGAGCAGAATAGAGCAAAACTAAAATATATAAAAAAAACAGAAATTTGGATAAAATTTTTTGCAGATAGCAGTAGCGATTTCACTGGCAAAACAAACTCCAGGAAAAAACAAGAAGACAATATTACTTGTTATCTTTATATATAATAGCGGGCCATTTAAAAAAAAATTACAAGGGCCATTTTTCCTAAGAAAGGTGCCTCGTCCTTTTATAAATCGCAACATAAACAATATTTTAAATGTGACTTTACTTTGATAAATTTTAATTTGCTAGTGCATTTTTTTGTATTTGCTAATAAATTTGTTATAGTCCAGTAACTGAAGACCTGAAAATATGCAAAGCTGTCATTAAGTCGGTCCAGATTTCCTTTGTGGCTCAATTCTTAGGTCTTGACGGTTGCTTTCAAGGATGGAAACTTTTACCAACTCTGCTGCGTCGGAAAGGGCCTAAAATGGACCCTAAAACTGGTTTCCAGCCAATATCTTCCACAATATGCAAATTAGAGAATATTTGTTTAAATAAAAAAGAAAGATCTTATCATTATCTACAAAAATGGTCCCTATCATTTTTGTCGGGAATTCGACAGGTTTTGGGATAACCGCAATCAAAAGTCCCCTCGTTCAGCCCCTGCTTTATCTCTATAGCAATGCTGATTAGCTTGTAAACGGGTAAACAAATTGTTTCAGAACTCGGTCAAAAATTGATATTTTTCGATGATTCAAAGTTCATTACAATGGGAAAACCCATAGGTATCGATCCATGTGCCTTGAAGCCCGTTTTTTTTGTCAAGAACATTGAAAAAGGGATCAAAGTTGCGTTTTCCACTATTTTGGACCACTTTATAGTAATTCATTCAAATTTTTTTTTTAATAGTTTTTTATCCCATTTTTGTTTTAAATGATTTTTTTTTAGTATCTTCCTGGCGTTTTAAAACAAAATTGATTTGTGTATTTGCATTTTTCATACGTTTTCGGAGTTCTAGAAATCTTTGAAACAAGCAGTAATTAAAAACTCATATTTCATTATATTGTTATTCAATGCACACCATTTAAAAAAAAAACATTCGAAAAGTAGACACTCTAAGCTTTAAAATGGTGTGCATTGAATAACAATATAATGAAATATGAGTTTTTAATTACTGCTTGTTTCAAAGATTTCTAGAACTCCGAAAACGTATGAAAAATGCAAATAAACAAATCAATTTTGTTTTAAAACGCCAGGAAGATACTAAAAAAAAATTTCTCAGATCATTCGAGACATCTCAAGATCCCATTTAAAACAAAAATGGGATAAAAAACTATTAAAAGAAAAAAAAATATGAATGAATTACTATAAATTGGTCCAAAATAGTGGGGAAAACGCAACTTTGACCCCTTTTTCAATGTTCTTGACAGAAAATAACGGACTTTAAGGCACATGGATCGATAGCTATGGGTTTTCCCATTGTAATGAACTTTGAATCATCGAAAAATATCAATTTTTGACCGAGTTCTGAAACAATTTGTCCACCCGTTTACAAGCTAATCAGCATTGCTATAGAGATAAAGCAGGGGCTGAACGAGGGGACTTTTGATTGCGTATATCTCGAAACCTGTCGAATTCCCGACAAAAATGAAAGGGACCATTTTTGTAGATAATGATAAGATCTTTCTTTTTTATTTATTTAAAAAAATTTTAATTTGCATATTGTGGAAGATATTGGCGGGAAACCAGTTTTAAGGTCCATTTTGGGCCCTTTTCGACGCAGCAGAGTTGGTAAAAGTTTTCGACCTTAGAAGCGACCGCCGAGACCTAAGAGTTGAGCCACAACGGAAATCTGGACCGACTTAATGACAGGTTGGTCCCTTCAGTCACCGAACTATTAGAGTAAATACATACCTCCTTTCTCCTGTAAAGCTGTTGGTATATCCCAATGGTATATTGTAACAAAAGATCTAATGCCTTTTGCCTTTAATTCCTTAAAAATGTTCTTGTAATAATCTATACCAGCTTGATTGATATTGTTAAGAGTTCCATCTGGCAAAATTCTGGACCAAGCTAAAGAAAATCTAAAAGAAACAATTTATCGCACAAATGAGTTATAATAGTACCTATTTAGTAAAATTTAACAATTTTTTGTTATGCGAAATTAAAGAACGATGAAAGTACAAGAATTACTCAATTTCGTATCTACTTGCCTGTAAAAAACAACTCCAACTTCATTCATACAACGAATATCTTCTTTATATAGATGATAAGAATCTGTTGCCACATCACCGTTGCTACCATCATCAACTTTTTCTGGATGTTCATGGAAAAAAGTGTCCCAAATTTGAGGTCCTTTTCCATCAAGATTCCAAGCACCTTCTATTTGATGAGCAGCTGTAGCTACTCCAAATCGAAAATCATCAGGGAAACGACGATTCGTTACGGTGTAATTGGCGAATTCATCGTCCCCGTCTGCAGCTCTAAAAAGTATTTAATTCAAAATAAATATATTTGACTCCTGGAAAGACCGGATATTTGTTTTTACTTGTAGATAGTAATTATTTTAGATTTTTTTAATCGACTTCAAAAAAGGTTGAGGTTCTCAATTCGTCTGGGGATATATATTTTTTTAAGTTTGTTCAGCGATAATTCTTTACTACGTTGTCCGATTTCTATGATTACTTTTTTTGTTAGAAAAGGGATACCTTAGAGGTAATTCTATATACGATTGGTCAGGATCAGATGATCTTAATTTTTAAGGGAATCTGCGCGATTTTGAAATCGGTTTTTTAAAATAACTTTCATAACTTGTTTAATTTGATGGTGCTTCCTGTATCTGTAACGTGTGGGTGGTGGGTTACCCCCACGGCACTTGGGCCTCATTAGGCCCATTGCGCATTCTCCTAAAATGATAGGTACCTCCTAGCTCGTGAGCCAGCCTACAGATTTAATGTAGTTGACAACGTCGCCAAGAGGTGCTTCTCTTATATCGGCCGGTGTTAGCCGATACTCGCCGAACACATATCTTCTAATAAATGAGAGCGTCGAGCAATCGTTAAGGATATGCTCGATGGTCGCATCTTCTTGTTTGCACCCGCTGCAGAGTGCGGATTCTGACAACCCCATAATATGGAGATACTTCCATACTTGGCAATGACCAGTCAGAATGCCAGGCGCAGATTCTGTCTAGACATAGTCAAGTATTTTTTGCTGCAGTGTTCTAAGGATAACTTAAGAGCTCCCTGGAAACTCTGCAGTTTCTTGTTTCATCCCATCTTTCCTTGAATTTTGCAAGGGAATATTCTTTAATTAGATCTGTCATTACCGATTTTATCAGGCCAATAGAAGGGCTAGGTCCAAAAAGTATTTGGTTGGCTGCTTTCTTGGCTAGTGAATCGGCAAGACGGTTACCTTTTGATGTGGCGTGACCGTTGATCCATCTTAAGGTAACCACATTGTTGATGGATACTTCGGCCAAAGCTTTGTGACATTCTAGTACTAACCCTGAATAAATTCGTGGTCTGTTCAGGGTGAGTAATGCTTGTCTGCTATCTGTATAGATGAGCATGTTCCTTTCAGTAATATTGTTCCTGGTTATTTCTTTTGCTGCTATGGGAATCCCCGTTAGCTCTGCTTGAACTACACTGGCACTATTGCTCATAGCCCATTTTAGGTTTAGGTTTAAGAATCTGGAGAATATTCCACATCCTGAGCCTTGCTTTGTTTTAGAACCGTCGGTGTAGATATGAATCGTACCTGCCACTTTTGGCTCTTCTATTTGTTCTATTATAACTTTATATGGCTTATGGAAGATATATCTCGTTGAAATGGAGTCCATGTTCGCTTGAAGCAGTGGGAGCGTATCGAGCACCTCCTGTCAAAAGAGACGTCTCGCCTCACCGGATTCTACATCAGGTTCTATTTCAACCATACGGAGGCGTGTCATTGTCGTCAGAGCAACCTTTTTGATGTAAATATCAAGGGGAGTGAGAGTAAGAATGACTTCCATCGCTCTGGTCGGTATTGTTTTTATGGCTCCTGTTATATTGAGACAAGCTGTTCTTTGAATTTGTTCTAGTTTACGGATAGCTGTTAATTTTTGGTTGATGGTGCTTCATTAAAAATAAACTTTTTAAAGTAAAGTTAATGATAACTCTGTAACCCTTTCGCTGCCCAAGCTTTAATGCTAAATACACGCTATAGACCGTTGGTATACGAACATTTAGAAGTTGGAACGTTCATTAACGTCATGGGCCATTCACAATCGAACTATAAAATATTTATACTGGAAATAGCTATTATGTATACAGGTTAATTATTTTACGGTCAGAATTTAACTCAAAGAGAGAAAAGAAGACCTATAGAGGATGTGAAGTACTGATGTCAAAGAAGTATATAAGCTTGCCGCTGGCTGACGGTGAACCTATATATTCACTTATCGGTCACCGTAGTCAAGCACTTCTTGGATGAGTGATCCGAGACTATAAGTTCTCGGGAGCCCATCTAGGGAGTGGAATGAAAGAAACAGAAGAAGTATGATATTCAAATGGTGGTACAATTAGCCAATGAAGCTACAGTATCACCATGCTAATATTATCCTGTAGGGGAGTCAGGAACAATCAAGAGTGGTTCAAAAGGATGCCTGAAAAGTTTAAAAAAAGACGTATAAGCCTTGTCGTAGTTTTATAGAGGTTGTCCCATTAGTGCGTAATTGCAATTTCAATTTCTGTTCTAGACACGCAAACATGTTCCGAATAAAGGTTATATGGATTTAAAAAACATAACTTAACTTAAAAATATTTTTAGATATACAAGGTGTTACGCTTTTGCCTGAAAAATAAAAATATGTTTTTAAATGAAAAACCCTGTATTTTATTTTAGTTTTAGAGTGACATGGTAGTAACCCTAGAATATCTAAAAATTTATATTTTACAGAGTTGCGAAGAAATTAATTTTTTTGTGAAATTAGAGATTGAAACAGACCCAAAATAAAATTATCATATTGTCATGGGAATTCCTAAGCCGTGATTTAAAAGTGACCGAGCTACGTCGAGAGTTAGAAGAACGTGAACTGGAGACGACAGGAAAGAAATTAAAGAAATTATAGCAGATGCATCATACGAAAATAGAAAGGTTTCCGGATCTAACCCTTCATTTGCTAGTAGCTCGGTCACTTTTAAATCACACAGTCTTTTAACCACTTAAGTCCACTATTTATTTATAGTTCCACTTCTAACACAAATGTTACCACAGTTTAATTTATTTATAGTTTATTTAAAACAAACTATTTACACTGGTGACGCCAGGCCGATCCGTCAATCAGTTCGAAGATTAACAAAGACCAAGAGAGAGGGAGCTAAAAGGATTGTTCAGGAAATGAAGGAAGACAGGGTGATAGAACCTTCTACCAGCCCATGGGCCTCTCCGGTAATCCTTTTCCAGAAAAGGATAAAACTACGAAGTTCTGTGTGGATTACCGTTAGTTGAACAATGTTACCAAGAAAGACAGTTACCCTCTGCCTCGTATTGACGATACCTTGGACACATCGGCCACAAATAAACTATTCTCTACCTTAGACTTGAAGTCTGGATACTGGCAACTTAAAATGGACCCAGTAGACAAAGAAAAGACAGCTTTTACCACCGGATCTGGATTGCGGCAATTCAATGTTATGCTATTTGGATTATGTAATGCTCCCGCGACATTTGAAAGACTTATGGAAAATGTATTGAGAGGGATATCCTAGAAAACATGCCTAGTGTATTCAGACGACCTCATAGTATTCAGGAAGACATTTGATGATCATCTAAAAAACTAAGAAGATGTTTTTAAAAGACTTCAAGCTGCCCAACTGATGCTAAACCCCAAGAATTGCCAATTATTTTAAAATAAAGTTAATTACCTGGGTCATGTAGAGCAAAGACAAGGAAAAAGTCGCTTCTATCAAAGAGTGGCCACAACCAAAAGATAAACACCAAATTAGAAGTTTTCTTGGGCTTTGTACCTACTACCGAAGATTCATCAGAAAGTTTGCAGATATTACTAAGCCATTAACACGACTCACAGAAGAATCGAGAGACTTCTGCTGGGATGACGACTGACAAACTGCCTTTGAAATACTAAAGAACAACAGCGGCAATACTAGGCTGACCACTATCAAAGAGAGAAATTATTCTGGATACTGATGCCAGTAATGTGGGATTTGGAGGAGTGCTTTCACAGATTCAAGGGGAAAAAGAACGAGTACTGGGTTATTTTAGTAAAGTGCTCTCGAAACCTGAGCGAAATTACTGCGTCACAAAAAGAGAACTCCTAGCAGTTGTAAAATGCGTGGAACACTTCTACCAATACCTATATGGTGAGAAATTCTTAATCCGTACCGATTATGTCGCCCTTAAGTGGTTAATGCAGTTAAAAACCCGGATGGTCAAATCGCCAGATAGATTGAACGACTTTAAGAGTACGACTTTAAGATCGAACATAAAGCTGGAATAGGCCACAGAAATGCCAATTCTCTTTCTAGAAGACCGTATCTAGCAGAGTGCTCCCCACTGCAACAAAGCGGAATCCAAAGAAAGTGGACTAATAAGAACAACTGTAGTCAACGATTAGTGGGCCCCTTCTAAAATTAGGGAAGAACAAGAGAACGATACCCTTTTAAAGAAGATGCGACAATGGAAAGAAGAAAATCGTCGAACTACTTGGCAAGAAGTATCTAATCTCTCTCCAGTACTTAAATCATTTTTGGCTCTGTGGGACTCTTTTATACTGGAAGATGGCTTATTAAAGCAAGTACTTGAAAATGATGATGGTTGCGAGAACAGAAAACAGTTGTCCATTCCAAGGAGTAGAGTATCCGAAGATCCGAAGATCCACAGTGACCAAGGCAGACATTTTGAAAGCCAACTCTTCCGTGTAATCTCTGACAGACTAGGCATGAAGAAAACCAGAACCACAACACTGCATCCACAATCCGATGGAAGTTTCAAACCATCAGCGAGATTGGGATCAGTATCTTTCGCTCTTTGCAATAGCTTATAAATCCGCTGTCAATGAATCAACAGGCCAAACACCAGCAAAGGTCCTGTTTGGGCGTAAGATGAAACTACCATGCGACCTTGAGATTAAATGCCGACCTGAAGAAGATGCAGCTGGTGAGGATTATGTGATCCAGTTACAAAGAAGAATGGACAATATGCATGAATTGGTCCGCTCGCATCTTCAAATCGCCAGCGACAGAATGAAGAAGCGATACGATACCCAAACCACAGAAGGATGTTTCAAGGAAGGCAACAAAGTCTGGCTCCATAACCCAAAAAGACAAAAGGGTTATTCTCTAAAGCTTCAAAGGTCCGGGGAATTCCTAAACCGTCTCTGTCTAAGCAAGCGACTTTCAAGTCTGTGCCACCCGACTCATGTTCGAAACGACGGAATCTTCTGGGTATGCCGCTGACACTTCGAGAAACTGCTAGAACGGGCGGTGCGTACTGTTAAAGTCAGATATGGAATTTTTGGGAGCGTCTAGAGACTTCTCGTAGCAGAATTGGACTTGGTATAAATAGCCCGACTTATCGGCGGACAGTTAGTTGAGAATAAAGTATTATATAAAATAGTACGTCATAAATAAATTGTAAATAGTGTGTTTTAAATAAATATCGTTACAGAAATTATATAGGCAAGTGATTTTAAAATTGTATAAAATAAATACTTTTAAAGTCCAAGCTGTGATGATAGAACTGGTTTATTTTTTACAGTGTATTGAATATGGCTCATTCAATTTACTAACTTTTTTCAAATGTACCACTTTTTTGCATTATATACATTATAAATTATTAATGATACCAACGTGTTAGCCTATTATATATATATAATATATATTGTAATAGAAATGAAACATCAAAATTTAAAATTAAAAGTTATTCAGTAAAATATATATTTGTGTAAATAAAAAATTTAAAACAAAAATATATCATCCTGTACATAAAAATTTAATTTGAAGGGAGATGTCAAATTAATGAAAGAGAAGTCAGTAATATCAAAAGGGACGGGATTGATTTTTCATGATAGAGGATTTCAAATTGCATTACCTAAATTTAGGGCTTCGGTATATTTAAAAAGTTATTTTTGAAAAAGTGCTAACATTTTGAATAAAAATAAAAAATAGACAAGTTGTATCCCTTCGATTGGATAGTGGAAGTTAATTGGTAGGATTGTATGGAGAATCTGTTAAGAGCTAAATATTGGAACTGTAGACTTGGATGAAATAGAAATTGTGAAATTGGATATGATAAAAGGAAGGACTATTTCCTGTGAGTAGAAAATTTTGTATTGGTGTGTGATTGTAACAGACAGTTTTGCTATTGATATCACCATTCAATAGTAGATATTTAATCTTGGAAATTGATGCCAGACAGATAAATTATTATAAATTATAAAATTATTTAAAATAGTTACATTTTGAAGATTAAAATGTCAAAATTTTATGTAACGTCACATTGAAACTTAGAAAGTTAGATTTATAACATAGAGGTGTAAATAATAATATTAAAGAAGTAGTACCTACAGGAAGGTTTAATTTATTAACTAAATTGTTTATAATAATATTAATAATTAGTAATTGTGTGTATGGTGATGAATGAATGATTAGTATAATTAAGTTAGTAGATAGACCATTTATTTGATGTTAAAATTTTTGAAATTTGTATAATTTACTGGTAATATATTAGGAACTTTTGTACATACAATTTGTCTATTAAAAATAAAAAAATTAATTTTACAGGGTGATACAATTAACAATAATAAATATTCACACATAATATTAACTAATTATATAAATTACAGATAAGGTATTTTATTGTTGGAATTGTTGTTAATATTCAATAAATAAAGTAAATAAATTAAATAAACTAAATAAACTAAACAAAATAAATTAAAGAAACTAAATAAAATAAATAATAAAAAAAAAATAAATTAAGTTTATAAAATATTTTATTTTCTTGAACCGACACCACAGTGATAAAGAGAATCTGCTCAAAAAAAAAATATATTAAAAAGCTAGCTAAGGTAAAATAAGTTTGTGAAATTTTTTTTTACTTGTAATGTTATGAATTGACAATGTATATCATAACAATATATATATATATATATATATATATATATATATATATATATATATATATATATATATATATATATATATATATATATATATATATATATATATATATATATATATATATATATATATATAGAGGGTGTTCCACCAGTGCGTAATTGATTGGTAGCTGTTGTATTATTGGAGATGTTTGTTATACGAATTGTACGACTATTTTAATAGATTAAACGTTTCTAATAATAAGAAATGAATGTAACGTATTTAAAGTCTGTAGGTAGTTTTATTAATATTAATAAAACTCAGTAAAATTAGTCTTAGCGCTTTCAGCCGGTTAGGCCATCATCAGAGACTTTGTCAGTAAATATAGAAGGTGCATGAAAATTAATTATTTAAAATTTTTATTTATTAGATTCAAAGGGCTGCCACAATACGGTCCCTGGTTCTCAACCATAACTTGAGGCTTGAAACGAAGCAAAACCAATCCTAACAGGTGGTTGAAAATTGAGAAGAAACGTGGGGGCTCATCCCAACACGTGTAAATAAACTGTCTCAACCTTTCCAAAGAAGAGAGATGGAAAAAACTGAACTTCAGCTTGAAGCCAGCTGCCCTTTCAAAATAGCTACCGTGAGGCGGAGGCAAGTTGGGGCACAGGTAATCGTAAAACGTAGAATACACGTTTTACGTTTTACGATTACCTAACCGGCTGAAAGCGCTAAGACTAATTTTACTGAGTTTTATTAATATTAATAAAACTACCTACACACTTTAAATACGTTACATTCATTTTTTATTACCCAGTGTGTACACACCACTCAACCTCTTCGTTTCTTATAATGTTTTGCATTTTTATTTATTTGTTGTGGTGCATGCAAGGTGTGTCCAAACTCGAGGCTACGATTTTCTAAATTTTTTTATTTTTTGTTCTTGTAATGAACGAAATTAAATTTATTGGTAACGCCACTGGTTCCCAAAACTAATAAAAAATAACATGGTTCTTTTTTAAAGTTGCCTATGAAGTTTTAACCTTTTTACCATGCCTGAAGTTAATACCTATTGCTGAAATGGTTAATATGCATTTTTTGTAGGGATAGCCAAAAGGCCAGACGTATGTATGCCCAATTTTATTAGTTCTATTAAAATGTTACAAAAATATCCTGAATAATAAAAATAAAGAGAGTAATTTTTTGATTTCATCGCAAATTTTGATGATGAATACTAGCAGTCAGTAATACAAGTCTAAGATTTACTTTTTAACATTTTTTCTAATATTCCTTTTTTTTGGTATAATATTTATCCTTGAGTAAAAACTTGTAACAAAATAACAAAAATACTAAATGAGTACTAGGACACAGGTAGCTTGTTAATTCGGGTAAAATAGGAATGGGATGATCCGGAAAAACTTGTTGGGGAAATGAGAATAGAAATTCCAAGTCTTCAAAGTCGATGATCCTGACGTAAGTTTTCAGTTTTATGATAGACGTTATACGTTAATTTTGTCAGTAAAGGGGGTTATGATTGACAACCTGTATTATTTTTAACAGGTCTGTTATTTTATAAACACACAGAAATTACAACCTGTTCCCAAATAACGTGTCTGTTAAAAATTGCATTACTTGTCCATCATAACTCGGATAGTGAGTGTAATAGTTTAGTTGAAATAAATTGAGATACAAAAAATCTAGCCACTCTTGATATTAGAAAATATTCATATCATATTTTCAAAGCAGGCACGTACGGGACTGGCAAGGCGCTCTGACTAGTAGGGCTGGTACGGATAGCAGCGGGATTATGGAGGAAATGTAGCAAAAGCAGATCATTAAGGGCGTGCATTGGAACAGAGAAGTCTGAACAAGTCCTCCCAGAGAGAGACAAAATAAAGTTATCCGAGAGGTGCTGCCTCTAGTTAGCAACTAAGTAACAAATATACGTTCTCCATTTTCGCATCTGCGAATAAAAATGTATTCTTCTAAACTCACAGGTACGGGCTTTTATATGGTATAAATTAAAATTTTTTTGACTTTGCCTCCCACTTCGGTGTCACCAGCTGAATTTTTCAGGGATGAAACTACATGATAAGCTTACCCTTATTCCGGAGGTAATACAAAATTAGACAGTGCAAAAGGGCACTATCATAAAAAATCGAGTTATTGATACCAACATATAGAAGAAAAAAAAATGCTTGTTTTTTTGTTCTAATGCACAATTAGGTCTTTGTAGGAAGTGTTTTTTATAATTATTAAAAAAAAATCATTTGCATTAGCCCTTATGGTCGAAAAAAAATTTAAACGTCAATATCTCGGTTTCAACCGTCCGTATAAAAAATCTTTTTTTAGAAATATACCTCTCATTTGACGAAAAACAAAGGCCTAAATGAGAAAAAACTATTCTTCATAAAAGTTTCGCCTATGTATTATCAAAGTAGCAGTGCTTTCCCCATATTTTTTGCTTTTATATTAACAAAAATATAGCAATAAACAATTAGTTATATCATGGTTTAACTAGAAAGCAAACATTGAAGGTAAAGCTTCTCGACTCTCTTTCTTCTCTCTCAGTGCTAAAATGTATGCAATTAGTTTGACTCTCTCATATTATTTTATTCAGGGATTATTGATTTATACGCTATGATTTATTTTTGTATTTTTTTGAGGAAAATAAAAAATAAGAAAATATGAACTATTTATTGAAGGTATAGACGCAGTATATATAAGTATCGATTATTAACAGTAAGGCTATTACTTTGCAAAATACAATAAATTCCCAATGTAAAAAACATTATAATAATAATAATTAAAAGAATACCGGGTGTTCAAATTAAAGTGTTATAGTTAAATACCGCCGAAAATATGCATTTTAGAAAAAAAAGTTTTAGGCGAAAGTTTTATAGTTTTTTGGGGGAAACATTTTGGCTAATTTTTTTTTTTATAGCTGATCATAATATGGCCATATCGAGGTGGACTTTGTTTTTTAAATGGGAACCCCATTTTTTTTGTAAATATTCTTAAAGTACATTAAAAAATAATAAACTTTAGTTGGAAATAATTTTCTTATTCGACTTTCACTTTTTGAGTAACAGCTACTTAAAAATTTTGGTAGGCGAAAAAAAAGTTGGCCATATTATGGTTAGCTGAAAAAAACGATTTTAGCAAAAAATTTTCCCCACAAAACTATAAAACTTTCGTCTGAAACGTTTTTTTTTATAATAGGCGGTATTTAGCTGTAACACTTTAATTTGAACACCCGATATAAAGCATAAATTAATATTATTAAAATTTATAAGTACAAGACTTTTAAACTAATCAGAATCAGATTCACCACACGAATCAACATTTTCCAAAACATTAGCGGCTGTGATCAAACTTTTGCTGCAGTTTTTCTGTGCCATACAGGTAGGTGCAGGAACCGATACAGCCAATATTTTTTTCCTGCATTTACAAATTTTGCTTTCTTAGTCTAGAACAGAATAATATTATTAGAATATTGTACATCTATGAAAATTATCGGTGTATAGTACCTTTTTTGCATTTGCATGATGTAAGTTCTGTTATGTCTGGTGGCAGGTCGGACAGAGTCTTAGAGTGGGTATCAGCCTTCCATCTTGATCTACTTTCTATTCATACTCTTTAACATTAGGAAGCTGCATCTGCGGCTTTAAAGAGCTTAGCCAAATATTTAGCTGGTAAAAACATCTTAAACAATGTTATCTTAGGTCGTCTTCAGTCGGTGGCAATTTAGCAATGGTTTTTAAAGAGGCCATTAATCCCCTCAAAATGTTAATGGAAGTAACACTGGCAGTTTTTAAATACATTTTTATGAAACATTTTTCAAGATTAGAGAATATGTTTTCTTTTCCCAATGCCAGACTATTGGCTGGTTGCATCATAACCGGTCAGAGAAAGAAAAGCAGGCAAATTTTTTAGAAGATACCATCCAAATTTAAATCATGTACTGCTAGAAATCGTCTTGAGTCTCTTCGCCCTGTTCTGAACCATATCTCTTTAGTCAAATACTTCTTGAAATTAATTTTTAAGACTAGAACATCTGTATCGTTGCAATCAATAATGCAGCATGAATGCTCCGAATTTTTGGCTAACAATATGTGCAATAAGATACGAGTATCAGCTTCTTTATGATTTGAATTTAAGAAATCATCTTTTGATAGTTCAAAATTCGTCCCATATTTATTGATATTCGCGAATCCACCACTAGTTACAAATTAAATATGCTTTTGCTGAATGGAATTTTGAAGAAGTTGCTCTGACAGAAAATTTGTTAAACGTGTATTGTTAAATATCGAATGAATAAACAAGTTTCATTGTTGCGGAAGTGGTGTATTGGGTCGGTCAATTTCTATATCAATTGATTTCTGGGATCCTCTCTTTTGACGAGTTTTTGATAGAATGTTCTTTATAATGATCATATACCACATCAATCCTTTAAGCATTAAATTTATTTCTAAAAATAACGTTTACAAATACATTAGCATATTCTTTAAATGATATACAACTTTTGGACTTTCCTAAACCTTGGACTATTGCCATCCCATCAAAAATGTGACAAGTTTTGCCAGAGTCAATAGGTGCAAGTAAGTGTCTTTGTGAGTAAATGCCATATTGTTCTAAAATATTTTCCAATGAACTCTTATTTGTGGAGGTGCCGAGATACCCATTTACTGTTAGATGCATCGGAGAGGCTGTCAGCTCAAACTAAAAATATTTCGGCATAATTAATGCTTCTACCCACATCCTTTGCTAATAAATTTTTGAGTTTTCTGTTGATTGTCTTTGTCCATTGTATTTTCTTTATAAAAATCTGGAGTATCAACAATACTTAAAAAACTCTAAAAAGTCGTTTGACCCTTTTCGTCTACTGTTAATTTTAAGGCCTCTACTTTTGCACTGTAAATTTCCTTAGTTGATATAGAAGTTAATTTCGATGATACATATTTAAAAACATCAAAGTTATTAGGCTGTTCCACTAAAGTAACCACCCATTCTTCATCTAATGCCATTCGTTTTGTTCTCTGTCTCAGCGTTAAACATGAAATATGTAATTAAAACATTGACCTCTTATTTTCATCCTGTTTGTTGAATCAACAAGCATATTGACTTGGCGAGGATTAAGCACATCCTTATTTTGATACCATTTTTGTCTTTGCTTCTTGCAACAACAAATCCGTAATTAAAATTTTAAACGAAATCCTATAATTAAAAAAACCAAAAAAGGTTGACAGCTGTGTGCACGTAGTTTAGATTCAAAAAGGAAAAACTTGTATTTCGTGCAAAACTTTTTTATTAATCAATGCAAAGCGCTTTCGGCTTATTTGCCATCATCAGTGCTCATCTACAAAAATTGTGGATGTAAATTGTAAATTGTAAATTGTAAGTTTACATCCACAATTTTTGTAGATGAGCACTGATGATGGCAAATAAGCCGAAAGCGCTTTGCATTGATTAATAAAAAAGTTTTGCACGAAATACAAGTTTTTCCTTTTTGAAATCCTATAACTTATAACAAACAACCTGCAGGGTGTTTTGCTTTTAAAAAGTATAGATTTGGTTCGCACCTCGTTTATGGACCACCCTGTATATTTAGAAATAATTGTTAAATATAGTCATACAACTTTTATACTAAAAATTTCGTCGTTTTTCTAATAATAAAACAGCTATCTATCAAATATACATGTGTTATTGGCTAACATATTGGTATCGTTGTATAGACAAATTTTTAAGGAATGTTATGATAAGATAATATACACGATGATGCATTTTAAAAATTGAGTAAATTGAACTTAAAATCAGTTCTATCTTCACTATTCGTTAGCTTAGTATCTTATAAGTATGTATATTAAACAATTTTGAGATCAATGTAAACCTACCTAAATTATGATAATTTAATATGCGGTCAGCATCATTCTCTAATTTCAAAAAAAAAATAATGCTTGTCAATACTGTAATATTTTATAAAAATATTCAAGGATTGAATACAGTATTACTAAAATATTCTAAAAATAAAATAAAATACATACATTTTTATTTGCCAGGAAAAACGCAATACCCTGTATATCCAAAAATATTTTTTAAATATCTATTTTTCAAATCTATATAACTTTTATTAGATTAAATTTGAAATTTAAAATTTACTGTTTATTCATTTTTGAATTATCTTCGAAACCTAAAGTACAGTTGAAAACTAGAAGTCGAAAAAAAAAAACAATCCTATATTTTACTGGATACATGAAAGTTAAAACCTAATTTGAAAAAAAAAATACATTTAAGCATATTAGATTTGTATAATTATTTGAAATATTCAATTTTATAAAACAACTAAAGGCACCATTAGCACTCTGGCTCCGATATCCAACAAAATAAGCAAGCAATCGATTTTTGCTAAGAGGCCGTTTAGTCGTTTTTCTAAATTTTTACCACTTCCGTACAGACATTTTCCGGACCACAAAACGTAAAATCAATATCTCAAAGAGGCTTTCTCTCATTACTTACATATCCTTCATGCTCTTACGCAAATATTAAATATGTTTAATAATTGAAATAATATGCATATTAATTAGTAAACTCCTAAATAAGAACCTGCGTATTTGAATTTATTTCGAGTCGACTTTAGCGCCATCTATTAGAGAAGCTCCGAATTAACCTGTGGCTACTTGTATGAATTTTAAGAAGTTTTCTTTTATATTCTATGCAATTTTTACATATAAATGGCGATTTATAATTTCTTCCAAAATTTACTTTAATGAGCTTTTAAGGAAATTGACTCAAAGAATTTAAATATTTTAAACGACATTTGTTGCTTTAGTATATAGCCTATTCAAAGAAGAATTATTTTCAAAAAGGTAAATCAAACAAGGGTGGTCCTTAGGATCTCACAAGAGTATTTTATTAACGACCGGTTTCGAGGATCAAATCCTCATCATCAGGTAAGGTCTAAAAATAGAGAGGAAAAACGAATGAGCTCATAACTAATAAGTGGGTTTAAAACATTTTAATATGAAAGTTGTCAAATATCAAGAACTCACCCGTAATTACTCATCTATTTAAGACTAAGCTAGTAGAATTATCCCAGGGTCGGTGTAAAAACAAGTATGCGAGTATTTTTTAAAATACATAAAAAATATAAAAAAACAATAGTTGCAACAAAAAGTTGATGTCAAAACACATAAACAAAAGTAGGTCTAAAACTATTAATAAAATTATTAAAATATTTCAAAAACGGACGAACAATTAAGACAAACAAATTTAAAAAAGTTTTTACCCTGGGATAATTCTACTAGCTTAGTCTTAAATAGATGAGTAATTACGGGTGAGTTCTTGATATTTGACAACTTTCATATTAAAATGTTTTAAACCCACTTATTAGTTATGAGCTCATTCGTTTTTCCTCTCTATTTTTAGACCTTACCTGATGATGAGGATTTGATCCTCGAAACCGGTCGTTAATAAAATACTCTTGTGAGATCCTAAGGACCACCCTTGTTTGATTTACCTTTTTGAACTTATAACTCACACATGGCTACCACCTTCAACTTTAAAGAATTATTTTCATCATCGGGTAATTATTACTGGTATATTTTTAGCTTTATTTCATCGTAAAAATTACCATATTTTGGGAATTATTTTTAAACGATCCCTGATAGTTAGAGACACCAAAAACCTTTATTGAACAGTAGTATGTATCTATTATCGGCAGGAATTTTTTCACTTTTCTCTTTGTTGTAGTTTCAGCTAAAAAGTCATTGAAAGAGCGTTGTGTATGCCTATGTTAAATACATTGCCCACGCCCGCCCTTAAATGCACGTCGAAGACTAAAAGGAGTAAAGTTAGAAAAATAAATTTTTGAGGGCTATCAAATGAATGCTCTATTAAGGAACGATTTGAAAAATATATATTAGATTCGTTTGCGTTACTTTCTCTTTAAACTCGTTTTAAAAAACGCTTAAAAATTGTCCCCAACTTATCTCCAAAAGCAACGCTCAAAAAAATGTGAAATAATCTCGAATATTGACAATAAGGTGTAAATTAAATGAAAATTATCAACATTACTTATTTTTTTTATACTTTGTATCTGATATCTATCAATATAATTATTATCAACTCTACTTATTTTAATATAACTAGGTACGGTACAGAACACTACTGCACAAATACAACTTGGCCAATTTTTTTAAAAGACCTACTTACCCCAAAGCTACAATGGCGGACAAAACTATTAAATTATATAACCACATGATCCACTAACGATGGAATAATTTTAAAATGATTAATTGAAATCATTAAATAGGTTTTTATATCATTTCAAGTATCTGCTTCTCGATTTTTATAATTTTAAACTACTTCAGTAAATTTACAAAAAGATAAAATTCCGCTCCATTATAATAGAAATTAAAAGAGATAGCTTCAAGAGCAGGAAAATATAGTGATTAGAGATTGTGGAATTTTTATTGACAAAAAAATATCCATATTTAGGTACGTAACGATCAGTTCACATTTTTACTCACATCTCAACTATAACAGATTGCAAATTAGTTCATTTTAAATGAAAATAATAATTTTTAAATTTGTAAATGCTACTCCAGGCGGCATTGTAGGAGATGAATTAGTGGTTGAAATAAAATGTCCATACGCTGCATATCAAATGCAGGTAGGAGAGGCGATTAAATTGAAAAAAATACCCTTTTGGATTTTTAATAAAGACACCAATAATTTTGACATTAATATCCACCATCAATGGGTATTATCAAATACAAGGCCAATTACATATTACAGTACGAAAAGGATGTATTTTTGGTGTATGAACAGGTCCCAATTATCCACTTAGAGTGAACTATATAATAAAAAGAGACGATTTCTAGTGTAAAAATATGGAGGAGAAGTTAAAAAAGTTTTATATAAACTGTATGTTTCCAGAAATGGTAGATCCAAGGCATAATCGGGGAATGTCATTAAGAGAACCTGATTACATCTTAGAAGCTATTCAAAAATTAAAAAATAAAAAACAAAAGTAATTAGCTCCAAAAATTCAAATAGCATTAATAGTACGATGTTTGTACAAAGCCGCTATTTATTCTAAAAGTATTTTCTTTAATATTTTTGATTTTAATCTAGGTACTGTTAAAACGCTATAATACCTATATTTATTTGCAGGTCATCTGTAACTAATTTATTTGTAGTACTGGGTCCAATTAAGTTACCAAAAAAAAAAAAAAATAACCGATCATTTTAAATACATTTCGTATGCCTATTTTGTAAAAAACAATATCGAGCTGTTTAGTCAAACGCGCTGCTCTTTACAAAAACAAAATTAAATTATTATATAATTTGTGATACATTTACACCATATCTAAAAATGAAAAAAAAATTTTGATGTACAGGGTTCATAATCAGTGGCGGCTTGTGGTAATTTAAAATAGGTGTTCACTTTTTCCAATAATTTCATTATACAGGGTGTCTGTAAAAGGTCTTTACAAAAACATACCACATATTCCTTAGACCAAAATAAGTCGATTTAAGTAAAATTACCTTTGTACAAAGTTGCTTCGTTTGGGTTCCAGAGGGCCTTGAAGTTACAATTTTAAATCGTTTTTCCCATATAAATTTAAAACGGCATATGCGATTTTGCTGAAATTTGGAAAATTGGTAGAGTTTTATGTGGCAAAAAAACAGTATTAAAATTTTGTCCGATAATAATACATAGGCGTAGAACTTGATTTTTTAAATAATTGCACCTTTAAAAATTCTACGCCAATGAAAGAAAAGGAGTTTGAGTATGAAATTTAGATTGCGCAATTCATTTACTTTAAAAAAGGTACTCTTGATAAAACTCGATTACTCTCATGGTTTTCGCTAAATTTCTGTTTTAATAATTTAGAGTGTATAGGTTTCACAAAAATATTTATTTACAACATAATGAAAATAGAGATTTTACAAAAATTGTTCAAAATGTTCACCATTTTCACGCATACAAAGATTTATACGTCGAAGAAAATTAAATTGTATCCTTTCCATAACTTCTTCATCACCTCTAAGATTGTTTATTGCATCTTTAATACGTTGCCAGAGTTGTTCCTCATTTTCTACAGGTTCCCTCTAAACTGTGGATTTCAGATGTCCCCATAAAAAGTAGTCCATCGGTGTTAGGTCTGGGGAACGTGGTGGCCAGTTTACAGGTGCGTCATTACCTCTGCCTATCCACTTGTGTGGATATTTTTCATTCAAGTGGTTTCTAACGTTTAAAGAAAGATGTGGTGGAGCTCCATCTTGCATAAACCACATATCTCTCCGAAGTTGGAGAGGTAAATCTTCTAACAATTCTGGCAACGTATTTTGTAGAAAATCCAAATAATTTTCTCCAGTTAATCTTCGTGGAAGTATGACAGGACCAACAATCAAATTACCAATTATTCCAGCCCACACATTAATTTTGAATTCGTACTGAAAATGGTTTACCTTTATTGCATGCGGATTTTCATTATAGGTATTAGTTATACCTCTTCTTGTAACACCCGCTTAATCGGTAAAAAAAACCTTCTTGACAAAGTTTGGATCTCTTTCTCTTTGCATATTAACAAATCGACAAAAATCCAAACGAATTTGAGGATCATGGACTAATATTTCTTGTACTGGCTTCTTATGGTATGGATATAGCAATTGTTCTCTAAGAACTTTATGAACGACATCTATACTTACTCCTAGTTCCCTTCCAATTCGTCTGGTGCTTAATTCTGGATTTTCTTCAACACGTTCTAAAATGTCTTCCTCAACTTCAGGAATCCTTACAAACGTTCTCTTCCATTATCAACAGTGTTGGGAGCAAAGAAACCGGTCTCTCGAAGACGTCTCTCAACAGCAGCAAAAGTTGGGTGGCTAGGTACACGACGATTTGGAAACCTTTCAGCGTACACCCTGACACTCTCTCGAGCATTTCATTCACAAAATCCTAATGTCAGTAACATATCGGTATATTCTGCATTGGTATATTGTACAGCCATATTAATAAACCACGCATTTGTTTTTTTAATTATTGAGTCAGATAGAACACTTTCAATCGTTAACAAGAGATTAGGTGTTAAAACTTGACAATATTTTTATTTAGATGAAACTGTGGAAACCAACAATAAATATTTTTGTATACGTATTGCAGGCAATTATTTTTAAATATATATCAGGTTATGTGGAAAGCTTGACAATGATTTTTGTGTAAAAAATTTTATATGAAACTTTACCTACCATTTTTTAGTTTAATCATTTTCACAATTTATCACAGATGTTAAATAAAAAATATATTTTTTAAATACCTTTTATTTGCAAATAAAATAAGAACTAAAATGTTTTAACTGTTTATTTTATAAGATCAGTCTCATCACAATACATAATATTACACAGACACAAACTAGAATAAAGATATATAATGCCTGGCATTTTAAATGATACTCTTCGCAGTTTAACAGACCCCTTCAACCCCCATTTTTAAGCAGATTGTTTTCACAATTAATAGGCCTCATCTCCTTATAGACCTTGATTTTTATTAAAACTTTCATGTTGATGTCGCATTTCATTTTTGATTTTTTTTTAATTTCAACTCCCCTTAAATCCCCCATATTTAATCAGATTTTTTTATAATGAAAGGGCTTCTTCTCCTTTTAGAGATTGATGTTTGCTTATAATTGTTTGTGAGCGGCGCGCCAATTAATGTGTTCTTTGACAGTTTGCAGGATCTGTTGGCGTGTTGTCTTCTCTTTTTGGCTATATGCATTCGGCATATCGTCTCACTCGTGTTAGGCTCACTCATCATAATGCGCCACAGACACAGTTTATTTAGGTATACTGTGATACAGAGACGCGATCAGCCAGAGGACAATGATGTACAAAAAAATATAGAATAACACGTATGAAAATAAAAATATTAAAATTAAATTTATATTTTTGTTATTTATGTAATATTAAAATAATGTGTTTTTATGAAATTTAACTGGGTGTTCACTGCACAAATGAACCAATGGAGAAACCGCCCCTGTTCATAATATATTACGCCAATTTTGGCGTTTGTTTGTCCTTCTATAATATTCACTTATTTTAAAAGCAAAAAAAACTCTTTTTAAAATCGTGGACATCAAAAAGAGAAAATATGTATTTATATCTTAAAGTTAGAAACAACAAAATATGATAATATCATTCAACGGCAGCCATCATGAAATTAGGACCAATCAAAGCCGGATAGTAACAAAACACTTCGGCTCTGTTCCCTCAGTTTTTAAAACATTATTTCTATAAGAATATCTTTTTGAGTTTCAGTCAATATATAGACCGAAATAATTCTGAATTTCATTCTCTTAGACTAATAGCATAAATTACGAATCAGAGGCATTCGTAAGTATTGTAAAAATTGCAAAATACTATTATACGTTAAATAGTGTAAATTAAATTATTTTATATATTTGTACAAAATAATATATTAAGTCATCTTCTTGCTTTATTTATTATATGCTGAAAAGAGGGCATCCAAGGAAATATTTTTCTGTAAACAATTATACAGTCTACAAATTATCAGATCACTACAACAGCAGACAGCAACAAAATCGGGAAAAACTATTTTCTCCACGTTTCATTCACAGATAAGTCAGAAAACATGTAATTTATTAATATAATATGAAACATTTGTTAAATACATTATTTATAAGGCTGATTTTGTTATATTACTAGCTTAGTTGATATTCTTTGCAAAATGAATTATTTAAAAAAATATAATATATACCTACTATACAAATATAATTCTTCTACCTAATTTTTTCTAATCAAACTATGTTTTAAATATATTGAAGCATTGCAAATTCTATATTGAAAACAAAATTATCTCATGTAATAAAATTTCCCTCTTCGCACCAACCGAGCAACACTAAATTTAAGTTCGATCCTATACGTACCCTTATTCCGTATCTGGCCAGATTTCAATACTAGGTAGACGAGAAAGGTAACAACACCCATCCTTTGGTACGAACACGGAACGTCTTGAAAGGGGATATCGTAATCATATTTTTCAATCATTTTTATATCCGAAATTACTTTGCTATTTTAATGATTACGGCTTTATGATAAGTCCAATTTTAAAAATTATTTTTTGATCTTATTAAGAAAAAGATTTACTACAAGTTGACATTAATCGTTCGAAAAATAATGCATGTTTGATGTTAATTCTCTATTAAAAGTTGTCCTCTTTTAAATAAAATTAATAAAGTTTATAATTTTTTGTAGACAAAACGGACCATTTTTTCAAAAAAGTATGAAAACCCAGGGCTAGTGCCACTTATTTTCTTTGCACATAAAAAAATATATGGTATTATCTTTAAAACTGTGTCTTCTAGGATTAAAACAGAATGCCTATTTTTAATACAAATTTCCTGCTATTGTCATCGGAGCAATAACTCTTAATGCTAAGTCAAATTCATTCGAGAATCAACCTATTATATTTCCCAAAATGGACGAACAAATTGCCGAAAAAGAATGGTGCACTCCCAATGTCGAATTGCAACTCATCAATCTAGATGACCTTTAAACTCTACGAGAAAACAATTCAAAATCAACCCAATTTCGAATCAAAAACCATTCCATATGTACCAAGCTCATGGACTATTATATTGGTTTCCATCCTAGCTATTTAAGAGAGGGAAAAAACAAAGAAAATCCAAGAGGAACATAATAAAGTTTCCATCTTCCTCGTTAGCCCTCGGAACCTGGATCTTCAGGAAGAGAAGTTATATCACCCATAGATATAGATGATAAGATTTTGCATAGTTAGCATTTTTAAATAGTTTGTTTATGTAAAAGTAGTTTATGCAATTAAAAAGGAGTTCCTAGTTAATATTAAAGCCAGTAACATCTATAATTATTGTATTTAAGTAAAATAAAAGTTTTTAAAAATCATTTTCGGTTCGAGATTTCACTTCTCCTGGTCTGAAATAGAAAAGGCAGTGTGTGCTTTAATGGCATATATATTAATACTGTACTTTACCAAACGGCACATGCGGTAATCACTATCCTGAGCAAAGTGGTTAAAAAAAATATTTTATATTAAAAAATTCACATAAGACATGAGAACAATAATTTTATTTACCCTAAAAATTACAAACCCAATTCAATGTGAACTTAGCTTTTAAAACTGAATTATTATTACTTTTACCTAGCTTTTAAACCATATGTATGTGTGAAATGAAAACGGATGACATTGGATAAACCATTTGCTACAGTTAGTCTATAATAACTGAAGATACAAGTGGATAAAGGTGTCATGTCATAGATTTAAAAAAAATATTTTTATGTGCTAATATACTTAAAATATACCATATTTTCTATTTGTTATAGTTCTGATTTCCAATTTTAATAAATAACGGCTATTCATCAGATAGAAAGGTATCATGAGCAATATAGGTATCATAATACAATTGTAAAACTTAAAAATTGTTTTTCTCACAATATTCTTCTTGTGACATGACACTCGTGTATTCAATTATAAACTTTTGCTAGAGAACTCTTTTAAACCCTAATCACTGTAGTTTTTTTGTCGAACAACCTGTTAAAATAAATCACGATGATGTCTGTCTGTCTGTCTGTCTGTCTGTCTGTCTGTCTGTCTGTCTGTCTGTCTGTCTGTCTGTCTGTCTGTCTGTCTGTCTGTCTGTCTGTCTGTCTGTCTGTCTGTCTGTCTGTCTGTCTGTCTGTCTGTCTGTCTGTCTGTCTGTCTGTCTGTCTGTCTGTCTGTCTGTCTGTCTGTCTGTCTGTCTGTCTGTCTGTCTGTCTGTCTGTCTGTCTGTCTGTCTGTCTGTCTGTCTGTCTGTCTGTCTGTCTGTCTGTCTGTCTGTCTGTCTGTCTGTCTGTCTGTCTGTCTGTCTGTCTGTCTGTCTGTCTGTCTGTCTGTCTGTCTGTCTGTCTGTCTGTCTGTCTGTCTGTCTGTCTGTCTGTCTGTCTGTCTGTCTGTCTGTCTGTCTGTCTGTCTGTCTGTCTGTCTGTCTGTCTGTCTGTCTGTCTGTCTGTCTGTCTGTCTGTCTGTCTGTCTGTCTGTCTGTCTGTCTGTCTGTCTGTCTGTCTGTCTGTCTGTCTGTCTGTCTGTCTGTCTGTCTGTCTGTCTGTCTGTCTGTCTGTCTGTCTGTCTGTCTGTCTGTCTGTCTGTCTGTCTGTCTGTCTGTCTGTCTGTCTGTCTGTCTGTCTGTCTGTCTGTCTGTCTGTCTGTCTGTCTGTCTGTCTGTCTGTCTGTCTGTCTGTCTGTCTGTCTGTCTGTCTGTCTGTCTGTCTGTCTGTCTGTCTGTCTGTCTGTCTGTCTGTCTGTCTGTCTGTCTGTCTGTCTGTCTGTCTGTCTGTCTGTCTGTCTGTCTGTCTGTCTGTCTGTCTGTCTGTCTGTCTGTCTGTCTGTCTGTCTGTCTGTCTGTCTGTCTGTCTGTCTGTCTGTCTGTCTGTCTGTCTGTCTGTCTGTCTGTCTGTCTGTCTGTCTGTCTGTCTGTCTGTCTGTCTGTCTGTCTGTCTGTCTGTCTGTCTGTCTGTCTGTCTGTCTGTCTGTCTGTCTGTCTGTCTGTCTGTCTGTCTGTCTGTCTGTCTGTCTGTCTGTCTGTCTGTCTGTCTGTCTGTCTGTCTGTCTGTCTGTCTGTCTGTCTGTCTGTCTGTCTGTCTGTCTGTCTGTCTGTCTGTCTGTCTGTCTGTCTGTCTGTCTGTCTGTCTGTCTGTCTGTCTGTCTGTCTGTCTGTCTGTCTGTCTGTCTGTCTGTCTGTCTGTCTGTCTGTCTGTCTGTCTGTCTGTCTGTCTGTCTGTCTGTCTGTCTGTCTGTCTGTCTGTCTGTCTGTCTGTCTGTCTGTCTGTCTGTCTGTCTGTCTGTCTGTCTGTCTGTCTGTCTGTCTGTCTGTCTGTCTGTCTGTCTGTCTGTCTGTCTGTCTGTCTGTCTGTCTGTCTGTCTGTCTGTCTGTCTGTCTGTCTGTCTGTCTGTCTGTCTGTCTGTCTGTCTGTCTGTCTGTCTGTCTGTCTGTCTGTCTGTCTGTCTGTCTGTCTGTCTGTCTGTCTGTCTGTCTGTCTGTCTGTCTGTCTGTCTGTCTGTCTGTCTGTCTGTCTGTCTGTCTGTCTGTCTGTCTGTCTGTCTGTCTGTCTGTCTGTCTGTCTGTCTGTCTGTCTGTCTGTCTGTCTGTCTGTCTGTCTGTCTGTCTGTCTGTCTGTCTGTCTGTCTGTCTGTCTGTCTGTCTGTCTGTCTGTCTGTCTGTCTGTCTGTCTGTCTGTCTGTCTGTCTGTCTGTCTGTCTGTCTGTCTGTCTGTCTGTCTGTCTGTCTGTCTGTCTGTCTGTCTGTCTGTCTGTCTGTCTGTCTGTCTGTCTGTCTGTCTGTCTGTCTGTCTGTCTGTCTGTCTGTCTGTCTGTCTGTCTGTCTGTCTGTCTGTCTGTCTGTCTGTCTGTCTGTCTGTCTGTCTGTCTGTCTGTCTGTCTGTCTGTCTGTCTGTCTGTCTGTCTGTCTGTCTGTCTGTCTGTCTGTCTGTCTGTCTGTCTGTCTGTCTGTCTGTCTGTCTGTCTGTCTGTCTGTCTGTCTGTCTGTCTGTCTGTCTGTCTGTCTGTCTGTCTGTCTGTCTGTCTGTCTGTCTGTCTGTCTGTCTGTCTGTCTGTCTGTCTGTCTGTCTGTCTGTCTGTCTGTCTGTCTGTCTGTCTGTCTGTCTGTCTGTCTGTCTGTCTGTCTGTCTGTCTGTCTGTCTGTCTGTCTGTCTGTCTGTCTGTCTGTCTGTCTGTCTGTCTGTCTGTCTGTCTGTCTGTCTGTCTGTCTGTCTGTCTGTCTGTCTGTCTGTCTGTCTGTCTGTCTGTCTGTCTGTCTGTCTGTCTGTCTGTCTGTCTGTCTGTCTGTCTGTCTGTCTGTCTGTCTGTCTGTCTGTCTGTCTGTCTGTCTGTCTGTCTGTCTGTCTGTCTGTCTGTCTGTCTGTCTGTCTGTCTGTCTGTCTGTCTGTCTGTCTGTCTGTCTGTCTGTCTGTCTGTCTGTCTGTCTGTCTGTCTGTCTGTCTGTCTGTCTGTCTGTCTGTCTGTCTGTCTGTCTGTCTGTCTGTCTGTCTGTCTGTCTGTCTGTCTGTCTGTCTGTCTGTCTGTCTGTCTGTCTGTCTGTCTGTCTGTCTGTCTGTCTGTCTGTCTGTCTGTCTGTCTGTCTGTCTGTCTGTCTGTCTGTCTGTCTGTCTGTCTGTCTGTCTGTCTGTCTGTCTGTCTGTCTGTCTGTCTGTCTGTCTGTCTGTCTGTCTGTCTGTCTGTCTGTCTGTCTGTCTGTCTGTCTGTCTGTCTGTCTGTCTGTCTGTCTGTCTGTCTGTCTGTCTGTCTGTCTGTCTGTCTGTCTGTCTGTCTGTCTGTCTGTCTGTCTGTCTGTCTGTCTGTCTGTCTGTCTGTCTGTCTGTCTGTCTGTCTGTCTGTCTGTCTGTCTGTCTGTCTGTCTGTCTGTCTGTCTGTCTGTCTGTCTGTCTGTCTGTCTGTCTGTCTGTCTGTCTGTCTGTCTGTCTGTCTGTCTGTCTGTCTGTCTGTCTGTCTGTCTGTCTGTCTGTCTGTCTGTCTGTCTGTCTGTCTGTCTGTCTGTCTGTCTGTCTGTCTGTCTGTCTGTCTGTCTGTCTGTCTGTCTGTCTGTCTGTCTGTCTGTCTGTCTGTCTGTCTGTCTGTCTGTCTGTCTGTCTGTCTGTCTGTCTGTCTGTCTGTCTGTCTGTCTGTCTGTCTGTCTGTCTGTCTGTCTGTCTGTCTGTCTGTCTGTCTGTCTGTCTGTCTGTCTGTCTGTCTGTCTGTCTGTCTGTCTGTCTGTCTGTCTGTCTGTCTGTCTGTCTGTCTGTCTGTCTGTCTGTCTGTCTGTCTGTCTGTCTGTCTGTCTGTCTGTCTGTCTGTCTGTCTGTCTGTCTGTCTGTCTGTCTGTCTGTCTGTCTGTCTGTCTGTCTGTCTGTCTGTCTGTCTGTCTGTCTGTCTGTCTGTCTGTCTGTCTGTCTGTCTGTCTGTCTGTCTGTCTGTCTGTCTGTCTGTCTGTCTGTCTGTCTGTCTGTCTGTCTGTCTGTCTGTCTGTCTGTCTGTCTGTCTGTCTGTCTGTCTGTCTGTCTGTCTGTCTGTCTGTCTGTCTGTCTGTCTGTCTGTCTGTCTGTCTGTCTGTCTGTCTGTCTGTCTGTCTGTCTGTCTGTCTGTCTGTCTGTCTGTCTGTCTGTCTGTCTGTCTGTCTGTCTGTCTGTCTGTCTGTCTGTCTGTCTGTCTGTCTGTCTGTCTGTCTGTCTGTCTGTCTGTCTGTCTGTCTGTCTGTCTGTCTGTCTGTCTGTCTGTCTGTCTGTCTGTCTGTCTGTCTGTCTGTCTGTCTGTCTGTCTGTCTGTCTGTCTGTCTGTCTGTCTGTCTGTCTGTCTGTCTGTCTGTCTGTCTGTCTGTCTGTCTGTCTGTCTGTCTGTCTGTCTGTCTGTCTGTCTGTCTGTCTGTCTGTCTGTCTGTCTGTCTGTCTGTCTGTCTGTCTGTCTGTCTGTCTGTCTGTCTGTCTGTCTGTCTGTCTGTCTGTCTGTCTGTCTGTCTGTCTGTCTGTCTGTCTGTCTGTCTGTCTGTCTGTCTGTCTGTCTGTCTGTCTGTCTGTCTGTCTGTCTGTCTGTCTGTCTGTCTGTCTGTCTGTCTGTCTGTCTGTCTGTCTGTCTGTCTGTCTGTCTGTCTGTCTGTCTGTCTGTCTGTCTGTCTGTCTGTCTGTCTGTCTGTCTGTCTGTCTGTCTGTCTGTCTGTCTGTCTGTCTGTCTGTCTGTCTGTCTGTCTGTCTGTCTGTCTGTCTGTCTGTCTGTCTGTCTGTCTGTCTGTCTGTCTGTCTGTCTGTCTGTCTGTCTGTCTGTCTGTCTGTCTGTCTGTCTGTCTGTCTGTCTGTCTGTCTGTCTGTCTGTCTGTCTGTCTGTCTGTCTGTCTGTCTGTCTGTCTGTCTGTCTGTCTGTCTGTCTGTCTGTCTGTCTGTCTGTCTGTCTGTCTGTCTGTCTGTCTGTCTGTCTGTCTGTCTGTCTGTCTGTCTGTCTGTCTGTCTGTCTGTCTGTCTGTCTGTCTGTCTGTCTGTCTGTCTGTCTGTCTGTCTGTCTGTCTGTCTGTCTGTCTGTCTGTCTGTCTGTCTGTCTGTCTGTCTGTCTGTCTGTCTGTCTGTCTGTCTGTCTGTCTGTCTGTCTGTCTGTCTGTCTGTCTGTCTGTCTGTCCGTCCGTCCGGTCGGTGTCGTGTGCGTGCGTGCTGTGCGTGCGTGCGTGGGTTGCTGTGCGTGCGGCGTGCGTGCGTGCGTGCGTGCGTGGCGTGCGTACGTGCGTGCGTGCGTGGCGTGCGTGCGTGCGTGCGTGCGTGCGTGCGTGCGTGCGGTGCGTGCGTGCGTGCGTGCGTGCGTGCGTGCGTGCGTGCGTGCGTGCGTGCGTGCGTGCGTGCGTGCGTGCGTGCGTGCGTGCGTGCGTGCGTGCGTGCGTGCGTGCGTGCGTGCGTGCGTGCGTGCGTGCGTGCGTGCGTGCGTGCGTGCGTGCGTGCGTGCGTGCGTGCGTGCGTGCGTGCGTGCGTGCGTGCGTGCGTGCGTGCGTGCGTGCGTGCGTGCGTGCGTGCGTGCGTGCGTGCGTGCGTGCGTGCGTGCGTGCGTGCGTGCGTGCGTGCGTGCGTGCGTGCGTGCGTGCGTGCGTGCGTGCGTGCGTGCGTGCGTGCGTGCGTGCGTGCGTGCGTGCGTGCGTGCGTGCGTGCGTGCGTGCGTGCGTGCGTGCGTGCGTGCGTGCGTGCGTGCGTGCGTGCGTGCGTGCGTGCGTGCGTGCGTGCGTGCGTGCGTGCGTGCGTGCGTGCGTGCGTGCGTGCGTGCGTGCGTGCGTGCGTGCGTGCGTGCGTGCGTGCGTGCGTGCGTGCGTGCGTGCGTGCGTGCGTGCGTGCGTGCGTGCGTGCGTGCGTGCGTGCGTGCGTGCGTGCGTGCGTGCGTGCGTGCGTGCGTGCGTGCGTGCGTGCGTGCGTGCGTGCGTGCGTGCGTGCGTGCGTGCGTGCGTGCGTGCGTGCGTGCGTGCGTGCGTGCGTGCGTGCGTGCGTGCGTGCGTGCGTGCGTGCGTGCGTGCGTGCGTGCGTGCGTGCGTGCGTGCGTGCGTGCGTGCGTGCGTGCGTGCGTGCGTGCGTGCGTGCGTGCGTGCGTGCGTGCGTGCGTGCGTGCGTGCGTGCGTGCGTGCGTGCGTGCGTGCGTGCGTGCGTGCGTGCGTGCGTGCGTGCGTGCGTGCGTGCGTGCGTGCGTGCGTGCGTGCGTGCGTGCGTGCGTGCGTGCGTGCGTGCGTGCGTGCGTGCGTGCGTGCGTGCGTGCGTGCGTGCGTGCGTGCGTGCGTGCGTGCGTGCGTGCGTGCGTGCGTGCGTGCGTGCGTGCGTGCGGTGCGTGCGTGCGTGCGTGCGTGCGTGCGTGCGTGCGTGCGTGCGTGCGTGCGTGCGGTGCGTGCGTGCGTGCGTGCGTGCGTGCGTGCGTGCGTGCGTGCGTGCGTGCGTGCGTGCGTGCGTGCGTGCGTGCGTGCGTGCGTGCGTGCGTGCGTGCGTGCGTGCGTGCGTGCGTGCGTGCGTGCGTGCGTGCGTGCGTGCGTGCGTGCGTGCGTGCGTGCGTGCGTGCGGTGCGTGCGTGCGTGCGTGCGTGCGTGCGTGCGTGCGTGCGTGCGTGCGTGCGTGCGTGCGTGCGTGCGTGCGTGCGTGCGTGCGTGCGTGCGTGCGTGCGTGCGTGCGTGCGTGCGTGCGTGCGTGCGTGCGTGCGTGCGTGCGTGCGTGCGTGCGTGCGTGCGTGCGTGCGTGGCGTGCGTGCGTGCGTGCGTGCGTGCGTGCGTGCGTGCGTGCGTGCGTGCGTGCGTGCGTGCGTGTGTATTGATTAGAATTTAAACATTGTTAGAACATCTCGGGGGTACTTTATAGCGGGTTGTTTTTTTATTTTATGGGATATATCTGTTATTTACACTTGGAGAAGAAAATTCTTTAAAAAAAATTGTTTACGATGTAATTCTCTATATATGATTTCTCTAAAATTGACCATAATGGAAAAAATTTGGGAATAGTATAAAATTTAAATTTTTTAGTATTTTCATTGGCAATAAATATTTATAGGGGTTATAAAATAGGTTTTACAAAATAACCGAAAAAAGCCTGTAATAACCAGAAGAAAGTAATGTGTTGGACACATTAGATTTTTTTATAAATTTTTAAGCCATGTTTAGGCATGAGTTTATTATGCCTGTGAGCGTTTTCCTTAAAATATTTGATTAAAATTCCACCTCTTAATTTTTCGTAGTATTACATAAATATTGATTTAATCAGTTTCTTCAAAAACTAGTTCGCCCCTAGCGTCTGCTCTGAAGCATGGAGCTTTGTGGGCTTGAGCACCAGGGGAACTCATTAAATAGAGAAGAAAAATAATATAACAAAAACTAGATAAAAATAAATTTGCATTTATTAAAACTTCTTTTGAAATCTCTTATAACCACATGTACAATATGTGGATAACATTTTCACTCAATGCCTCTCTGCGATGCTAGAAACAAAAAATAGTTCATTTAGTGGACTACTATCAAGAAATATTGTATATCAGGGGATAAGAAGATAATCAAGTGATGTTGTGTATTGTAAATTGTAATTTAGGACAGTAACCATATTTTTTTTTTAGTTCATAAGAATTTATTGAAAATTTTTAAATTGCATAAGGTTGACGTTTACTTACTAGTGCAAATTCGCCGTATATTGTATAAACTAGTTATTAAAATAATATAGTTTACTAGTTCGTCACCTAAATCCATAATCATTATGGGCGCTTTACTCTTTTCGTCCTTGGGCGTTGCAAAATCATAACACGGTCCTGTATATTTAACAGTTTGAAGAAAGAAAACACTTGAAATTAGAATTAGAGATTTAAAAATAAAACAAAGTACAACTACTTATAACAGGTATTTTGTTGCCTACGATAAAATTTTTGTGTAATCTAGAATAATTATCTTAGATAATCATATAATTAACTAATAAAAAATATTTCATATTAGCAAAAATGTTTTTAAAAATCAGTGCTGATATATAAAAATTAAATATTTATTTAAATTTTGCTCGCTCACAGGCATTACAATGCCTCAGCGACTCATTAATGTTTATATTCAAAATTATTCTGTATTTGTACTTATTTCATATTTATTTATATTTATACTTAATATTTATATGTACATATTTTTCTTTGAATAATAGTAGTTTGTGAACAAGAGTAGATATGATGGCCATATCGCACGAAGACGAAACTTGAGCACGACGCCGTAGGCGGAGTGCTTAATCGTCTGAATGCGATGTGGACAATCCACTCGAGTTGTATAGTATATTTTTTCTATGACCCACTAACGAAAATTTACAAATAAAAATATTTTATGGTATTACCAAATTTATTCAAACGCATAAATAAATAAATTCTCTAAGTTAAAAAAAAACAATAAGAAATGGTGACAATTTTAACTTTCCTATCTGTATACAGATATAAGGAAAGTATAGGAATCATGATTTTTTTCGACCTCGAGTTTTCGACGGATTTTTACGTTTTGAGGTCCCCTGAATCCGTTTTGACTATTTTCGCGATGATGTGTGTGTGTGTGTGTGTGTGTGTGTGTGTGTGTGTGTGTGTGTGTGTGTGTGTGTGTGTGTGTGCGTGTGTGTGTGTGTGTGTGTGTGTGTGTGTGTGTGTGTGTGTGTCTGTGTGTGTGTGTGTGTGTGTGTGTGTGTGTGTGTGTGTGTGCTCACGTATGGTAATATTTGAGGCATATTGTGCGTACTAGGTTAGTATTTGTGACTACATTTTTTTTGTGGCATACATACCTTCGTATGCCATAATTTTAATGCAGTTTTTCGTAATCTACTCATCAAAACAATTCGATCTGTACCTACTTTCAATTTTTGGTATTTGGGGTGCCTCAAATGCTATTTAGGTTTGAGTTGTGTATTTCATATTTGTGGAATCCCAAACTCTGCTGCTTTGAGAGCCCTCTAGCGGAATGTATCCGTTCTGGTAATTTCATAATTGTGGAAACGTCACATCTGGTAGCAATAATTTAGAAATACCAGTTTTGTTTCATTGGATTAGATATTATCTCGCTGTTAAAATGGTTGGCAATAAAGCATTTGTGGCAACATTTCTTTCTACTTGTCTATTGCTCGGAGATCTTATTTAGTTGAATGATTAGGTTTAAAAAAATACATATTTTGACCGTGACGAAAATAAATTATGTAGATGCCCTTAGTACTTATGAAAAATTTTAAAATTCAGTTTCTGCTCTCTCTAAATATATATTCGTTTTTTTATATATTAAATATATAAAATAAAACTAGATAAATATCTAAGGTCGATATTTGAAGGATGGTCGACATTTGAAACAAGGGTATATTAAAAAACAATAACTAAAATAGCAACAAGAGTGGGTGTGAACATTCCACTCGAGTTGTACAGTATATTTTTTCTACGTCCCACTAACGAAAATCTAAAAATAATAAAAATTATTTTAGGTTATTGAGGTTAAATAATTAATTTAAAAATAATTTATGACTTTTACTAAATTCTAAAATAAAATATACAAGAAAAAAAATTCATTTGATTTTTCTTCATCTGAGATTTGAACTCAAGTATGGAAGGAAGGCAAACCACAAACCATCTACGGTTTATTTTTTTATTTTAATAATTGTAATTAATTTGACTTCGTATAGTTTTATTTAAATTTACAAATTATTTATAATTATAGACGAAATAAAAATATAAATTCTATTATTTATCGATTCTACACAAGAATAACTCATTTTATTGTAGGTTTATTCTGAATAACTAAAAAATATACTGACAATTAGTTTGACAGTATTGTCATTTATTTAAAATTTTAAAAATAATAGCAGTCGGTTGATCAAAATATGATCTGTGATTAATGAATTTAGTGTGCTCACTACCTAGAATAGATATGAAATATATTCGTTCAGTTGAAGGCAATAGCATACTTTTTCGTTTTGTAATCTCTGCGTAGATAAGCTAATATCCATGTGAGTCTAGAAAAATAATTATTTTTTTCTACGATCACTATCCAAAGTAGGCTTTTGGGCTTCGAAATACAACCGCAAAGTTGAGTTTTATACAGGGTGAGTCGGGAGGAGCGCACCAAACTCTAGGAGTATATTATACACGTGAAAATAATGTAAAAAAACTCATGTTCTTATCCGATTTTCATTTGTTTTCAAGTTATAGCATATTAACAAATAAACAAATTTACACATAAAAATTCTCTTTATTAGCATATTCTAAATTTGAATAAGTATCTGGCATTTTGCAACACTAACAATCACATAAATTCAAAATTAAACGTTCAGTTACTGTTCACTGTACACTGACAGTTCATCAAAACGTCAGAATTATCAAATGCCTTTGAGCCTTGAACATATGGCATACTTTGATAATGTTAAAATTCAGAAGTGGAAAGCTAGATGAACATTTTTAATTACGCCATACTATAACAAATAAAGAACCTTTGTCTAAGCGCTGAAAGTCATCTTACACGAATAATTAGTATAAAAGCATTTCTGGAAACCTTCTCTTCCAACTGTTTACATCATTATAACTTTCTTCGTATTTGTCCGACGTTTTGGATAGGTTTAGTTTAAATATTCTTATCTAACGGGATGGTCCTTTTTTCAATGCTTCAGAAAAGGTGCTAAGCCCGAAATAAGGTTTTCGTCAACAAATATAGTGCGACAAATTGCCTTAAAATCAATAATATTAAGGATTATTTTAGCTTACAAAAGTGCCTCGTCCAAAACAAATTTGTTACATCAAGAGTTTTGTTGTTCTAAAAAAGGTTTTCTGTAAAATTTGTTTTTTGATAATTACAACCTTGTTCGAGCATGTATTCAATTATTGCTATATACAGGGTGAACGTAAGTTATTACTTATAGAAGTCGCTAAAGTAAATATGTTTTTAAAAAACCTTTTTCAAAAAACTCATAAATTAAAAAGATACAGCATTAAAAAATCTGGACTTGTGTATTAAAAGTTAAACTAATTAATGGGTTTGTGTATGTTTTTAAACTGTCTCCGTTTTTCGTGTGAATCATGATTCAATGTGTACCGTTTACTGTAATTGAGTCGCGTGTGATTTCGATAGTGTGTTTATTTGAACTAGTTAATTTATATTGTTTAATATGGTAAATTGAAAAGTGTATGTAAAAGAACATATTTTAAATATTATCAAGGAAGATCCAACAACAAATACGTGGGTGATTGTAGATCAGGTGGAATAAGTCAAAGAAAAGTGTGAACAACCAATTGTATCTCTTTCACGTTCAATGTGTTCAAGCCCTACATCTTGAAGATTTCTCAACAGTTCAGTTTTGTGAATGGATCTTAAATCTGATTAATGTGATCAACATGTTCCGACGAAAGTTATACACATTATTTGAGTTAGTCCGGACCGTATTGGACACATTTTGGTATAAATAATGTAAGTTTAATATTGTTGAAAAAGTTATTTGAAAAAGATATTTAAAAAAATTATTTGAAAAAGGTATTTGTAAAAGTTATTTAAAAAAGTTTTTTGTTTTAATGATTTCTATACACAGTTAAAAAAGTATCAACTTAGGATTCACTGTATCCTTACAAAAAATTTACTTGTTATAATGCTGCATAGCTATTATTATTGAATTTGTAATAGTGCGAATTAAAAAAACCAGACCTACTTTGAAATTTGAATTATGGTGGGAAAATGTTCTGACCGTTTTACGTAAGAAGGTGAAATTTATTTTATAGATCTCAAACACCGAACATTTCTCAAAAAGTACAATACAAAAAAAAAAAATACGTAATATACACATTTCGTCGTAGATATTTTTTAGTAGGTAGGTCGTATTTAAATATTATCATATTTGTAGTTATGAAAATATACTAGTTACCGGACGTTGTTATTTTAAAAAGAACACTGCATATTATTGTTTATTTACCTTTTGTAATCAATTTTGGATCATATTTTCGTAATACATTTTTACTAAGATCAAACCATCTTAGCAATTTTGCCAATACATAATGATTTTAGGATAATTATAAGTTAAAAGTTTGAATTAATAATAAAATTTAAAAGAAATTGTTTACATAAGTTCATGTAAATTTTGACAATAAGAAAATATAGGAAAAGTCCCTCCTTTTTAGTTAAATTTTTACTATAATTTGGACTTTCAAATGTTGTATTAATTTTTTTACCAAATTATTCTTCTTCTACTACTACCTTTGTAGTAATTTTTTAAATTTAAAATGTTAAATCTTCTATTAAAAATTATGATAATTTTAAAAATGTTTTGAACATACTATTTATAGTTGACGAAAATATAAATTTGTCAAAACATAAAAATAAAAATTTAAAAATAATTATCAATTTTGATAAACGTTCTTGCAATCAGCTGTACGTGTTTGAAAAATCTAAATGTAACAATCAGTGAGTAGCTAACCAAAAGATACCGAAGAAAAGATAAATGTCAAAACTATATTCACAATGAATGCCGTGACAATTGTCAAAAGAATTCAAGTCTTTTTGAAAATAACTTCTTATGAAATTCTTGATTATGTAAATAGTCTTCGATTCCATTTTATGCAAGTCTTCATCACCTGATATATTTTAAAATTTAATTCCAACATTAAACAAAATAGAGCGTCTTAATATAGTTTATATAGTTATATAGTATTTTTAGTTTTTTTTTGAAATGTATAGGCTTTATAAGTGATAATTTTTGATGGTTTTAAAAATTATTATAAAAAGCAATTCCACATTTATTTTTGTTTTCTGTTGATATTTTACTTGACTTATTTATTGTGAGAGATACATGCTTTAAGTCAATTTTTAAATATACGCAATTTCTCTTTACTAACAAAAGTAGCCAACATTTTTGTGAATACAACAGGTAAAACATTAATCATAGCATATTGTATCTTAAGTTTTTGTCGAAACGAAAATTATACACTAATTTTTTGATAGATGTTAAATATTTTGTCTTAAAATGACCTTTATTATTGTGGCAGGTTGATAGTGAATATTTTTAATTTTATAAAGTACCTATGTGTATAATGTTAACATTATGATATATTAATGGCACACCTACTAGTGTATTGCTTTCGTAGTGACATAATAATGGCTTACATATGTGTAATCTTACCATATTGATAGATTAATGGCATACTTGGCAGTGCAATGCTTCGATGTTGATATATCAATGGCATACCTGTGTAATAATGATGTAATGTTGACATACTAATGGCATACCTGTGTAATGAATATGAATCCATACTTATGACACACTTATCAAGCACTTTTAATAAAGTTCTCGTCTAAATGTTTTACATGGACAATATTTGTAAAACTAGGTTTTCCTAATAATGACTGTAATTACAAATTTGAATATAACTTTTAATTCAAAATAACTTTACTTCTGTATTGTAAAAAATAAAGATACTTTACTAATTAATAAAATTTTTATTTTTTAACAAACCTCGTTTACGGCTTAAAACAATTGATATCTGATGGTTGCATTTGGAGCATGCAGAACTTTTTATCAAAAATAAACTTTTTCAAAAATCACAAATATTTTTTTTCATATGGTTCCAACTTAAGTAGACACACTGTATACAGGATATATACAGGATGCACGGAAAAAAATGTGACTAGAAAATTTTACTACAATGTTGTAGTAGTAGACTTGTAGAAAAATACTTAACAATTTGTAGAAAATTTTACTACAATTTATAGTTAAAAACTATTAATTATTGTAGCAATTGAATTGTCGAATAAAATGCTACAACAATAGGAAAGAAGTCCACAATGTTTAGTATATTTTACTATTGTTTGTAGAAGTAGAAATTTATCACAATTATCGGTATTACTACTTCTGTAAAAATTTGTACAAATATTAATAATTATCTCTACAAAAAATAGTAATTTTCTCTACAAAAAATAGTAATACTTTACATCCCTTCTTCAAAAATATTCTATAATATTGTAGAAATTCTAAGTCATGTGAACAAAACAGAATTCTGCTATTGGCCAACGTTTTCTGACGTCGATCATAAACGGCCAGACAGCAGTAGCCGTTCGCCATGTTCACATATTAAAGCATGGTACATATTATACGAGTACCTATAACACATTATTATATTATAAGCACCGATGCGTTTGAGAAAATTTTAATAATAAATTCTATTGGTGGTAAGTACATTTATTATTGTTTCTGAATAATTTACCATTAGATAACTAATTTAAATAACCTTAGTAGATTATTTTAAAAAAATAGTTGTGGCCAACGATCGAATGTTGTGCCCAAGATCGAATTTTGTGCCAAGTTCAATGATGTTTTTTGTCTTAATTGTGACATGCCTACTTTCTTATTTTTGTTAGTTATCTGACTAGTCATTTAATATCCAAATCAGTGTAAAGGTGATAAATATCCCCGTTTTAAGGGTATGAACAATTCAATTGGTATTAATTTTTATTTCATATTTTTCAGGTGCAGAAAAGCCAACTGAGACTGAGTGCGCTATTATTACTGTTATTTATTACATAATGTAATTAAGAATTTGTATCTTTTATATTAAAACAATAAATTGAATATTTTATTAAGGAACATTTTTTTCTAGGTTATAAGTATAATAATTATGGAATACTACTACAAATTTTATTAAAAATTACTACAATTTGTATGAATTTTTACTATTTATTGTGTAAAATTTTCGTATTTATTTTCATAAAACGCAATACATTTTTAATATAAATTCATACAATGAATAGCAAAAATTATAACAATTTGTAGAACAATTCTTATGATGCATTTGGATATTTTTACTAAATATTGTAGATAATAACTCTACAATACATTCTCCACAAATATTTGGAAATTTTTACTACAAATTGTCCCTGTCCCTATATGTACTATTTATTGTAGAGAAAAAATCTACAATTGTAGAAATTTGTTCTACAATTTTTTTTCCGTGTGTATACAGGATGAAAAGTACCGTAAACTGGAGGACATAAATATAGGTCTTGACTTATTATTAAGAAAAGCTAAATATAACTGTCCTGTGAACGTCCCATTTTTTATTCTACTAGTGTTATAAAGTGAATTTCATGAGTACATATTTTAAAATTTTTAAATATCTTCCCTTATGGGTAAGGGATTAACTTACAAATATGTTTGTTAGTTGATAGTCATTACTACATTCTATTTCGATAACTTACGATAACCTATTGACGTAGAATCAATGGTTAGGAAAATAATTTTAATCCAAACCTTTTGAACATCCTATTTTTCATAAACGTTAGGATTAATAATTATTCCTTGTGTAATTTTTCACAAAAATGGGACTTTTGGAATTTCATAAATATATGTCCCAAAATTAGAAGGTCATGTTTTAACAGCGTAATTTACATCCTAAAATAAGAGTAAAAGTTTAAATAAACGTTTTGTTTCCGGGATACAGGGTGTTAAAAGTGAAGTCCTGATGACACTTTTTTGTGAATATTTTCTAAACTTTTAAAGATAACTAAGTGAAATTTAGTACAAATGCTAAAATTTTTAGGCTCTATTTAATGGACTAAACGCGTTTTTGATTATCATCATAGGTTGGTAATTTAGAAGAGGAACTTAGGGTTAAATTGTCCTAAGTTTTTTTGTTGACTGTTTTTAACATTTTTGTTTACAAAATTTGGAAAACAAATATTTTTTTTATAATAAAGCTTCTTTAGTTGTATCGCGCTAGGACGCACCATTTTCAAGAGAAAAACATTTGAAAATTTCATGATAAGTTGATGTTATCTTATTCAAAAATGTAAACAATAATTAGTACTCAATAATTCCAACTCAAATGTGATCAAGAAGTAAAATAAAATAAATAAAACTAAAAGCCAATATCACTTTCTTAACACACTTTTCACAGGTATATAATATTAGACAGATATGCCATTAACATATCTCAACATGGTATAACTTACATTTATATGGTACCACCCATGAGGTACCCTCTTTTTACCAAAAAAGAATCATAAAAATCGGACAACGTAGTAGAGAATTATCGACGAACATATATAAAAAAAAATATTTAAAGAATTGAGAACCTCCTCCTTTTTAGAAGTCAGTTAAAAATAAAATGAATATGAAAAAAAATGATTTAATTTAATTAGTCCCCAGCTCAGATTCGAACCCGGGCTTTTCGCGTGGAAGGCAGGCGCTCTGTCCTCACCTGCACCGCCAGAGTTTTAGGATTTTAGTTTTAATACTCGCAGCTAAATTAGTTTTATATAGTTTTATTAAAATTTTTTTTCTTCAAAATGTGGACCAAATATAAATAATAACGCTATTATTTAATGATTTAACACAAATATAACTCATTTTATTGTATATTTAATCTCAATAACTTACAAATTTTACTGACAATTTGTTTGACAGAATTGTCACGTATTTAAAATTAAAAAAAAAATAGTAGTTCGGTGTCCAAAATATGAACTGTGGTTGGTGGATTTCATTATTTTACAGTGTTCTTACTACCTAGAATAGATATGAAATATATTCGTTCAGTTGAACGCAATAGCATGCTTTTCAGTTAATATCCATGTGGCTGTAGAAAATTTTTTAATTGCAATTTGAAATTCGAATATATATTTTTTGCAAGATGATTTTAAAAGGGGGCAAAATACTTTTTCAACCTACATACATTCTTCTTATTCTCGAATAATAGATTGATTAGGTAGTCAGATACGTATGGGAAAAATATTAAAAGAAAGTATTTTTACTCATATATTAGTCTGATATAAGTAATATAAAAATGATATAAGATCAAATTTATACTTTTCTACCTTCCAAGAAAGGAAGGTACTTAAGGAACTTATCAGCCAAAATGTAAAAAATGTATAGGCCATAACAATAAGATACATACGAAGTATATAGGGTGTCCAATAAATCATTTCTTGGACAATTTTAAGTTAAAAATTCGTTAATTATACACTTTTGTCAAAAACTCAGTAGTTAAAGATTTATTAAATTAAACAGTAAATAATTTTGGCTGGCTATGTATTTTTTTTACAATGTTCATAATTATTTTGGAATATTGTTAAAAAGGCATTGTTTATTCTTTGACACGCTCTACTATTAGTAAAGCAACGGGAGACATTTTATACAAATATTTTAATTAAATTTGTGATAGTTATACAAACATAGTTAATTTGTAAAACATAACATTACTTAGGTATTTTCGACCTAAATTTATCCAAAGTTAAGTTACGTGCATCGAGTCACGCGAAACCCTGTAATTCCTCAGGTATGTCATTATGATATCAACATGGTATTATTACACAGGTATGCCAATAATATGTTCACAGGGTAGTATAACACTAACAAGTACGCTATTAATATGTCACCATGATGCACCTAACCCTCGCAGGTATGCCATTAATATATCAATATAATAGCATTACATACGTAGGTATACCACTAATATTGCAAAACAAATTGCATTCACATAAATATTATATATTACAGGGTGTTTCTAAATAAAGCACTGTAAACTAGGAAACTTTTAGTTATTAACTAAATACTAAAACATGCTAAATATAAGTTTTCTGTTAACGTCCCAGTTTTTTCATTCGACAGGGTGATAAACTAAATTTTATAAATACATAATTTTCTAAATATTTTCCTTTACGGTAAATATTTTAACTTAAAAATATGTACTTGAGACGAGTATTGTGCATTTGGTTCCGTTCTTTCGATGTCACGTTTTTTCCGCACGATAAGTCAAAAACAAAAAACAATTTGAAAATTTTAGAAAATTAAGCTTCATAAAGGGAGGAAGTCTATGGTTGAAATATTAACAAAAATCGTAATAAACAAAAAATGATATCTACTTTAAATTTTTAGCAAAAATCAAGCTCTATGACAAGAAGAAGCCATTTGATATTTTAAAAAACTAATTATAATTGTGGGGGTTAAGGGGTGGTTTAGGTAAAAAAAATCATAAATCAAAACCATAAAGCAATATCAACTTGAAATTTTTACTAAATATCAAGCTCTATGAGAAGATGAAGCCTATTGATTCTGAAAAATCTGAATTAAAATGGGGCATTGAGGAGAGTTAAAATAATATAAAAATTCCTAACTAAAAAACAGAAAAAGATAAGAGGAAAAGCCTTTTGAAGATTAAAATAAAAAAAAATCAAAAATATAAAGCAATATCAACATTAAATTTTTAGTAAAAATTACCTTTACAAGGGATGAAGTATATTGATGGTACAAAAAAAAATCTAAAAAAACGTGGGAGGATAAGGGGGTTGACCCAGATAGCACAAGACGTCTGAAAGACGTCTTTTTGTGTCTTGGTTTGGTCTCAATGTCCTAGGACGTTATTAAGACGTCTGATTAAAGTCTGGTTAAAGCCATAATTTAGACACATTAATATGAGAATTCTTCTTTAGATGTCTGTTAAACTGTGAAGAGTATAATATAGAATGCCAAGCATTATATATCTTTATTCTAGTTAATTAATACACTTTTTTCCGATGAATTAGGATAGCCCTTTGGCGTAGAAATAATTTTAATCCAAACTTTTTGAATACCTTGTATTTCATAAAAGTTAAGATTAGTAATTATTACTCGCGCACTTTATCACAAAAAAAATGGACTATTGTATATCTCTGTAAAACATTCCATTTCCCAGATTTTTTAGCTTCAGTCCTATTCAAACATGAAATTTATGTATACAGGATGTCCCGAAATTAGACGGTCATATTTTAACATCGTAATCTACAACTTAAAATAGAAGTCAAAGTTCATATAAACATAGGTCCGAAAACCTTTCGTTTTCGAGATACAGGGTGTTACAAGTGAAGTGCTGATAGCACATTTTATTTATATGCTGCACGTCGCGCGGCATCTTTTTATCTTAAGCGGCAAAGTAGCACTTTCCGCTCTTATTACACAAATAGCTATTTCGTAATCTAGGGGAACCTTAAACGTGAAAATATGAAATAATCTTGGAAGGTGACTTTTTCACGATTACAATACTTCTCTTTTATACAGGGAAATAAAAAACCTAATAACTGAAATAAATACTTCAGGTGGCCAAAATCACACAGCATATCGTTGGCTAAGGGGACAAATGTTTTAGTCTAAAAATACCGTTTTGAGTAAAATCGATTTGAAAGTTGGATGTGGTTATGATGATCTGTGTAGTTTGTATTATTATTACCATATTAGCTGGTAAACAGTTTCAAGTGAACGTACTAAATTTGGCAACCATGAAGATTTTACCTCGAAAGAAACAAAATATTTGTCCTCTCAGTGTAAGAAATAAAGAACTTCTAACTAGGCGCTGAAAGTCATCTTACACGAATAATTAGTATTAAAGCATTTCTGGAAACCTTCCTTCCCAACTGTTTACGTCCTGATAAATGTCTTCGTATTTGTCCGACTTTTTAGGTGGATGTAGTTTAAATATTATTTTCTAACGTGATTGTTCTTTTCTCCTGGGCGAAAAGAAAATATATAAGTAAACAATTGAATACCAGCCCCGAATAAGGTTATTGCAAACAATACTTCAGAAAACGTGCTAAGCATGGAGCAATGTTTCCAGCAACGATATAGTGTCATTCATATTATAACTTGCCTTAAAATGAATATTATTAAAGATTATTTTAGTTTACAAAGGTTACCTCGTCCAGAACAAAGTTGTTACATCAAGAGTTTTGTTGTTCCAAAACGGCTTTTTGTAAAATTTGTTTTTTGATAATTACAACCTTGTTCGAGGCATATATTCAATTATTGCTATATAAAGGGTGAACGTAAGTTAATACTTACAGAAGTCGTTAAAGAAAATATGTTTTTGATAAACCTTTTTCAAAAAACTTAAATTAAAAAGATACAGCATTAAAAATATAAATCCGGGTTGGACTTGTGACTTAAAAGTTAAACTAATTAATGAGTTTGTGTATGTTTTTAAAGTTTTTCTGTGAATCATGATTCAATTTGTACCGGTTACTGTAAATGAGTCGTGTGTGATTTCAGTGGTGTGTTTATTTAAACTAGTTAATTTAATTTGTTTAAAATGGTAAATTAAACAAAAAAATGTAAAGGAACATGCAAAAGAACATATTTTAAATATTATCAAGAAAGATCCAACAACAACAAATAAGCGGGTGATTTTAGATCAGGTGGAATAAGTCAAAGAAAAGTGTGAACAACATTGCGAGAAAATCAATTGTATCTCTCTCATATTCAACGTGTTCAAGCACTACATTTTGAAGATTTCCCAACAGTTCAGTTTTGTGAATGGTTCTTAAATCGTCATGAATATGATCAACAAGTTTCGACGAAAGTTCTACACATTATTTAAGTTAGTCCGACCCGTATTGGAAACATTTTGGTTTTAATAATGTAGGTTTAATATTTTTGAAAAAGTTATTTGAAAAAGATACTTGATAAATTTATTTGAAAAAATTATTTGAAAAAGTTTTTGAAAAAGTAATTTGAAAAAGTTTTTTGAAAAAGTTTTTTGAAAAAGTTTTTGAAAAAGTTGTTTGAAAAGGTTATCTGAAAAAATTATTTGAAAAAGTTATTTAAAAAAGTTGTTTGTTTTAATGATTTCTATACACAGTTAAAAAAGTAACAACTTAGGATTCACTGTATCCTTATACAAAATTTACTTGTTACAAAGCTGGATAGCTATGAATATTGAATATGTAAAAAGTTGTGTGAATTAAAAAACCAGACGTACTTTGAAATTTGAATTATGACAGGAAAATGTTCTGACCGTTTTACGTGAAATTTATTTTATAGATCTCAAATACCGAACATTTCTCAAAAAGTACAATACAAGAAAAAACGTAATATACACTCGTTGATATTTTTTAGTAGGTAGGTCGTATTTAAATATTTTCGTATTTCTAGTTCTCTAGAATATACTAGTTACTGGACGTTGAAATTAATTTTGTTTTTTTGTTTTTGTGTCATCGGCATCAACTGCTACGGTTATTAGCGTCGTGTTCTGTGTAGGCTTTGTTACTGTTTTCGAGCACCACTTTAGGAACAGCACTGTTAATTAGTACCCAACAGTGAATGGTCGAGTGGGGAATCCTACCAAGGCATCAGAATTAATTTTAAATAATTAAATTAAATGAAAAAATTCCGGCCAACGGTGGGATTCGAACCTGGGACCCTTGGATCCGCAGGCAGAGACTCTACCACTGAGCCACCCACCCCGTTAATTAATTTTGTTATTTTAAATATTGTTTATTTGTCTTTTGTAATCAATTTTGGATCATATTTGCGTAATAAATTTTTACCAAGATCAAACCATCTTAACAATTTTGGCAATACATAATGATTTTAGGATGATTATAAGTTTAAAATAATAATAAAATTTAAAAGAAATTTTTTATATAAGTTCACATAAATTTTGACAATAAGAAAATATAGGTAAAGTCCCTCCTTTTTAATTACACTTGTACTATAATTTGGACTTTAAAATTTTGTATAAATTTTAAATGATTCAATAAGGCCCATTTGACATTTAATTATTTGCGATAAATCGTTTGAAAAAATCATTAGTTTTTTTTTTTACCAAATTATCTCTAACTTCTACTACTTTTGTAGTAATTTTTTCAATTTTAAATGTTAAATCTTCTATTAAAAATTAGAATGAAGATAATTTTTAAAATGTTTTGAAAGTACTATTTATAGGTGTCGAAAATATGAATTTTTTTTTCAAAAAATAAAAATTAAAACAAAAAAAAATAAAAATTAAATATCAATTTTGATAAACGTTCTTGCAATCGGCTGTACGTGTTTAAAAAAAGTAAATATAAATATAAAAAAAAATAAATATAATAAACAGTGAGTAGCTAACCAAAAGAAACGCCAAAACTATATTCACAATGAATGCCGTGACAATTATCAATAGAATTTAAGTGTTTTTGAAAATAACTTAAGGTTCCTATAAAATTCTTAATTATGTAAATAGTCTTCCTATTCATTTTATGCAACTCTGCATCACCTGATATTTTTTAAAATTTTTATTTTGAGTTTATACAATAATTTATTAACAGATAAATATTTTTTTTTTTACATTTTGACTTAAAATAACCTTTATTATTGTGGCAGGTTGATAGTGAAGATTTTTAATTTTATAAAGCACCTATGTGTGTAATGTTAACATAGTGATATATTAGTGGCACACTTACTAGTGTATTGCTTCCGTAGTGACATACTAATGGCACAGCTTATACAATACAATTGTATAAGCTGTGCTAATGGCTTACATATCTGTGTAACCTTACCATATTGATAGAATAATGGCATACTTGGCAGTGCAACGCTTCGATATTTATATAAAAATGGCATACCTGTGTAATAATCATAGCATGTTGACATACTAATGGCATACCTGTGTAATGATATTATGCATACATACTTATGACAAACACTTGTTAAGCAATTTTAATAAAGTTCTCATCTAAATGTTTTACATGGACAATATTTGTAAAACTAGGTTTTGCTAATAATGTTCTTTAATAATAAACATATCGCTAACCTGAAACTAATATTTCAGTAAAAATATATACTTAAGTTGGAACCATATCGAAAACTTATTTATTATTGGTTTAGTAAAAAAATGTATTCGTGATAAAAAGTTCTGCATGATCAAAAAATATGAATTTACTCAAGAATAAGGTACCTCTATTTTTTACAATACAGAATAATGTTCTAAAGTTAATTTGAATAAAAAGTTATATTCAAATACAGCCATTTATTACTTTTAATTTTAAAAAATAAAAGTATTTTACTGTTAAATAAAATTCATATTTTTTGACAAACCTCGTGTACGGCTTAAACAATTGATATCTCATAGTTCTATTTTAAGTTTTGGACCATGCAGAACTTTTTATTGAAAATAAACTTTTTCAAAAAACCAATATTTTTTTTTTTTTTCATGTGGTTTAAACTTAAGTAGACATACTGTATACAGGTTGTTTCAGAATAAAGTACCGTAAACTTAAAAATATGTGTGTTAATTAATTGTCATTATTACTTAACACATTCTATTTCGATGAATTACGATAACCTATTGGCGTAGAATCAATGTTTAAAAAGATAATTTTAATCTAAACTTTTTGAGCACCCTATTTTTAATAATTTATAATTATTTACAAAAAAGGGACTCTTGGTTGATCTCTGTAGAACTTTCCGTTTCCGAGATTTTCAGTTTTAGTCCTACTCAAACATGAAATCTATGTACAATTTTATTAATAGCCAATTTCGTAATGAATATTGAAAGATCTATTAAGCAATAAGACCAAAATCTTATGGACTTTAAGATCCCATTGGTAAATTGCTCTTTTAATATTGTTTATGAAATTGAGCCTTTGAGCTCTCACATTAATGCGTCTGATTTATGTCTTTAACCATACTTTAATAAGACGTCTTAATATCGTCCTAGGACATTGAGACCAAATCAAGACACAAAAAGGACGTATTTTAGACGTCGTGTGCTATCTGAGTCAAACCCCATTATCCTCCTATTTTTTTCAGATTATTTTTTAGAATCAATATGCTTCATCCCTTGTAGAGCTAATTTATACTAAATATTTAATGTTGATATCGCTTTACATTTTTGATTTATTATATATTTTTTTTTAATTTTAATCCCCCTTAAACACCCCATTTTTTTCGGATTTTTTTTCAAAATAAAATACCTTTTCCTCTTATAGAGCTTGATTTTTGCAAAAAAAGTCAAGTTGATATCTTTTTTCGTTTTCTAGTTAGCAGTTTTTTTATTATTTTAACTCTTCTCAACGCCCCATTTTAATTCAGATTTTTCAGAATCAATAGGCTTCATCTTCTCATAGAGCTTGATTTTTAGTAAAAATTGCAATTTGATATCGCTTTCTGTTTTTGATTTATGATTTTTTTCTTACTTAAACCACCTCTTAACCCCCACATTTAAAATTAGTTTTTTAAAATATCAAAGGGCTTTTTCCCGTCATAGAGCTTGATTTTTGCTAAAAATTTAAAGTTGATATAATTTTTTGTTTTTATTAGGATTTTTGTTAATAATTCAACCCCTCTTAAACCCCCTATTTCTATTTAGATTTTTTTACAAAACCAATAGACTTCGACCCCTTATGGAGCTTAATTTTTCTAAAATTTTTTAATTGATGTCGTTTTTCGTTTTTGACTTATCGTGCGGAAAAAAACATGACATCGGACAGACGGAGAGAACCAAATGCGTACTACTCTTCAGAAACTACTGTATGAAGAATATATTAATGATAATTAACTAACAAGTACATATTTTCAAGTTAAAATATTTAGAAAATTATTTATTTATAAAATTTACTTTATCACCCTGTCGAATGAAAAAACTGGGACGTTAACAAGCATTTAGCATAAATATTTAGTTAATAACTAAAAGTTTCTTAGTTTACGGTACTTTATTTTGAAACACCCTGTAATATTTAATATTTATGTGAATGCAATTTGTTTTTGCAATATTAATGGTATACCTACCTATGTAATGCTATCATATTGAAATATTAATGGCATACCTGCGAGTATTATGCCCATCATGGTGACGTATTAATAGCGTACCTGCTAATGTTATACTACCCTGTGAACATATTATTGGCATACTTATGTAATAATACCATGTTGAAATATTAATGGTATACCTGTGTAAAACTACCGTGTTGATATCATAATGGCATACCTGACGAATTATAGGGTTTCACGTAACTTGATGCACGTAACTTAAAATTTTAAATTACCGCTATTTCAACATGGCGACTGTGTTGCGCTCATTACATGATGGAAAGGTCTATTTGATCTTACAGTTTTTATATATCGCTTATATCAGACTAATATGATATAATTAAAAATACTTTCTTTAAATATTTGTCTCATGTGTATCTGACCACCTAATTTATTTATTATTCGAGAATAAGAAGAATGTATGTGGGATGAAAAAGTATTTTTTCTACACCCACATGGATACTAGGTTATCTACGTACAGATTACGAAACGAAAAAGTCCAGTTGAAGGCAATATCAACTGAACGAATATATTTCATATCCATTCTAGGTAATGAGAACACTGCAAAAAAATTAAATCAACCAATCACCGTTCATATTTTGATCAACCGACTGCTATTATTTTTAAAATTTTAAATAAGTGACAATTCTGTCAAACTAATTGTCAGTATATTTTTTAGTTATTGAGATTAAACATACATTATTTTTGTGTAGAATCGATAAATAATAGCATTTCTGTTTTTATTTCGTCTATAATTATAAATAATTTGTTAATTTAAATAAAACTATATGAAGTCAATTTAATTACTAGTATTAAAGCAACAAAAATAAAATAATAGGTGGTCCTCCGGCAGCGTTCTTGTCTTCCACACGGAAGACTCGAGTTCGATTCTGGGATGGGGAAAAATGAAATGAATTTTTCTTTTTTTTTGTTCGTTTATTGTATTTTAAAAATTATTAAATGTCATAAATTATTTTAAAATTAGTTATTTTGTCTTAATAACCTAAAATATTTTTTATTTGTGAATTTTCGTTAGTGGGTCGTAGAAAAAATATTCTGTACAACCCTAGTAGATTGTCCACATTGCACTAAGACGATTAAGAACTTCGCCTACGGCGTCGTGCTCACCCACTGGATATTAGCTAATCTACGCACAGACTACAAAATTAAAAAGTATGCTATTGCGTTCAACTGGACAAATATATTACATATCCATTCTAGGTAGTGAGAACACTGTAAAAACAATAAAATCCACCAACCACAGTTCATATTTTGGACACCGAACTACTATTATTTTTAAAATTTTAAATGAGTGACAATTCTGACAAACTGTCAGTTTTTTTTATTTTTCTTGAGATTAAATATACATTAAAATAAGATATATTTTTGTAGAATCGATTAATAGTAGCGTTTTTATTTTTATTTAGTCCACATTTAAAAAAAAATTAAATTTAAATAAAACTATACAAAACCAACCTAACTACGTGTATTAAAACTAAAATCCTTAAACTGGCGATGGAGGTGAGGACAGAGCGTCTGCCTTCCACGCGAAAATCCTGGGTTCGAATCTGTGCTAGAGACTAATTAAATTAAATATTTTTTTATATTTATTTTATTTTTAACCGACTTCAAACAAGAAGGAAGGTTCTCAATTCGTCGGAATATTTTTTTATGTATGTTCAGCGATAATTCTTTACTGCGTTGTCCAATTTCTACGATTATTTTTTTGTTAAAAAGAAAGTAACTTAGGGGTACTTCCATATAAATTTGAAAAAGATCTAATAATAAGGTCTCTGAGAAAATCATCAAATTCTTCATTTTTAAGTATTTTCAGCGATAATTCTTTACCACGTTGTCCGATTTATATGATTCTTCTGTTGTTAGAAAGGGGGTACCTCAGGGATAGTTCCATATGCAATTGGTTAGGATCTTATGATCTATGAAAAAATCAAAAATCGCAATTTGAACGGGCATCTGCACTATTTTGAAGTGGATTTTTAAAATTACTTACTCAAGTGGATTGTCCATATCTATTCTTGTTGCACAAACTACTGTTTTTGTCAATATGATACAATTTTACTATATTACATCAGCAAAGTACAGTCATCTTTTATTCCAACTAGTGGCGTAGCCACGGGAGGGGGGTTTGGGGTTCCGAATCCCCCAAACATGGAGGGCCTTCGCGCCTGTTTCGCTATCTTATTGGCGCTAATACTATTAACTGCTTTTAAATCTCCCCCATAGTCCTCAGAATCCCCTCCCATGAAAAATATCTGGCTACGCCACTGACTCCAACACACTTCAATCAAAACAAACTATATAGGAAAACACTGTATGTCCAGGGCTTTCACTGAATCCCGCGAAACTTTAATGTGAAGTAAATTAAAATGGTGACGAGAAATGGAGAAACATAATTTTGGTTGTGGAAATATATATTTTAAATAAAAAATTTATATCACTTTTGTTTTCATCTTACGCAAACAAAACGAATGTTGTTTATAATGTTTCAAAATACCACGAGAGGGGATTTTTTTTAAGAAAATTTTGTAGTTTCCTTACAAATTTTACAAATTTCAAAAGAAACAAGAAATTCTCACCTCTTCTGGTATTAAGCTTAACACACAAATTTAATTTACATATTTCTATAGTATATTTTAACAAGTTGATTAAACTAAACATGGGATTTAATTGGTTTCTATAGAATGCTTTGAAAAGAGTTGATTTCAGATAACGATGTAAATATATTTAATATATTAAGACTTTTTTAAATTGTATCTTGTCTAATACTTCAGATATTATTGGGCAACCAGCTTATGGAACACCCGATATATGGTAATGGAGTTTGTCTTACAATATTTATGGCATGCCTACTTGTATACTGTATAGTGGCTCCTATGTTGATATCTTACTGGCGGAGGTGTAATTTATATCATATTGAGATATATTAATGGCATACCTGTGTAATTATTATGCATATTGATATATTAATGGCATATTTGTGTATTGATTATCATGTTGATATGTTAATGGCATATGGGAAAGAGGTCGAATATCGATCACTTAAAAAATATTCAAGACAAAAGTCAAACTTTTAAAAAAATAAGGTATTTTTTGCATGGAACTTAAACTTTATTCATTTTTTAACATAATGACATGAACAACTTCTGTATATTTAGATAAGAAACATTTTAAAAATTTGAAAAAAAAAACTATTACCTGATCGATATTACCTACCTATGGTCGGGTAATATCGATCAACATAAAGGGTAATATCGATCATAACCTATTGGCATTCAACGCACGAATCCAAATCTTCTGGATGGGATATTTCACTGCAAGCAGCATGCAGCCAGGTGCCACATGCCCTACAGCGCCACCACAGTTCATCTTTCCCTGGTTCGTCGCATATTGGGCATAAGTTGTTCTCCCCATGTTGTTGTTTACGTTTTTGTTTTTTAGCTGTTGCTCTTTTAAATCCTGCCGATTTTTCTTTTTGAAACAATTTTTTTGTAGCCTCATCCACTTTCTTTTTTTCTTTCTTTTCTTCCTTCTCTTCGAAAAATGCTTGCAGCGGGGTGGCTGTCAGTATTTGAGACTTTTGTTTCCTCCTTCTCTTAGATTGTAGTTTTTCTGTTAACCGGGGTGTCGGATAAAAGTCTTTAAAAGATGTGCTAAGTAATTTAACGGTTTCATCTTCATCATCAGTTGCGTTCTCGTCGAATACTTCTGTTATCGCTGAAGATCTTCTTTGATACCTCCTTCTCTTTGATTAAACAGACGTCTCCTTGTTGCAGACTTCTAGAGGCGGTGTAACATGACGCATATCTTAGTCTGAATCTCTACTAGTTCCAGGTTTTGGATCAAAATAAATATCTTCCGGAGGTTCGCTGGGGTCTTCGGGAGGTTTGCTGGCTTCTGCCTGAACTATGGAATTTGCATCTTCTGTTAGTTCAGTAAACTCTTCTTCTCTTAATACGTTTCTGTCTAATGGGAAAATTCCCGTTGATACCTTTCTCTTTGGAAGTGATACGATTGTATGCTTTAGCAAAAAGCTCTGCGATATCAGTCACGTCAATTTTGTTGTAATGATGGGATTTCATATGGAGATCGTATTCTTTGCTATATGCTGTCTTCAATGAACTGAAAAATGTGACGTCCAGTGGCTGGAGTCGATGAGAGGTGTGTGGAGGAAGCGAAACAAGAATGATCCCATTTTCACGACAGAACTTGTACGATTTCAAAGAGGAGTGAGTGGAATGATTGTCTAAAACAACTAGAACAGCATTTTCCTTAGGGGCATTCACAAATTTTGCGAAATGTTTCAGCCATTCCAGGAACAACTCTTCTGTAATCCATCCTGATTTGGAGCAGCGGTAGATAGCATATGTGGGACCATTTTTTTCCAGACTGTTATTCATGCGTTCGCGTGCGTGCGTGCGTGCGTGCGTGCGTGCGTGCGTGCGTGCGTGCGTGCGTGCGTGCGTGCGTGCGTGTGTATTGATTAGAATTTAAACATTGTTAGAACATCTCGGGGGTACTTTATAGCGGGTTGTTTTTTTATTTTATGGAATATATCTGTTATTTACACTTGGAGAAGAAAATTCTTTAAAAAAAATTGTTTACGATATAATTCTCTATATATGATTTCTCTAAAATTGACCATAATGGAAAAAATTTGGGAAAAGTATAAAATTTAAATTTTTTAGTATTTTCATTGGCAATAAATATTTATAGGGGTTATAAAATAGGTTTTACAAAATAACCGAAAAAAGCCTGTAATAACCAGAAGAAAGTAATGTGTTGGACACATTAGATTTTTTTATAAATTTTTAAGCCATGTTTAGGCATGAGTTTATTATGCCTGTGAGCGTTTTCCTTAAAATATTTGATTAAAATTCCACCTCTTAATTTTTCGTAAGTATTACATAAATATTGATTTAATCAGTTTCTTCAAAAACTAGTTCGCCCCTAGCGTCTGCTCTAAAGCATGGAGCTTTGTGGGCTTGAGCACCAGGGGAACTCATTAAATAGAGAAGAAAATTAATATAACGAACACTAGATAAAAATAAATTTGCATTTATTAAAACTTCTTTTGAAATCTCTTATAACCACATGTACAATATGTGGATAACATTTTCACTCAATGCCTCTCTGCGATGCTAGAAACAAAAAATAGTTCATTTAGTGGACTACTATCAAGAAATATTGTATATCAGGGGATAAGAAGATAATCAAGTGATGTTGTGTATTGTAAATTATAATTTAGGACAGTAACCATATTTTTTTTTAGTTAATAAGAATTTATTGAAAATTTTTAAATTGCATAAGGTTGACGTTTACTTACTAGTGCAAATTCGCCGTATATTGTATAAACTAGTTATTAAAATAATATATTTTACTAGTTCGTCACCTAAATCCATAATCATTATGGGCGCTTTACTCTTTTCGTCCTTGGGCGTTGCAAAATCATAACACGGTCCTGTATATTTAACAGTTTGAAGAAACAAAACACTTGAAATTAGAATTAGAGATTTAAAAATAAAACAAAGTACAACTACTTATAACAGGTATTTTGTTGCCTACGATAAAATTTTTGTGTAATCTAGAATAATTATCTTAGATAATCATATAATTAACTAATAAAAAATATTTCATATTAGCAAAAATGTTTTTAAAAATCAGTGCTGATATATAAAAATTAAATATTTATTTAAATTTTGCTCGCTCACAGGCATTACAATGCCTCAGCGACTCATTAATGTTTATATTCAAAATTATTCTGTATTTGTACTTATTTCATGTTTATTTATATTTATACTTAATATTTATATGTACATATTTTTCTTTGAATAATAGTAGTTTGTGAACAAGAGTAGATATGATGGCCATATCGCACGAAGACGAAACTTGAGCACGACGCCGTAGGCGGAGTGCTTAATCGTCTGAATGCGATGTGGACAATCCACTCGAGTTGTATAGTATATTTTTTCTACGACCCACTAACGAAAATTTACAAATAAAAATATTTTATGGTATTACCAAATTTATACAAACGCATAAATAAATAAATTCTCTAAGTTAAAAAAAAACAATAAGAAATGCTGACAATTTTAACTTTCCTATCTGTATACAGATATAAGGAAAGTATAGGAATCATGATTTTTTTCGACGGATTTTTACGTTTTGAGGTCCCCTGAATCCGTTTTGACTATTTTCGCGATGATGTGTGTGTGTGTGTGTGTGTGTGTGTGTGTGTGTGTGTGTGTGTGTGTGTGTGTGTGTGTGTGTGTGTGTGTGTGTGTGTGTGTGTGTGTGTGTGTGTGTGTGTGTGTGTGTGTGTGTGTGTGTGTGTGTGTGTGTGTGTGTGTGTGTGTGTGTGTGTGTGTGTGTGTGTGTGTGTGTGTGTGTGTGTGTGTGTGTGTGTGTGTGTGTGTGTGTGTGTGTGTGTGTGTGTGTGTGTGTGTGTGTGTGTGTGTGTGTGTGTGTGTGTGTGTGTGTGTGTGTGTGTGTGTGTGTGTGTGTGTGTGTGTGTGTGTGTGTGTGTGTGTGTGTGTGTGTGTGTGTGTGTGTGTGTGTGTGTGTGTGTGTGTGTGTGTGTGTGTGTGTGTGTGTGTGTGTGTGTGTGTGTGTGTGTGTGTGTGTGTGTGTGTGTGTGTGTGTGTGTGTGTGTGTGTGTGTGTGTGTGTGTGTGTGTGTGTGTGTGTGTGTGTGTGTGTGTGTGTGTGTGTGTGTGTGTGTGTGTGTGTGTGTGTGTGTGTGTGTGTGTGTGTGTGTGTGTGTGTGTGTGTGTGTGTGTGTGTGTGTGTGTGTGTGTGTGTGTGAGTGTGAGTGTGAGTGTGAGTGTGAGTGTGAGTGTGAGTGTGTGTGTGTGTGTGTGTGTGTGTGTGTGTGTGTGTGTGTGTGTGTGTGTGTGTGTGTGTGTGTGTGTGTGTGTGTGTGTGTGTGTGTGTGTGTGTGTGTGTGTGTGTGTGTGTGTGTGTGTGTGTGTGTGTGTGAGTGTGTGTGTGTGTGTGTATGTTCCACTATACTTATGGCAACTGGTGTGTGCATTAACCTCTGCTGTGGCACCTGCCAGAATTGTGGCAACTTACACGAGTTGCCACAATTTTAAACTTTCATAATTTCTTAAATTGTAGCTTTAGACCTTAGCTTTTTTATTTGTATCCTTAATATTCCATTCTGTTTTCTAGTGACTAATATAATTTTAGAATTTTTCTTATAATTTTGTTTATAATTGACATTTTGTGAAAATATGTGTTAGTTGCCACAACAGTGGATATATTATGTTTGATACACTCACCCATTTATGGCAACATGGGCGTGGTCGGACGGTGGCGCCCTCATTAAAGAATTTACAGCGTTGCAGTTGTATCTTGAACGAACGAATAAATTTCGTTTCTTTGGTATATTGCAATATCTTCTTGAACTTGAAGTTGCCACTATTTCACAAGCGGGTGTGTAAAATAATTTATGAATGTAAAGCAGATTGTTTGTTAAATACACAGAATATCCATACTTGGAACAAAAGTAATTATTACTTAAATAAAATGAGAAGAAAAGAGAGTGTTTTAAAAGGTATTGCGGTTTTTAATTTGTTACTTATCAAGTACATGAGTTGGGATGCCTATATATTTTTACAAAATTTTAGAAGAAAGCTTTAATATTATTGTACGAGGCACAAGGTAAGATGAATAACTGTTAATTATTTTTTAATTTTTTTTTACTGAGCGAAGCGATGAACTATGAATTTTAGTTAACATTGTTTGTAGGCATAGATCAGCTACGTTTCGTTACGTTTCGTTACGTTTCGTTACGTTTCGTTACGTTTCGTTACGTTTCGTTACGTTTTGTTACGTTTCGTTACGTTTCGTTACGTTTCGTTACGTTTCGTTACGTTTCGTTACGTTTCGTTACGTTTCGTTACGTTTCGTTACGTTTCGTTACGTTTCGTTACGTTTCGTTACGTTTCGTTACGTTTCGTTACGTTTCGTTACGTTTCGTTACGTTTCGTTACGTTTCGTTACGTTTCGTTACGTTTCGTTACGTTTCGTTACGTTTCGTTACGTTTCGTTACGTTTCGTTACGTTTCGTTACGTTTCGTTACGTTTCGTTACGTTTCGTTACGTTTCGTTACATTTCGTTACGTTTCGTTACGTTTCGTTACGTTTCGTTACGTTTCGTTACGTTTCGTTACGTTTCGTTACGTTTCGTTACGTTTCGTTACGTTTCGTTACGTTTCGTTACGTTTCGTTACGTTTCGTTACGTTTCGTTACGTTTCGTTACGTTTCGTTACGTTTCGTTACGTTTCGTTACGTTTCGTTACGTTTCGTTACGTTTCGTTACGTTTCGTTACGTTTCGTTACGTTTCGTTACGTTTCGTTACGTTTCGTTACGTTTCGTTACGTTTCGTTACGTTTCGTTACGTTTCGTTACGTTTCGTTACGTTTCGTTACGTTTCGTTACGTTTCGTTACGTTTCGTTACGTTTCGTTACGTTTCGTTACGTTTCGTTACGTTTCGTTACGTTTCGTTACGTTTCGTTACGTTTCGTTACGTTTCGTTACGTTTCGTTACGTTTCGTTACGTTTCGTTACGTTTCGTTACGTTTCGTTACGTTTCGTTACGTTTCGTTACGTTTCGTTACGTTTCGTTACGTTTCGTTACGTTTCGTTACGTTTCGTTACGTTTCGTTACGTTTCGTTACGTTTCGTTACGTTTCGTTACGTTTCGTTACGTTTCGTTACGTTTCGTTACGTTTCATTACGTTTCGTTACGTTTCGTTACGTTTCGTTACGTTTTAAAGTCTTTGGTAAAGGCTTATGGTCGAGTAAACAAAATCTCTACAAGGTAATCAGGAGGAAATAGAATACAATGTCATAAAAATTTAGCTTATTGCAGATCTAAAAGTCCTCAAGATTAAAATGCGATAAGTGTTTAACGCTAAATAAACTATAAATATGAGAAAAAATTGTTTACGATTAGATGGTGTAAAAGAAACCGATAATGAAGATTTGGTAACCATGGTTACAAAACTATTCGGCACTCAATTGAAAATTCCATGTACAGAATTAGAAATAAATAATGTTTATAGAATGGGAAAAATCAATAATCAACCAAAACCCAGAACAATAATTGTGAATTTTGTAACAGAATTTAAAAAAAATCAAATTTTTAAAGCCAGAAAACAGTTAAAGAAAACAGGAATATTTATAAATGAAGACTTAACTAGTATGCGATACAAGATATATATAGAAGCAAAAAAAAATATGGTTTACAACATGTATGGACAGTTAGTGGAAGAATATTTGCCAAACAAAATGATTCAGTAAAAATTATCAAGAATTTCGATGATATTAATTAACGCTATCCTAAGCCCATATACTATGAACGAGGGAACAGTTTTTGCAGAGACTATAATTTTGCTAGGTATCTGTATCTGATAAGAGTTAAATACTTGTTTTTATTTTAGTTCAGTTGGCTTTATCTTTTCTATTTTGTTATTATTTTATTTGAAAATTTCAATTCCACGGTATCAGAGTGTAGGATTTCTAATTCGATTATTAATAGATGGCAGGATTAGATTCGATTTATGATTTAAAATTGGTATATATTTTTAATTTTTTCTTGAATTAATTATTCATTTGTTTTAAGCTCACAATTTTTATCTTTCGCATTGTTCAACTATTTAATAATAGAAAAGAAAGAAAAAAAAATTATACTGTAGTTAATTTTGATAATTGATAATTTAAGAACAAATTTTTAAAAGTTTATATTCTAACAATTAGTTTATTTGTACTTTAAATAAACATCTATTTAATTTAAAATTCTAAATCACTTGTTATGTAGGTTCTCAACAATATAAGTATACATAGAAACTGGAACTAAAATTGTATTACCAGAACTCCAGAGGATTAAATACAAAAACTTTAGATTTTTTTAACAGCACATTAGAAAATGAATATGATATTATTATGATTTCTGAAACATGGTTAGGAGAGGGTCTCTTGGATGGGGAATTGATAGATTTAAGTATTTTTAATATAATTAGAGCGGACAGGGACAAGGAAATGGTTCAAAAAGGAAAAGGTGGAGGTGTATTAATAGCGGCACATAAAAATTGGAAAATACTGAAAGTGGCTAAAATGAGTTCAATGTTTGAAGCAATAATATTGCAGATTAAAATAAATCGTACTGTTAACGTGACATTGGCTTGCGTTTATATTCCTCCAAAAAGTTCTTGTCAAGTATATGAATCTTGCTTTGGGTTTTTGCAAGACAATATAGATTGTGTAAATGAAACTTATATAATGGGTGACTTTAACTTGCCTGAAATAAAAGGTGCATCGCAATCAGTTAATGTGTCAAATGAAAGACTACTTGCTCTCAATGATTTTTTAAATTTTAATTCATTTAGATTATTTAATAATATTGTTAACTTTCAGGGAAAAACTTTGGATTTAATAATTTGCGCGGATGAAAATAATTGTAATATTTATAGAGCCGAATTTCCTCTTACAAAAGAAGATCTATATCATCCTTCATTGGAAATGTCTATTAATCCAGGTCAAAGATCTGTATCACGTAACTGTGAGATTGATGAAAACAAAAAATTTCCATATAATTTTAAAAAGGCAAATTTTATTCTTTTATACGAGTATATTAACGATACTGATTGGGGTGATGTTTGTGCAGAACCCAATGTCAATGATGCATTAAATAAATTTTATAGTACTTTAAACAATATTTTTTCTAAGTGTGTACCAACATTCAGGCTACATAAACAGTATAATAAGTATCCAATATGGTATAATAGGGAAATTAAACAACTTATAAAGGAAAAAACCAAATTTAATCACATGAAACATATTTCTGATTTTTATAAACAGCAATACATGGACACAAGAAGAAAATTAAAATCACTAATTAGATCCGAGTATAAAAAATACATTAAAAATATACAGGAAGATTCGAAAGCAGACATAAATAATTTTTGGACTTATGTTAATAAAAAAAGAAGTGGGAGTGTGAACAGTGGCAATTTTATTTTTAATGATAAAGAAATTCTTCCACAGCAAACTGCTAAGTTTTTTGCGGAATATTTTGCTACTACATATTCATCAAATCAGTCTACATATATTTTAAATGAACAAAACTCCAATCTTTGGAAAAATGATAGTTTTACACTAAATTTAATAAATGATGATGATTATCTAGCAGCTGTCAAAAAATTAAAACCAAAAAAGGCTGCAGGCACAGATGGTATTCCACCATATATCTTAAAAGGTTGTCATGAGGGTTTAAAATTGCCAATGCTTCATATATTCAATCTTATTCTGAAATTTTCTACTTTCCCTGATCTGTGGAAAACGGCTATTTGTACCCCAATACATAAATCAGGTAGTACAAGGAATATTGAAAATTATAGATCGGTTTCTGTTATGTGTGCTCCTTCTAAATTATTCGAGCAAATAATTTATAACAAATTATATAATTTCGTGACAAATAGCATTGCTGAGGAGCAGCATGGATTTGTGGCTGGTAGATCAATTAATTCTAATTTATTTATTTTTACAAATTATGCGAATAATACATTAGAAAAAAGACTTCAGCTAGATACAATTTTTACAGATTTTAGTAAGGCTTTTGATCGGGTAGATCATGATATTTTGTTAGAAAAGATCAGTCAATTTGGATTGACAAATAATGTATTAATGCTTATCAGGGATTACTTAAAAGATAGATACTTTTTAGTAAGACATAATGGTAATACTTCTAGCAGATTCCGTGCTGTTTCCGGAGTGCCGCAAGGTTCCAATTTAGGTCCATTATTGTTTCTGTTATTTGTCAATGATCTGCCAAAAGTGATTAAATACTCGAGATGCTTACTTTTTGCTGATGATTTTAAAATTTATAAACAAATTCAAACAGTACGCGATTGCGTTTCTTTGCAAAAAGATATAAATGCTATATACGAATGGAGTCAAAAATGTAAATTGGAATTTAACATCAGCAAATGTTATTATATGACTATTACCCGGCAAAAGCAACCGATTATATTTGACTATCAAATGGAAAGTGTGTCATTAAGAAAGTGCTTTCAAGTTAAAGATTTGGGGGTAACATTCAATTCTAAATTATCATTCTCTACGCATATTGAGAATACTTGTAAAGCAGCAAATCGTGCTCTGGGATTTTTAATGAGACAAACGCAGCCATTTTCTGATATTAATTTGTTAATAATTTTATATATTTCGTTAATCCGTTCAAAATTAGAGTTTGCTTCAATTATATGGCTTGGAGAATACCAAATCATTTTACAAGAATTAGAGAAAATACAAAATAAATTTTTAAGATATCTTTACTTTAAAAAGTTTCATATTAGACCTGATTACAATGTTGTTAGAACATCACAATTAAGAATAGATTTTAAATTACCTTCTCTTGAGACTAGACGCAAAATCACATGCACCTTATTTTTGTATAAAATAATCAATAATCAAATATGTTCTTCAGATCTGTTAGCCCTAATACCATTTTGTGTTCCATCACGTCCCATGCGTAACTCAAATATGTTTATTGTTCCTTTTGCCACGATTACATCCAGAGCTCCCCTCCTGATCATTCTTCGCTTAGCCAATGGTATAAACAATTTAGAAGATATAGACTGGTATGAGAAATATAATACATTTAAAAAAAATATTATTAAACCAATTACAAACATGTCCATTTAAGCAAGTAATGTTATTTGTTCTCATGGTGTTCTGGTATCAAAATTATGTAAATTGTGGTAGGCACGTATATTGTAATTATTTAATAGTAATTATCCTTGTAATTAGGCCAATAGGCCTGTTAGGATAAATGAATAAATAAATAAATAAATAAATAAATAAATAAATAAATAAATAAATAAATAAATAAAGTCGATACAGCAAGAGACATATCTAATTAATCAGTTTGATTCATAAATCAAATAAGTCTGCATGTATGTAGGTGCTTTAAACGCGAAGATACATCATTTTTGATCACGAAAAGGCTTTTGGTCGAGTAAACAAAACCTGTAATGTATAGTATGAAGCAAATAGAATACAATTCCACCAAAAATTTTCTTAAAGTATCTAAAGCAAAAATTCCTCAAGATCACAATGCGATAAGAAGTTTGGTGATACCATTAAACTCCTTAGATATCTAGTAACACTTTAGTTTTATCCCCGATTGAATAATGCCCCCACGGTAATGTATCATCTGATCCATGAACCAGGTACCGCTTGTCATTATTGGGAGAAAGAGCTACTCTCGTCTGTGTAATGGAATGGACTATATGTTGGTCTGATCGTATCAGATTTTGAGAAACAGTCTTCGATGTCCAACTATCGAGACATTCGATGTAATCATCAAATGTAATAACCGACTTTACTACAGATAACTTCACACCCTTAGCCTTTTGCGATATCCCATAATTTTTCATAATTTCTTCAATGTTACTCTGATTATACTCCATTTCCTTAAGCTCCTTCTTCTTCTTCATAATATCCTCAGTCCTATACATCACTTTTGTTGCATACAATTTTGATCTTAAGCTTACATAATCTCTCATTGGTACAAAAGTGTGAAAATATACCAAATTTGGTTTTACTCTTTCAAAATTAAATGGATTTTCATCAAGTAAAGGCCGAAACAATAAATAAATTATTTTTCATTAAACCTAAAACTTTTTATTTACAGGGGGGATTCCATAACTATTTGGTTGGGGATAGTCAGATGTATCGAAATATAGGTGACAGTCTCTCTTCATGATTTCGTAAGAGTCTTGATACTCAATTTCATATATTAGTGAATCGGTGTCGGTATAGAGAACTGTACAATCTTCAAAAACTAAGGACATATAACCATAATGGAAGTCATAAAGAGTCGTCTTTGCAAGATCAAGGATAGATTGGCCAACGTAGATAGGTTTATTAAGCCAGATCTGCAGCTTTCGTAGCTCCACTGCAACCAAGTTCTCGTTAAATATAGTGCAGTTTTTAAATTCAGGTTTCGATATCATCGCCTCTGCTCCATACCGCCCACTCCATTCGGTTAGAAGCCGGATATTGACCCTTTTTCGGATGTTTTCCATCGTTTTACCTGTAACAATAGATTAAGATTAAATAAGTTTTAAAAAATAGATTAAGATTAAATAATATTTATAGTTGAAAAAGTTAGACTCGCCAAAAACAGCATTATTCATTAGTTTAAAAAGATTCTTTTCAAACTCATTCGTGGCCTTCTTGCGCAATTCAGTGTTGAGGTCAATATAGCTCTTCAGCCAAGATGCTTGTCTAAATTTCAACAATAGGTGGATCTTGGTGAGAACTAATCCGTTAGCTAAAGCTTGCTTTAAGGCTCTATAATGGATGACGTACTTCGTCTTTGGGTGAAGGGTAGCCATCAACTTAGTAAGCTCCTTAGCAGTCTTCGAAGGTTTACCAGTCTTTGGATTGATATGCTCAGAGCAAAACGGTAGATCTTTATGTGCATCATGAAGTTGTTGTGGATACTCGAGATCGACTTCAAGCATATATCCTTCTGGTGCATCGTCAGGTATTTGGGTGATATCGATGTTGGTGTCACCTCATTCGAAGCCACTATAGGGTAGATATTGCGACATGGCCCGTCCATATTGTTTGTTAACATCGAAATACATTAAGTATTTGGAGGGCTTGGATAAATCGTAAGTTGACATGTACTTATTGTTGGCTCGTGCTCGTCTTTTCGAACAGATTTGGCTAAGACCTCCTCGGATTCCTCGCTCGACAAACAAAAACATGTCAACATCAGTTAATAGCTCCAGCTCCTGTTTTGTATGTTTTAACATAGCATCCCACGTAAAGCCGGAGAGGGTGTAGTAGTGGGCAGGGTCAAGACCGTATGTTTTATGGCAGCTAAAACGGAACCGTTCAAAGACGTCCGCAAGAAGCGTGATATCCGTCTTCATATATAAGTCAACGTACTGACCAAGATCTTTGCATCCAAACTTATTCCATACATGCTTTGCTCGAAGGTAAAGCCTACGAGGACACGGTCTATCCTGTAACTTGTTGAAGAATTTGTCAATATGTGGAAAAGAAGTTTCCCCAAATCGATCGAATGAGTCGATGTAATCATATGGCATCACGTTGGTTAATAAATTAAACTGGCAATTCATGGAACTGAGATTTTAAATTTGGATGTTCAGGTAAATATGAAGCTAGCTTATCTTAAAGAAGAGGCCATAAATCAGTAACTATCAATAAAACGGAATTGGATGGGATACTCATCAATATGTTTAGTAAAGGAGATGTACTTTTCCTTGGTGATAGGCAGCAAATCGATAGTTTCTTTCATTCGTGTGGCAATATCTGTAATGATAAAGTGTGCATCATATCCTGATAAATTATGAAACACCACAGGTACAACGTGTGTCTTTGTAATTAATATTACACCCTTCGTGGGCGGGACCCCTATAGTTGTGTTCGGGGATTAAATGAAAATGATCGCGCACTTTTTTATCTTCAGTTGTGAATGGTTCCTCGCATATATGACAATGAGTGGCTTTTTGAAACTCATCTTCCTGAGAAGGCGTCATGTGAATATCATAAGGACACCAAAACACAGTAGCCATATCTTCTGCTAGCTGTGCCATCTCATCAGCAAAAAAACTGCATACAGTCAACACCTCGATAAGCTCGATAGAACGACAAGGAGTCATCATAGCTGCACTTTAAATAGTATCCAACAGCAGCTGAAACGTGTTGCCGAGGCTTCTTGGGGTCATTGGTACGTCTTAACGCGCTTTCCAGATCTTCATACACACTAAAAGGGACCTTTTCCTTATTTTTGAAGTTCTTGAACTTAACAATATTTTTTCCCATTTCAGGCATCTTTATCGCAGTTTCATTTAACTTCATACAATCCTCGAGATGTTTGTCCAGCTTCGCTTGTGTATGAAAGTAATGTAGGCACCGATCACAGAAAAACTTTTTATTGTGGTTAGATGACAACTGTTGCGAAAGTAGTCTAGATGGGCTTTTTATCCACACATAATGATATTTCGTAGGAACATCATCAAAACGATCTTGAATTAGCAGAAGGTTGACATGACGATCTTGTTTATTCTTTGTGAGGTAAGTTGGTAATGTGGTAAATACCTTTTTCTCTTTTTGTAGGATGTAAACATTTATAGAAACGTTGTTCTGCTTCTCGAACTTTGGAATTTGTTTCATGGTCATAAGAAACTAAATTCCTTTCAGTTATTTTACTGATGAGTAGTGAGGGTAAGATGAAACCCTATCTGGATGACCACCATGCGGCGCGGGATGCATTGCTGCAGTGACCGCCCAAACAAAGCATGCCTGATCATAATTTTTTATAGTAATACATGCTTCTTTTTGTTTAATTTGTGGAGGTTACTCGATGTATGAAGAGGCGTAAACTTGTTAATATTAACCCCTAAATTTAACACTTTCTTTAACGCCCAGCCGCTATCTCGCTCCTAAAACTCCTCAAGCTTATTCATTATAGGAGCAATAACTTTTTCATTGAATCAATCTTCAAGATTGGTGTCTTTATAGATGGCGGAATTGGATATTGTGAAGTATTTAATCTCATTGATGACCTGATCGCCTTTAAGAATCACAAATTCTCCACCAAATACAGTATTAACTTTAAACGCATCATCCTTCTTCAATGCAGTATGAATCCTCTTCTTGAATAAGGCCTTAGCATCAGCCAGGAAAGCTTTCGGATCTTTATGGTTTAGATTACTGATTACACCCGTCCTGATGCGGCTAGCGAACGCCGACTAGTTATTAGATTATGACTTAAATTAATTTTTTTCTAATAGTTGAAGGCCTTATTTATCTAATACTGAACTTTTAACTATACCTTACCTTGCAAATTTTTGAGAATTTTTTTTTTTTAAATGTGAGTATTTGTACAGTGCCTCACGAGAAAGTAAGTCCTCAACAACAATTCTCGAATTATACTATTATTTATTGATTAGATGGAGTAGAAAAAAACTAAATTAAGGTTTTTGAAATATTTAGATTTTGTTTTATACAATAAAATATATATATAGTAAACCGTGGAACTTATTGAGAAATTATTATTAAAAAATCACAAAAAATTTTCAAGTAACCTAGTTGAAAATTTTTTGTGATTTTTTAATAATAATTTCTCAATAAATTCCACGGTAACCTATATATTTTATTGTAAAAAACGAAACCTAAATATTTCAAAAAACTTATTTTTAGTTTTTTTCTACTCCATCTAATCAATAAATAATAGTAAAATTAATTATAATTCGAAAATTGTTGTTGAAGTCTTACTTTCTCATAAGACACTGTACAAACAAACACATTTTTAAAAAAAAATTTCTCAAAAATTTACACGGTAAGGTATAGTTAAAAGTTCACTATTAGATAAATAAGGACATCTACTATTAGAAAAAAATTAATTTTAGTCATAATCTAATATTTTTTATTTAACATTGGTGGCGAAACTTTTTCATAAATTTAAACAATTTTTCAAAAAATCAAAGAAGCGACATTATACTTTCCAAGAAAGTGATACATATCAAAGTTTTCCAAAATGGGATACCTTGTATTTCATATATTTGAATTTTCCTTGCCTTTTTTATTATAACAATAAAATAGTCTGAGATTATACAGGGTATTTCACACGTTATAACCAGTTTTATATAAAAATCGTACTGATTTCAAAGACGTGTATAGTGCAAAATAAATATTTGAAAACCATTTTTGTGCAGTAAAAGGTTTTCATTATTAGTCAAAAATGTTTACCGATGTACTACTTTTTTAATTTTAAACAAATCTTTATAGGGTTCGTCAATACAAAAAATTTAGTAACTATTTCTATTTGGGACAAATCTATTGAATTCGTTTAATATTATTTTTATTTTAAACAACATTTTTAATAGATAAATGTTAAATTGTCATTTGTTTTATTAGGTAAAAAAGCACAAGATTTAATGTCGTGGCTGGTGTTTCATAGGCGAAGCGTAGCTAAGACTAGGAAACCAGCCAAGGCATTCGGAGAAAAAATGATATGTTCCACACAGCAGAAAATTAGATATAATGCCTTGGCTGGTTCCCTAGTCTCAGCTTGGCTTCCACTATGAAACACCAGCCACGGCATTCAATCTTGTGCTTTTCTGGCTAATAAAACAAATGACATTTTCACATGTATTTATTTAAAATGAGAATAATATACGAAATCAATAGATTTGTCCTAAATAGAAATAGTTACTAATTAGAAATTAATAAATTGTAATAATATTTTACCAAATATTTACATTATTATACTCTTCACACAGTAGTCTGTGAAGAGTATTATATGTTTACTTTTGTCCGTCTGTCTGTCCGTCCGATGTCACGTTTTTTGTCCGCACGATAACTCAAAAACGAAACATGATATCTTCTTGAAATTTATAGAAAAAATCAAACTCTATAAGGGGACAAAGCCTATTGATTTTGAAAAAAATCGGAATAAAAATGAGGGGTTTAAGGGGGGGTTGAAACTTAAAAAAAATTATAAATCATTTAGGAAAAATGAAGTTCTAAGAGAGGACGAGGCCTAATAATTTTTTAAAAATCTGATTAAGAATAGGGGGTTATAGGGGAGTTAAAACTTAAAAAAATCATAATTTAAAAACGAAATATGATATAAATTTGAAATTTTCAGGAAAAATCAAGCTTTATAAGGAAACAAAGACTATTTTTTTTTAAATAAATCTGATTAAAAAGGGGGGTTTAAGGGGGGGTTAAAACTTTAAACAAATCATAAATCAAAAACGAAACATGATATTAACTTGAAACTTTAAGAGAAAATCAAGTCCTATAAGGGGACAAAGTCTAGTGAATTAAAAAAAAAATTAATAAAAGTAGGGGTTTAAGCGGGGTTTAAATGTAAAAAAATCATAAATCTAAAACGAAACATGATACCAACTTGAAATTTAAAAAAAAATCAAGCTCTATGAGATGATGAAGTCTCTTGATTTTTAAATACATCCGATTAAAAATGGGGAGATTAGTGGGGGGTTGAAACTTTAAAAACATCATAAATCAAAAACGAAACATGATATCAACTTTAAATTTTCAGGAAAAATCAAGTTCTATTAGAGGACGAAACCTATTAAATTTTTAAAAAATCTGAATAACAGTAGGGGGTTAAGTTGGGTTAAAATTAAAAAAAAATAATTCATCTAAAAGAAGTATTATATCAACTTGAAATGTTTAATAAAAATCAAGCTCTATAAGAAGATGAAGCCTATTAATTACTAAAAGAAAAAAATCTGAATAAAAATTGGGAAGCCTATTTATTCCCAAAAAAAAAAAATGTTTATAAAAAAATCGCTGGTTAAGAGGGTCTGTTAAACTGTGAAGAGTATAATTTAGAATTCCAAGCATTATATATTCTCATTCTAAATTTAAAATTGCTTTATTGTTCTTTATTTTATGTATTCGATACATTTTTTGTCTCGATAAAAACATTTTTACTTTTATTCGCTGAAAAATGTTTTTTAAAATAAGAACAATAACACATACGAAACCAATAAACACATTTGTCACAAATAGGTAGTTACTAGTTAGTACTTTATAAATTTTAATAATATTTAACCATTTAAACATTTTACACATATTTAATAAAAAATATCTTTTAAAATAATAATATTTTTACGATTCCAATAAACACATTTTTCATAAATAGTTATTAAATTTTAAGGATATTGTAAAAAAAATTTCAATCAATAAATTACAGCTAGTAAAATTTTAATCACTAATTAACACACAGTCTATTTCCAGTCAACCAGTGACCAGTTAAAATTAAACTATTTTGTGAATTATCTTTTTTGTCATCAAAGAAAATGGGAAAATGATGTATTTCCGTACTGATGTACCCTACAAAGATTTGTTTAAAATTAAAAAAGTAGTACATCGGTAAACATTTTTGAATAATAATGAAAACCATTTACTCCAAAAAAATGGTTTTCAAATGTTTCTTTTGTACTATACACGTCTTTAAAATCAGTACGGAAAACTTTGATATTGTATTACTTTTTTAGAGAACCTTGTATAATTGGAAAGTATATGTTGCTTCTTTGATTTTTTGAAAAACTATTTAATTTCATGATAAAGTTTTAATCTCAAATATAACATGCTTTTTAATAGAATGAAATAAAAAAAAAAACATTTTTTAAATAACACACGAGAATAAAGTTTGGCCTTATGAACAGTTTTCAATATTATAATAATTATTGCCAGAAATAATCCATTGGTAAATTTGTATACGCGAATAAATTTAAAGGGCGAAGAGACCAATTTGTTTTTAGATCATTCGATATGCCTAAATTGTTTTTAAAAAGAGATTCTAATTCTTTGAACCGCTCTCAAATAGGTAATAATAAATCATTTCGTTGTAAAGGATTCCATTGTAAAGGTTTCCATTGCAAATAATAAGCTCTAAAATCAAGTGTTGAGCCAGTCAAGCATATGTTACTTATTTAGCATTGTATTTAAAAATTTAACCAACTATTAAAACTTTAGAAAATATTTTATGTGACACATGCACTGCATAGGTTTTGGAATGGCTAATATCCGAGTTATTTGATCATAAAATAAAATAAAAAGGAAACAAATCTCTTGCAAAATCCAAAGTTTGAATGTTGTCTAATATTTCTCTAATTTTTACAGTAATTTTGACTATTAAAGCTAAAAGTAGAGCAAATATATTACTGAAATAAGGATAAAAATCATTATCATTTATTTAAGCAAGTTTCTTCTCCAAGTATAAATAACAGATACATTCAATAGAGTAGAAAAATGCCCTTGTATAAAGTAGCCCCAGATGTTTTGACTATGCCCAAAATCTAATCAGGTTACCACATAATAGATTAAAGCTTGTTTAAAATTTAGTGTTTTTCTCTTTATCCGCTTTTGAGTTATGTTCAAAATTTAAAATTTTCACTTATCCTCAAATTTCTCAAATACGGGTCATTTTACGAAAATTATGTATAGAAGAAAAAATAATTTTGCCAAAAAATTTTAATCAAGGAAGTTTTTCTCCAAGCGTAAATAACAGATATATTCAATAAAGTAGAAAATTACTCTCTCATAAAGTAACCCCCTGATGTTCCAACTATGCCCAAAATCTAAGCAGCTTACCGCATGGTTGATTGAAGCTTAAATTTTTAATTTGTTGCTTTTTTTAATGCGTTTTTGAGTTCAAAATGTTCAAAATTCTAAATTTTCACTTTTCCTTAAATTTATCGAATACGCTCCATTTTAGGAAAATTATATATGGAGCAAAAATTCTAGAGAAAATTCTAGAGAAAAACTTTTATTTAAAGAAGTTTCTTCTCTAAGCAAAAATAACAGATGTATTTCATAAAGTATAAAAAGATCCCCCATACAGTACCCCCAGATGTTCCGACTAGGCCCAAAATAAAATCAGAAGTTTAAAACGGATTTAAGAGCCCCCGAAACGTAAAAATCCGTCAAAAACTTGAGGTCGAAAAAAATCATGATTACTATACTTTCCTTATCTGTATGTACACAGATAGGAAACAAATAAAACTTAAGAATTTTTTTTTTCTTGAAAATCAACACGCATTGTAGTAGAATAAAGAAATTTGATTATTTTTTATTTGACCAACTGTTTGTCACTAACGCAGTATAACATTTATAATTAATATTTAAGGTAGGTACTCCATAAAGTAAAATAAAAAATATGATGTACATAGGGTAAAAATTGTCTTACAGCTTGTATTTAAACCAACCACTTCTCAAACTATCCCTACATTTATTTTTAAATATTTGTAATTATGATTTTTATCCTTATTTCAGTAATATATTTGCTCTACTTTTAGCTTTAATAGTCAAAATTACTGTAAAAATTAGAGAAATATTAGACATCATTCAAACTTTGGATTTTGCAAGAGATTTGTTTCCTTTTTATTTTATTTTATGATCAAATAACTCGGATATTAGCCATTCCAAAACCTATGCAGTGCATGTGTCACATAAAATAGACATTTTTATTTATTAAACTTAAAAATTTTTATAATGTTACAAAAAAAATATTTTCTAAAGTTTTAATAGTTGGTTAAATTTTTAAATACAATGCTAAATAAGTAACATATGCTTGACTGGCTCAACACTTGATTCTTTACAACGAAATGATTTATTATTACCTATTTGAGAGCGGTTCAAAGAATTAGAATCTCTTTTTAAAAACATTTTAGGCATATCGAATGATCTAAAAACAAGTTGGTCTCTTCGCCCTTTAAATTCATTCGCGTATACAAATTTACCAATGGATTATTTCTGGCAATAATTATTATAATATTGAAAACTGTTCATAAGGCCAAACTTTATTCTCGTGTGTTATTTAAAAAATGTTTTTTTTTATTTTATTCTATTAAAAAGCATGTTAAATTTGAGATTAAAACTTTATCATGAATTTAAGTAGTTTTTCAAAAAATCAAAGAAGCAACATATACTTTCCAATTATACAAGGTTCTCTAAAAAAGTAATACAATATCCAAGTTTTTCGTACTGATTTTAAAGACGTGTATAGTGCAAAAGAAACATTTGAAAACCATTTTTTTGGAGTAAATGGTTTTCATTATTATTTAAAAATGTTTACCGATGTACTACTTTTTTAATTTTAAACAAATCTTTATAGGGTACATCAGTACGGAAATACATCATTTTCCCATTTTCTTTAATTGTATTTTATATCACCATTTAAAAAAACGTTTCTTAAAGTTTAATTTGAGTTAAGCATTCTCTATACCTAAAACTAATAATTTTGGGAGATTTTTAAATCTAAATGACAAAAAAGGTAATTCACAAAATAGTTTAGTTTTAACTGGTCACTGGTTGACTGGAAATAGACTGTGTGTTAATTAGTGATTAGAATTTTACTAGCTGTAATTTATTGATTGAAATTTTTTTTACAATATCCTTAAAATTTAATAACTATTTAGGAAAAATGTGTTTATTGGAATCGTAAAAATATTATTATTTTAAAAGATATTTTTTATTAAATATGTGTAAAATGTTTTTATTAAAACGACAATTTAAATAAATACATAAGAAATAATAATAAAAAAATGTAAAAAGAAAATTTTAAATAAATGGTAAAATATTATTAAAATTTATAAAGTACTAACTAGTAACTACCTATTTATGACAAATGTGTTTATTGGTTTCGTATATGTTATTGTTCTTATTTTAAAAAACATTTTTAAGCGAATAAAAGTAAAAATGTTTTTATCGAGACAAAAAATGTATCGAATACATAAAATAAAGAGCAATAAAGCAATTTTAAATTTAGAATGAGGATATATAATGCTTGGAATTCTATATTATACTCTTCACAGTTTAACAGACCCTCTTAACTAGCAATTTTTTTATAAACATTTTTTTTTGGGAATAAATAGGCTTCCCAATTTTTATTTAGATTTTTTTCTTTTAGTAATTATTAGGCTTCATCTCCTTATAGAGCTTGATTTTTATTAAACATTTCAAGTTGATATAATACTTCTTTTAGATGAATGATTTTTTTTTAATTTTAACCCAACTTAACCCCCTACTGTTATTCAGATTTTTTAAAAATTTAATAGGTTTCGTCCTCTAATAGGACTTGATTTTTTCTGAAAATTTAAAGTTGATATCATGTTTCGTTTTTGATTTATGATTTTTTTAAAATTTCAACCCCCCACTAATCTCCCCATTTTTAATCGGATCTATTTAAAAATCAAGAGACTTTGTCATCTCATAGAGCTTGATTTTTTTTTAAATTTCAAGTTGGTATCATGTTTCGTTTTAGATTTATGATTTTTTTACATTTAAACCCCGCTTAAACCCCTACTTTCATTAATTTTTTTTAATTCACTAGACTTTGTCCCCTTATAGGACTTGATTTTCCCTTAAAATTTCAAGTTAATATCATGTTTCGTTTTTGATTTATAATTTGTTTAAAGTTTTAACCCCCCCCCCCCCCTTAAACCCCCCCTTTTTAATCAGATTTATTTTAAAAAAAAAATAGTCTTTGTTCCCTTATAAAGCTTGATTTTTCCTGAAAATTTCAAATTTATATTATATTTCGTTTTTAAATTATGATTTTTTTAAGTATTAACTCCCCTATAACCCCCTATTCTTAATCAGATTTTTAAAAAAATATTAGGCCTCGTCCTCTCATAGAACTTCATTTTTCCTAAATGATTTATAATTTTTTTTAAGTTTCAACCCCCCCTTAAACCCCTCATTTTTATTCCGATTTTTTCGAAATCAATAGGCTTTGTCCCCTTATAGAGTTTGATTTTTTCTATAAATTTCAAGAAAATATCATGTTTCGTTTCGAAGAGTATGTTATGTTATGTTGATAATGGGGTGTTAATACACTGCGACCTAAAAGATCTATTGTGCCCCCTTCTGTCGCCACTGCACTAAGGAAATGTCTCAATGCCTATAGCGACCCTTCCAATCCTATTTTCTCAAGGAAGTGTAGGATTTGAAGTGGCTTCAAGTTAGGTAAGTCTCCCTCTTCTATTTGATATCCTCCTAGATATAGTGCCCTTGGATTCTGGAGTGCTACACATTCAGTTAGGATGTGAATGGAGGTTTCGTCCTCCTCCTCACAGAATCTGCACTCACTATCCTCTACTACTCTCAGTTTACTTAGGTGTCCTTTTAGTCGGCAGTGCCCGGTAAGGATCCCTGTTACAATACGTAGCCTGTTCTTGCTCAGGCAGATGCAGGCTTCCGATCTTTTTTGGTTATATTCACCCAGAAGTATCTTGGCCTGTCTCAGCCCCAAGATATTGTTCCAATTATCGGTTCTTCTACTACCCAATTCTTTTTTAATCTCTTCTAATATTATGTTACTGCTGATACCGCAGAACGGCTCAGGTCCTACAAAGGGTGTTTGAGCCCCTTTCCTTGCAAGACTTTCTGCAATCCCGTTACCCTGTACCGCCTAGCTCATTCAATTGTTCTAGGCATCTCCATACCATTTTTGAGCTAATTACGTAAGAACTCAGCGCTTTGATGGCTGCTTGACTATCGGACATGATGATAATCTCTTGTCTATGATAGTTTCTCTCGATGTTAAACTGGATACACTTCTCGATGGCGTGAATTTCCGCATGGAAGATGCTTGGGTATTTTCCCAAGCTTTCGGAGTGCTTGGTTCTCGGCCCATACACTCCTATTCCAGTTCCTTCTATGGTTTTGGAACTGTCCGTGTACCACTGAATAGCACGTCTTTCGGTTGCAAGCGCGATGGATTCTTGGCTCCATTCTTTCTTGCAGCCCAGCTCTGTGGTTTTGAAGTTTTTCACAAAACTGTACTTCTTTTGCATTTCATCCTGGGGCAAGTAGACTTTCGTCTGATTACTCCGCTCCTGATAATTCTATATCGTTTCCTTTTTGCCACATTCTCTATCATCAAATGTAGAGGGGGTGTGTAGAGTATAATAATGTTGTAAATATTTGGTAAAATATTATTACAATTTATTAATTTCTAATTAGTAACTATTTCTATTTAGGACAAATCTATTGAATTCGTATAATATTATTCTTATTTTAAATAAATACATGTGAAAATTTCATTTGTTTTATTAGCCAGAAAAGCACAAGACTGAATGCCGTGGCTGGTGTTTCATAGCGGAAGCCAAGCTGAGACTAGGGAACCAGCCAAGGCATTATATCTAATTTTCTGCTGTGTGGAACATATCATTTTTTCTCCGAATGCCTTGGCTGGTTTCCTAGTCTTAGCTACGCTTCGCCTATGAAACATCAGCCACGACATTAAATCTTGTGCTTTTTTGTCATTTAGATTTAAAAATCTCCCAAAATTATTAGTTTTAGGTATAGAGAATGCTTAACTCAAATTAAACTTTAAGAAACGTTCTTTTAAATGGTGATATATAATACAATTAAAGAAAATAGGAAAATGATGTATTTCCGTACTGATGTACCCTATAAAGATTTGTTTAAAATTAAAAAAGTAGTACATCGGTAAAAATTTTTGACTAATAATGAAAACCTTTTACTGCACAAAAATGGTTTTCAAATGTTTATTTTACACTATACACGTCTTTGAAATCAGTACGATTTTTATATAAAACTGGTTATAGCGTGTGAAATACCCTGTATAATCTCAGACTATTTTATTGTTATAATAAGAAAGGCAAGGAAAATTCAAATATATGAAATACAATGTGTCCCATTTTGGAAAACTTTGATATGTATCACTTTCTTGGAGCACCTTGTATAATTGGAAAGTATAATGTCGCTTCTTTGATTTTTTGAAAAATTATTTAAATTTATGAAAAAGTTTGTGTTAACTGGTAGTCATAGAATGGAATAAAAATTTTTTTTTTAAATAACACACGAGAATAAAGTTTGGCCTTACCTCGGGAATTGTTTACTTGAACAATTTCTAGATTTGTCAACAAAATCGTTGGAATAAAATAGAGTTGTTTTTTATCCACCACATTGGTTTAAAATATTTTTTAAACCATATTTAAAGTGACGTCATGAATTAATAGATGGCAAAAATAGGGTGTTTTAAAAATATAATCTGCTGTCATATGACAACATTTTTTTGATCGTATTTTTTTTTAATGATTGTTAAATCAGATGAAGGAAGATAAGTGTTTGATAGCGATTTTAAGTAAAAATTGAAGTGTTTTTAATAGGTACATTGGAATCTGAAACGTTATTATTTTATTTTTGGTATTTTTCTTGTCAATAAACAGATGGTATCATATTTATTCCGTAGTTCCACAGATACGCGATTGTCTAACGATTATTTACTGTAGATTTGTTGGGCTTTTCCAAAGTTCATCAACTGCCAAAGAACGTTCAATTGCTTTTAAATATTTGCTGGCAAATTCAGAATCTGAAGCAAACTACCTAGTTATTTTTGTAAAAAACGTACAATTGATAAGTAATCCTTTAACCTTACTTTAATTGAATTATTGTTTCATAATCAAGAGTAACCCATAGGTAGATCACATTGTCCAACTGTTTATGATGACCATAAATATTAATATTTGTATTAAAACATTATAACCAATTAATGTATGAATATGAATCACATAATATATGTATGAAGTTATCAAAAATCAATAAAAATCAACAAAACGTCAAATATATCAAAATGTTCAAAGATGGAACAGAGCAAAACAACATACAACAGCCACAATCAGAATCTCTTATGTGTCAACCGTTATTGAACCATATGCCTCCGACTGGTTCAAAAATTCTAGCTTTGGTTTAAAATATTTCGTACGCGACGTCATACTTGCATCACTAAAATTTAAACGGTTTAAAACAGTCGAAAATATTTTAAACCATACACTCGCTAAAAAATACCTAAGGTTTAATTTTGTAACTTACCGCTATATCTCGCGATAAATGTATATTTCTTTAAAAAATATAATTGTTTTTCACAAAAAAAGTTTGATGTGTTTCATTATTTGTCAGGTGTACCGAAAAGAAAACATGAAAGAAATTCGTAGGAAAATTAATGATTCCACGTCGTTTATATAGATACTAAAAGTTAGTCATTTTTCAAATATTTAAAAAAAAATTTGGTTTCTTGTACCCAAAGCGGCTTTTTATTGACACAAATTTAAAAAATATCAGTGGCGTTAAAATACAGAATAAAATTAAAAAGCTTACAATTAGTTAGAATTAAAATAAACGTTAGATAAATATTTTATGTCTGTTTTAATATTTTTTTAAAATGTATCATTTCAGGGATAGTTCTTTTGTTTTATTTGATTTATTTTCGAGAATTTGTACATTTTCAAAACCAAAACAGTGCAAAAAATGTTCTATATAGAACTTGTGTATTTCTTATGACTCCTAGAAAGACAAAAAACAGTCCAAAAATGACGTTCTCCTTAGTAAACAAAATCAATCAAAGAAAAACTGTAATAGGGTATTTTTTTTTCTAAAATTTTACTTTAAATTTAAATTGGAGTTAATATAAATTTGGGTTAAACATGTAATATTAATGGATTTTTAGTTTTATAATGTTACTATTTTCTATTAAAACTTGGAAAAAATAGTTGTTTAATTATACATAAAAGCACAAGATTTTATGCCGTGGCTGGTGTTTCATAGCCGAAGCGAAGAGTTATGTTTAATTAAAATTTAAAATTGTCACTTATCCTCAAATTTCTTAAATACGTACAATTTTAGGAAAATTATGTATAAAAGAAAACATATAGAGAAAAATTTTGCAAACAACTTTTATTTAAGGAAGTTTCTTCTCCGAGTATAAATAACAGATACATTCAATAGAGTAGAAAAATGCCCTTGTATAAAGTAGCCCCAGATGTTCTGACTATGCCCAAAATCTAATCAGGTTACCACATAATATATTAAAGCTTGTTTAAAATTTAATGTTTTTCTCTTTATCCACTTTTGAGTTATGTTCAAAATTCAAAATTTTCACTTATCCTCAAATTTCTCAAATACGGGTCATTTTACGAAAATTATGTATAGAAGAAAAAATAATTTTGCCAAAAAATTTGAATCAAGGAAGTTTTTCTCCAAGCGTAAATAACAGATATATTCAATAAAGTAGAAAATTACTCTCTCATAAAGTAACCCCCTGATGTTCCAACTATGCCCAAAATCTAAGCAGCTTACAGCATGGTAGATTGAAGCTTAAATTTATAATTTGTTGCTTTTTTTAATCCGTTTTTGAGTTCAAAATGTTCAAAATCCTAAATTTTCACTTTTTATCAAATTTCTCGAATACGCACCATTTTAGGAAAATTATATATGGAACAAAAATTCTAGAGAAAATTCTAGAGAAAAACTTTTATTTAAAGAAGTTTCTTCTCTAAGCAAAAATAACAGATGTATTCCATAAAGTATAAAAAGATCCCCCATACAGTACCCCCAGATGTTCCGACTAGGCCCAAAATATAATCAGTTCACCAAAGGGTGGATTAATGCTTAAGTTTAAAACGGATTCAAGAGCCCCCGAAACGTAAAAATCCGTCAAAAACTTGAGGCCGAAAAAAATCATGATTACTATACTTTCCTTATCTGTATGTACACAGATAGGAAACAAATAAAACTTAAGAATTTTTTTTCTTGAAAATCAACACGCATTGTAGTAGAATAAAGAAATTTGATTATTTTTTATTTGACCAACTGTTTGTCACTAACGTAGTATAACATTTATAATTAATATTTAAGGTAGGTACTCCATAAAGTAAAATAAAAAATATGATGTACATAGGGTAAAAATTGTCTTACAGCTTGTATTTAAACCAACCACTTCTCAAACTATCCCTACATTTTAATATATTTGCTCTACTTTTAGCTTTAATAGTCAAAATTACTGTAAAAATTAGAGAAATATTAGACAACATTCAAACTTTGAATTTTGCAAGAGATTTGTTTCCTTTTTATTTTATTTTATGATCAAATAACTTGGATATTAGCCATTCCAAAACCTATGCAGTGCATTAGTCACATAAAATAGACATTTTTATTTATTAAACTTAACAATTTTTATAATGTTACAAAAAAATTATTTTCTACAGTTTTAATAGTTGGTTAAATTTTTAAATACAATGCTAAATAAGTAACATATGCTTGACTGGCTCAACACGTGATTTCAGAGCTTATTATTTACAATGGAAACCTTTACAATGGAATCCTTTACAACGAAATGATTTATTATTACCTATTTGAGAACGGTTCAAAGAATTAGAATCTCTTTTTAAAAACATTTTAGGCATATCGAATGATCTAAAAACAAATTGGTCTCTCCGCCCTTTAAATTCATTCGCGTATACAAATTTACCAATGGATTATTTCTAGCAATAATTATTATAATATTGAAAACTGTTCATAAGGCCAAACTTTATTGTCGTGTGTTATTTAAAAAATATTTTTTTTTATTTCATTCCATTAAAAAGCATGTTAAATTTGAGATTAAAACTTTATCATGAATTTAAATGGTTTTTCAAAATATCAAAGAAGCAACATATACTTTCCAATTATACAAGGTTCTCTAAAAAAGTAATACAATATCAAAGTTTTCCGTACTGATTTTAAAGACGTGTATAGTGCAAAAGAAACATTTGAAAACCATTTTTTTGGAGTAAATGGTTTTCATTATTATTCAAAAATGTTTACCGATGTACTACTTTTTTAATTTTAAACAAATCTTTATAGGGTACATCAGTACGGAAATACATCATTTTCCCATTTTCTTTAATTTTATTTTATATCACCATTTAAAAGAACTTTTCTTTAAGTTTAATTTGAGTTAAGCATTCTCTATAACTAAAACTAATAATTTTGGGAGATTTTTAAATCTAAATGACAAAAAAGATAATTCACAAAATAGTTTAATTTTAACTGGTCACTGGTTGACTGGAAATAGACTGTTAATTAGTGATTAAAATTTTACTAGCTGTAATTTATTGATTGAAATTTTTTTTATAATATCCTTAAAATTTAATAACTATTTAGGAAAAATGTGTTTATTGGAATCGTAAAAATATTATTATTTTAAAAGATATTTTTTATTAAATATGTGTAAAATGTTTTTAATGAAACGACAATTTAAATAAATACATAAGAAATAGTAATAAAAAGAAAATTTCAAATTAATGGTTAAATATTATTAAAATTTATAAAGTACTAACTAGTAACTACCTATTTGTGACAAATGTGTTTATTGGTTTCGTATATGTTATTGTTCTTATTTTAAAAACATTTTTCAGCGAATAAAAGTAAAAATGTTTTTATCGAGACAAAAAATGTATCGAATACATAAAATAAAGAGCAATAAAGCAATTTTAAATTTAGAATGAGGATATATAATGCTTGGAATTCTATATTATACTCTTCACAGTTTAACAGACCCTCTTAACCTGCGATTTTTTTATAAACATTTTTTTTTGGGGAATAAATAGGCTTCCCAATTTTAATTTAGATTTTTTTCTTCTAGTAATTAATAGGCTTCATCTCCTTATAGAGCTTGATTTTTATTAAACATTTCAAGTTACTATAATACTTCTTTTAGATGAATGATTTTTTTTTTAATTTTAACCCAACTTAACCCCCTACTGTTATTTAGATTTTTTAAAAATTTAATAGGTTTCGTCCTCTAATAGGACTTGATTTTTCCTGAAAATTTAAAGTTGATATCATGTTTCGTTTTTCATTTATGATTTTTTTTAAGTTTCAACCCCCCACTAATCTCCTCATTTTTAATCGGATCTATTTAAAAATCAAGAGACTTCATCATCTCATAGAGCTTGATTTTTTTTTAAATTTCAAGTTGGTATCATGTTTCGTTTTAGATTTATGATTTTTTTACATTTAAACCCCGCTTAAACCCCTACTTTTATTATTTTATTTTAATTCACTAGACTTTGTCCCCTTATAGGACTTGATTTTCCCTTAAAATTTCAAATTAATATCATGTTTCGTTTCTGATTTATGATTTGTTTAAAGTTTTAACCCCCCCTTTTTAATCAGATTTATTTTAAAAAAAAAATAGTCTTTGTTCCCTTATAAAGCTTGATTTTTCCTGAAAATTTCAAATTTATATCATATTTCGTTTTTAAATTATGATTTTTTTAAGTTGTAACTCCCCTATAACCCCCTATTCTTAATCAGATTTTTAAAAAATTATTAGGTCTCGTCCTCTCATAGAACTTCATTTTTCCTAAATGATTTATAATTTTTTTTAAGTTTCAACCCCCCCTTAAACCCCTCATTTTTATTCCGATTTTTTCAAAATCGATAGGCTTTGTTCCCTTATAAAGTTTGATTTTTTCTTTAAATTTCAAGAAGATATCATGTTTCGTTTTTGAGTTATCGTGCGGACAAAAAACGTGACATCGGACGGACAGACAGACGGACAAAAGCAAACATATAATACTCTTCACAGACTACTGTGTGAAGAGTATAATAATGTTGTAAATATTTGGTAAAATATTATTACAATTTATTAATTTCTAATTAGTCTTAGCTACGCTTCGCCTATGAAACACCAGCCACGACATTAAATCTTGTGCTTTTTTGCCTAATAAAACAAATGACAATTTAACATTTATCTATTAAAAATGTTGTTCAAAATAAAAATAATATTAAACGAATTCAATAGATTTGTCGCAAATAGAAATAGTTACTAAATTTTTTGTATTGACGTACCCTATAAAGATTTGTTTAATATTAAAAAAGTAGTACATCGGTAAAATTTTTTGACTAATAATGAAAACCTTTTACTGCACAAAAATGGTTTTCAAATGTTTATTTTGCACTATACACGTCTTTGAAATCAGTACGATTTTTATATAAAACTGGTTATAGCATGTGAAATACCCTGTATAATCTCAGACTGTTTTATTGTTATAATAAGAAAGGCAAGGAAAATTCAAATATATGAAATACAAGATGTCCCATTTTGGAAAACTTTGATATGTATCACTTTCTTGGAGAACCTTGTATAATTGGAAAGTATAATGTCGCTTCTTTGATTTTTTAAAAAATTATTTAAATTTATGAAAAAGTTTGTGTCAACTGGTAGTCATAGACTGGAATAAAAATTTTTTTTTTAAATAACACGCGAGAATAAAGTTAGGCCTTACCTCGGGAACTGTTTACCTGAACAATTTCTAGAGTTTTCAACAAAATCGTTGGAATAAAATATGTTTAATTTTGTAACTTACCGCTATATCTCGCGATAAAGGTATATTTTTTTAAAAAATATAATTGTTTTTCACAAAAAAAGTTTGATGTGCTTCATTATTTGTCAGGTGTAACGAAAAGAAAACATGTAAATATGTTTAGTTTTGAAAGAAATTCGTAGGAAAATTAATGATTCCACGTCGTTTATATAGATACTAAAAGTTAGTCATTTTTCAAATATTTAAAAAAAAACTTAATTTCTTTCACCCAAAGCGGCTTTTTATTGACACTTTAAAGACTTAAAAAGATATATTTTTACTGCCTAGGCAGAAAAAACAGACTTACTATGTAACGTTCCAGGTAATAAGTTAATTCAAACGGAAAGTTGATGGAATAATATTTATCGGCGGATACGAATGACTTTAAAGACCTAAAAATTATATGTTGGAGTTCTTGCTATTTAATGATTTTAATTTAATTAATTGAAAGTAGTGTACTGAATTGGTAGTATAAGAATTGTATTTGTAATCTTGGGCTAAATGTGTTTTCCCCTCTCTGCTCCCATAGTTGTTTGGCGGCAAAAAACCTGACTTTAAAAGAAAAAAATATATATTTTGAATCATTGGTTAGTCTTAATGTTTTGTTTAATCGGTTAATCGGTATAAAAATTATATTTTGTGTTAAATAATATTTTAAACTGAATTAATAATTTTTTCAATAAAAATTATAATTTTTATTTATTTTTTAACTTTCATGACACTAAAGTCCATCTAAACCAAAGATTTCAGCGAATAACAATATTGAAATTTTCAAGCATCGCCGCCCAGTTTGTCCGCTAATTTCTCCTAGCTTATGCCTTATACGATTAAAAGCGTTTTAATTTTATCAACATTGGCAGACAAATCTGTGCAAATTTTTATACAAAACAAAACTGTTCCTCACAGATTACAGTTTGAAAAGTGACAGATTAAGTGTACCTAATTTAACCAGTATATTTCAAGAGATATAATAAAAATAGCTTTAAAAACACATGTTATTTTCTCGGAAGTAAATCGCAAGGGCGCCTCATCCTAGTGAAAGCATGTTACAGAATCTATAAAAATGAAAAGGCTGAGTTATAAACCAATATAAGATCTGGCAACAACGAAATGGATGCCATCAAACCGAAAACGGAATATACAGAGGCCACCAGGTACTCAAAATGAATATGTATATCATTGGATCCCATTACCTCCTTTAAATATATCTCAGAATATACAGCACACGAAAGTGGCGGCAGTTGCGGTCATTGCTTAAACTACCATGTTTAAAAACATACAAAAATAGGCTGTTTTGGCATCCCGCCAATATTTTGCCGAGAGTTAGTAGGGGTAGGATCCTTTCATTTGCGATGAGTTTCATCGAAAGTCCTCGTGGCATCTGTATATCGGATGCCACGAGGACGTGGATGTTACGGCAGACGCAATTTTAACATGAAGGGATGCCATGACCACCCATAAAGTACCCCCCCAGATGTTACGACTCTGCCCAAAATCTAATCAGTTCATTAGACGCTAAAATAAAGCTTAAGTTTAAAATTTGGTGTTTTCCTGTGTATCGATTCATGAGTTATGCGTCCTACACACACACACACACACACACACACACACACACACACACACACACACACACACACACACACACACACACACACACACACACACACACACACACACACACACACACACACACACACACACACACACACACACACACACACACACACACACACACACACACACACACACACACACACACACACACACACACACACACACACACACACACACACACACACACACACACACACACACACACACACACACACACACACACACACACACACACACACACACACACACACACACACACACACACACACACACACACACACACACACACACACACACACACACACACACACACACACACACACACACACACACACACACACACACACACACACACACACACACACACACACACACACACACACACACACACACACACACACACACACACACACACACACACACACACACACACACACACACACACACACACACACACACACACACACACACACACACACACACACACACACACACACACACACACACACACACACACACACACACACACACACACACACACACACACACACACACACACACACACACACACACACACACACACACACACACACACACACACACACACACACACACACACACACACACACACACACACACACACACACACACACACACACACACACACACACACACACACACACACACACACACACACACACACACACACACACACACACACACACACACACACACACACACACACACACACACACACACACACACACACACACACACACACACACACACACACACACACACACACACACACACACACACACACACACACACACACACACACACACACACACACACACACACACACACACACACACACACACACACACACACACACACACACACACACACACACACACACACACACACACACACACACACACACACACACACACACACACACACACACACACACACACACACACACACACACACACACACACACACACACACACACACACACACACACACACACACACACACACACACACACACACACACACACACACACACACACACACACACACACACACACACACACACACACACACACACACACACACACACACACACACACACACACACACACACACACACACACACACACACACACACACACACACACACACACACACACACACACACACACACACACACACACACACACACACACACACACACACACACACACACACACACACACACACACACACACACACACACACACACACACACACACACACACACACACACACACACACACACACACACACACACACACACACACACACACACACACACACACACACACACACACACACACACACACACACACACACACACACACACACACACACACACACACACACACACACACACACACACACACACACACACACACACACACACACACACACACACACACACACACACACACACACACACACACACACACACACACACACACACACACACACACACACACACACACACACACACACACACACACACACACACACACACACACACACACACACACACACACACACACACACACACACCAGCTAGCACAAAAACATCCCATCATTATACAGTGTGTCCACGGATGGACTTAACAATACTTGTAAAAATATTTATTTTAAATTTAAAAGTACTTCTTCATAATTTATTTTGCTTGTTAAATAAATACGATTAACGTTGAGAAATTATGAAAAAGACCTCTTGAAATATTTAAAATAAATATCTTTACAAGTATAGTTATGTCCATCCTTGGATACACTATATTCAAAATAGTATATTGAGGATATAGTAAAATCTGAAGAAAACAAAATAAAAAATCTGATGTGTCCAACACATGACTTTCCTATCTAGTTATATAAATGTTTAGAGGATAAACTAAATATATACATTGTCCACATACATCTACCTCGAATCATTTTTCTATAGATATTCATGGAAAACGAAAATACTGAAAAATTTTAATTTCCTACAATTTTTTCATTACGGTCCATTTTAGAAAAATCATGTATAAACAAAAATTATAGAGATCAATATCGCAAACAACTTTTATTTCAAAAACTTTCATAATAAAAATCAGAATTTTGCACATTTTGTCAAATTTCTCGAATACGGACCATTTCAGGAAATTTTTACATAAAACAAAAATTACAGATAATAATATTAGAAGTAACTTTTATTTGAACAATTTTCCTCTCCAAACATAAATAACAGATATATTCCATAAAATATAAAAACGGCCTCCCATAAAGTACCCCCCCAGATGTTCCGACTTTGTCCAAAATCTAATCGTTTCACGTCAGGCCGAAATAAACCTTAAGTTTAAAATTTAATGTTTTTTTCTTTATCTGTTTTTGAGTTTTTTTCAAAATTCGAAATTTACACATTTTCTCAAATATCTCGAATACGGTCCATTTTAGAGAAATTATGTAGAGAATAAAAATTATAGAGAATTATATTACAAACAACTTTTATTTGAACAATTTTTATAAAAAAATATTTTTTTTACATTTTTTCAAATTTCTCGAATACGGACCATTTTAGGAAAATTTTGTATAGAACAAAAATTATAGATAATAATATTAGAAGTAACTTTTATTTAAAGAATTTTCTTCTCCAAACGTAAATAACAGATATATTCCATAAAATATAAAAATGACCACCTATAAAGTACCCCCCCAAATGTTCCGACTCTGCCCAAAATCTAATCAGCTCATAAGACGCTGAAACAAAGCTTAAGTTTAAAATTTGGTGTTTTTCTGTGTATCGGTTCATGAGTTATGCGTTATACAGACACACACACACACACACACACACACACACACACACACACACAGACACACACACACACACACACACACACACACACAGACATCATCGCGAAAATAGTCAAAACGGATTCAGGGGACCTCAAAACGTAAAAATCCGTCGAAAACTCGAGGTCGAAAAAAATCATGATTCCTATACTTTCCTTATATCTGTATACAGATAGGAAAGTAAAAATTGTGTAAATTTATTATTAAAAAGCTTTTGAAATCAAGAACCAATATCATACAAGTAGAGGTAGGTATTAATAATATAGGTAAAAAAAAACACTGACAAATTGGACAAAAGTTGGTATAAAGGGTATATAAGGAATATCTCAAAGGTTTACTAGAATCAAAAACACTGAACGCTTGCACGAAAGAGTATAATAAGGTACCTGTATTGCAAAGGTTCACTGGTAGCTAAAATGGTGCATGATTGTACAAAAGTAGTAAAAAGTGTATTTATATAAGGTATATTTCAAAGGTCACTAGATTTTTATTAAGATGGCAGTTGTAGGATGCTAAAAAAAGATATTTGCCTACAACTGGTACTAATCATAGTTTTAATATGATATAACTTGCTTAAACTGAATATTGATAAATGTAAAGTCATAAGGTTTAATAAAACAGCTAATATTATTATGCATGATTGTCATTGCAGGTTCTGAACTAAGTTTTGAGCAAACTATAAATGATCTTGATGTTATTTTTAAGAGGGACCTATAAGAGTTTGGAATGCAGATGTCGAGAAGCATCATTTGTTTTCCTGTATAAGTTATTGAACGGTTTGATTGATAGTGACAGCCTGGTACACTTTATTAGATTCCTTGTTCCTGCCAGACTTACTAGGCATATGAAACTATTTTATGTAAATGCTCATAGAACTAACTATGGACAGCATTTATTTGTAGACCAACTGATGTCCAATTACAATAAGTATTTTTCAAATTATGACATTTTAAAAGGTTTATTTTTTAAAGTGTCATTTTTTATTACACTATTGACTTCATTTTTATACTGTGACAATTTTATTAATTTCTTTTTTATTTTATTTTGATATTTTAACCATTTAGAACTTTATGTATCAGTAGCGTACTGTAAACAAATAAATATGTGAACTTAATTACATAGTTTCTTCCGTAAAAATAACTTTGTAGATAATAAATTTACTTGTTTAATTATTATTAAGAAAATATTATATATATAATATATATATAAAGAAAATAAAAAATATGCTCGTTTAAATCGTTGCACTTATTTTTATTTGATTTTTACTTACTTTGTTTTTTTAAATAAATAATAACATTTATTTTGACTTTTACAAATTTGATACTTAATAATGGATGTTCAACTTATACAGAACAATGTTTTTTAGCATGATATTCTGCTATGAAAGAAAAAGAAATAATCTCAGATGTAATATATTCTTCTTCAACCAATTCTGTAATAACTTTAGCTTCTAAAATTCCTGAGATTTTACTAGAATTATAATCCAGCACAAAGGAAACCTAAAACACAATATTTTTAAAATTTATTTTTAGTGATTAAAATATTATTACACTAGGGCGACCATACTTACAGCAATTTTTCTGTATTGTAAAGCATTTTTAAAGTCTGTCCAGCAATTGGTATTGTGCAGCAAACGTACAGCAAAATGGCATAGATATATATATCCAGTGAAATGCTGTATTTATCCACCAAAACGTCACTTCTGTCCAGCAATGGTAATACTTAATTTACTGAAACGTAACAAATTTAAATGTTATTTATCTTTAGTGAACTACATGAGCACTTCTATACTGCTGTTCTAGCAAGAAAGGTTTTATCTGCAAACTTAGCAGTTTTTTTTATGTGCATTTGTCTACATTTTATCTTTCTCGATACTGAAAAGGAATGTCTTATTTGCAACAAAGGTACTAAAATGTTAAAAAGTTAAACAAAAAAAGGTTTAAAAGATAATAAATATAAATTTTCAGATAGGACTTCTCTTGTTAGGATGGCAGTATATGACTTCTATGTTTTTGTATTTTTATAATTGGGAGTAGGGTTGAGTATCGGTCAAAGGTATCAATACCGGTATCATGTGAGATACTTTGTGGTTCGATCGATACTGTTCAATATTATGTTAAAGATATTGATATTTATAAGTCTCGAGTAACAAAGTATCGAAAAAGTAAAAGATTTTTGTTAAACGGCTGGCAACCCCCATTCAACAGGACGGAGTAGGGAACTTAACTAATAACAAGAGTGCATCAGTAAAGTATATTCTGTAGTCGACACCTTTTCTTTCTCTACTGGTACGCTACCTGGTACAAGTTATAGTGTCAATAACTGGCAATTTACCTTATAATTAAATAACAAAAAAACAGTGGTAACGCTTAATCATATTACCAAGTTTCACCACATGCAAAAACTAAAATATTTCAGTACAAATATTTGAACAAACCTTATAATCTCTGACCACACACATAGCGATACAATACTTGCTTCTAAGTATCACTATGGCGATAGTATTGGTAATTCAGTAATTCAGTGCCTAAATATCGATACTTTCATTGTTTAATATCGTTACTTCCATAGTATTAAGGCATCAATAAGATCCCTATTATCGTGTAAAATAAATATTTCATCATTTAATTGTATCTACTTGTTTACAATGATTTATTTTTTATTGTATTTGGAAATTGAAATTTTACCATCTAAAACAACAGACAATAAATTAGAAAATTAGAAAATTTATTGAAAAGAAGAAAACAACTTACCAAACTTATTCAAACGTATAGTTTCCAATTTCTTTAAAATCTCAAATACGTACAAGAAAAAGTGACAAGTGACATTTTTTATGTTTTGTTGGTTATGACAAACGAATGGCTACGTTCGAAAGTCCATAGTACTTCTCGTGGAAACTTTTTTAGCAAGTTACTTAATTACGTTGTGTTATCATAACAGGCAGGTTAAATACGTAAGTAACAAATAGATGTTTCGCAAGGTTTTGATTTCCCTCAACAACTTCTCACGAACGTTGCATTTACGTTGTATAGTAATGTTATTACGTTCCCTTAAAGCAACATCGCCGAAACACACACACACACACACACACACACACACACAAAAGGAAAAGCATAGCTTCATAAATAACAGGTACGTTATTGAAAAAGAAGAGACCAGATGGTTGTCACTCTCAAGACATTGCATATAACCAAAAACATAAAAATAATGACAAACGTCAAACATGAAAGTGCAACAAAAATGTCATAAAATGTTGGAAGTTCTTTGTGTGCTCGCCAAACGAGACGCGAGCACCACATGTGATTTTGACGGAAGCAAATGAACCACCCCTACGTTTTAGACGACAATTCGTCGCTAACAAATATATTACTAAGTTGAGCACATATATGATTAAAATTAGTAACCTGAACATGGAAAATTTAACAAACCGCTACTGGAGAATTAAAAACTCACCTTTATTTTCAACTACTATTCTTGAAATCAATGAATTCAATAAATTTATCGAAATAGTAGATAAGATACCTATGTTTAGGCATAGATGCGAATCTATTTTTTCAAAGTCCATCGTCATATCCGAGAATAACGATCAAGGAGAAGCGACAGTAGCTGTCGGTGCCTTTGATATCGGATGTACCTTTTTCACAGCATGACTTTGATTGATACACAACTTAGCACGCTGAGAAAACATGCATATTTTCTACACTGAGCGAAATAGTTTGGCAAATTATCTGAAATCATCGTTATAGTCCATGCGCAAATGTTGTAATGTGATTTAATTACATTGAAGTAGTTAGGGTTAATAGCAATGGTGAAATTTCGGCACCAAAATATAATTCATTATGTAATAATTAATTATTTGTTATAAAAGTAAAAGACGTTTATTATTTTATAATTTATCTATAAAATTTGTTCAATATTTGGTTTATTTATTGTTAAAAATGTAATAAAAGCCTTATTTTTAAATTAAATTACCCTTTCCTTAAGTAAAAATAAGGTAAATAAAATTAAGGGTGCCAAAAAAATTTAGGTAACAATTAAAAAAACATTAAGTTTGAAAAATTTAACTAAATATTTGCAATGTGCTTATATTTTCAAAACTTTTAGGTTTAAAAAGTACTTACATATTTTTAGAATTTCTGGATGTATATTATATTAAAAGGACTTTCAAGTTTATCACTCATTTCTGTATAATGTTTTCTCGCCAAGTTAAGCCAGATGTTATTTAAGGTTTATGTATTTAGAGTTAAATATCTGGCCTGGCTATCACCCAGACAATACAAATATGTCCATTGGACGTCCATTCGATATACAATTTTGGATGTCTAGACGTCCAAAAATGAGTTTTTTCTGGACTTCCGACATCCAATGGACGTCCAGTGAAGTATACAAATGGCACACTTTTGACCATTCAGAGGACGTCCAATTCTGGAATATATTTGGACGTCGAATACTGGACATTCAAAAAACGTCCAGGATTATATTTCCATTGAGACCACATCCCCACTTTTTTTTACAAAACCGCAACTTACCACACACTATTTTATATTATTAATAATTTATTTATTATTTTCGCAAACCGCTATTTATTTTTTTTTTAATAAAAATTGCTTGACCTGAGCACGATCGAACTCACGACACATTCATTATCGTTTTACGCTTTCAATTGCTAGACGAGCTCAACCAATTAACCACTTGAAACCTTTTTACTAGATACAGTTATAATTCAATAAGATTTCAAACTTCCGCTGATAGAATGAAATGCAATAGATTCAATTTGTCAATTTTTAATGACCAGTTATATTAAAAAAAGAAGTATATATTATAGATGAGTATTATCTGGTAGGCATAATAAATAATGACCTAAGATGGACGTCCACTGGACGTCAAAATACTATCAAACTTAAAATTAAGTCCAAAAACAGACGTTCTCTGGGTATCAATATTCAGCTGTCAATTTAATTAGCATAAACGGACGTACACTGGATGCCCGGATATGGAAGTCCTGACTCACAAATAGATCTAAAGTGGACGTATATTGGACTATGTGTGCTGTCTGGGCATAGACGAATTTTTTGAAATAGTACTTATTTAAGTATGCACCAATATTTCCAAAATCAACTCCAGTATGATTAATTCAATAAATGTAAATATGAATAGGCAAAACATCTTTATATTGACATAATTGTACCTTACAATTTAGCCATAATAAAGGGATTTCGCCTATTTTGACCAATCCTAATTGAAACACGCGGATTTATTATATATTTTTTTAAATATCATTTCAAAATAAGATACACAAAATCTCCAGTTCAAGGTTTATTAAATTTATTTAAAAGAAGAAAACATATATTTCACAAAATACAATACCTACATACGAAAAATAAAATGTCAAAAATGATTAAATCATTATACTTTATATTTATGCATGTGATAAAAGTCGTAGTTTCCTAATAACTTTTTAGCACATTTTATATCTGCATTAGAATACCTAAGTGTGTAAAAATCTTCATCTTATTACTACACAAAACAAACACCAAAAAATATCACTTAACATTGCTCATGTACTAAACACAACGGTACGCTAAAAACACCAAGCTGTCGCTTCTCCTTGATCGTTATTCTCGGGTCATATTTCTGAACTATAATGAATTGCCCTCCTATAATAAAAATTCATTACATTTTGAAATTAGTAATTACAAAGTAATTACAATAATTTATACAGATGGAAGTAAAAATCTGAAAGGAGTCGGTAGTGCCTTCTATACAGAACATAATAAAGATATTTTTAAATTTCAATAACCAAAGATTTTTAGCACTTTTACAGCTGAAGCTGTCGCCATACCTAAAGCTCTGGAGTAATGTGCGGAAATCAAAGTGCAATAATAATATCAGATTCAAAATCGGTGCTGGAGAGCATAAAAAATATAACAAAACATTTTGATACTTTTATTATATTTAAAATAGAAAACTTACTTTATCAGTTAGAAGTTAAATATGTTAACATTATATTTATATGGACGAAAGGACATGGTGGCATCTATGGAAAGGAGATATTTGATAAGGCTGCAAAAGAAGCGAGAGTATGTACCAACCTTATTAAAATTCCTTGTTACAAAGATTTCTATAGTACATTTAAAGATAATATTTACAAAGAATGGAATAACTATTGGAGATAAATCACAAAAAATTCAAATAGTTTATATTTTTCTATTTACAAGGAGTTGTCAAATATATTCAATGACAAGGTTAATAAAAAGTATAACTCGATTGGAAATGAACCATGGGTACTTTCCATCTCATTTATATTAAATAGGACTTACAGATTTGTCACTATGTTCCTTTTATAACGAAGTCGCAGATCTCAATCACATATTTTTCTTTCGTTTGTACGAGTTTTTGTAATAATAATCTGTGGGATGGTCTGATAAAAGCAGGCGTTCAATTTCCAACGTGTGTTAAGGGGTTGCTTGTGAATGAATATCAATTAGTTTACGATCTATTGGTCGATTATATAAGTAAAAATTAGTGGCGTAGCCAGCCAGTTTTCATGGGAGGGCTTTTTAAGAACTATGGGGGGTTTCATCAAGAAAGTGAATAAAAGCATACAGTAAATAGCGAGTACCGCTAACACTATTGCGAAAATGGTGACGCCAGAACCCTCCATGAGGGGAGATTCTGACCCTGAAATCCCCCCTTGTGGCTATGCCACTGGTAAAAATAATGTAAACATGTAATAGATAAACTTCATATCTTTTAATTTGTGTGTGGCTGAAGGACTAACGTCCTTGGCCAATAAACGAAATAAAAATAATAATGCCACAAAACTACAACAACTGTGTATAAAGTGGATGAGCTGGCAAAAACCTTTCCAACTTCTGTCTCTGCTTTAATCTAACAATCTGACAACTTCGATGATAAGCAACAGTAACACCTCAGAATTCCTCAAATCTCTAGGTAAGCCATCAGAACCAGTAGCATTAATATGTTAAACATCGTAGGTATGTTTGGAAATAAAATAATTTTAAATATAAAGTTTCGACATAATTTTAAATAATGCTGTTGTTTTATTGAGCAGAAAAAAGCAACAGAAATACCAGTGAACATTCCTTTATAAACTAAAATGCAATCACAAAGTGAAATGATATTATGAAAGAACATTCAAAATGCATATTTTATGTACTTCGTTTAATTTCGTTTGTATCGCAGTAGTAAATACAAGCAACAAAAATAGTTTTTCGCATGAGAAAATGTCCAAATGCATTCTGATAGAGTATGAAATGTAATTGCATTATCATGAACAACTAAATAAAGATGAGACAAAACATGATTTAACAAAAGTTTGTGAAGTTCTCTCTGAAAATCTGCTTTAATTTATGTATTTCTCTTTATTTCTACCATATATTTAACGCGTTTCTGGAATTAGTTGAAGTTCAGGTTATTTAGTTTGTTCTCTTAATGGATAAGTAGATAGCTGACGTGTTTTGTATAAGTGGTATTGAGGTGCTTCCTGTTCCACAAAGTTGAGCGGAAATGGTAGTGCATTTCCCATGTTAAATAGGGATAAGTAAGTTTCTAGCACTGAAGGTAACTGGTCGCATAACTAACTAACTATACGGAGGTAAACCTAATTGCAAAATTTAGGAATGAATATAATTATAATTTTAAATAAATATAAAGAAGACGTAAAATAAATAAAAATGAGACGCTTTGTTCGCCTTTTCTCAGTACGTTGTTAGGTTAATTGCGATTTGTTGCCTCAAAACTAAAATAATTTAATACAGATATTAGTTTCACGTTCATTATTATTAAGAAGTCTGAGAAAAGAAAATTCGGAATCATTTATTACAGAATTTTATTATTTTACAGGCTACGAGTAGTTTCGGCCTTTATGGGCTATCATCAAATCTAAAAAGTGGGTAACAAAGCAAAGTTATGTAAAAACTTACCAAAATTAATTTTAAACTTATTTGTGGGTTATAAATTCATTAAAGTCATCAACGACAATAATGTTAAAATTATAGATCCGGAACGACCAGAATTGTAACGGTTGGAACCGTTTTCGTTATTTTGACACAAACATCTCTACTCAAATGTCATATGTCGTTTATGCCTTGTGTCAAAAGTTCATATTTCACTTGATTCGAATATATCAACCAGATCACATTCATTTCAAAATATCTGGGTCATCGGATGTACTAAATAATTTTTATCTATCGTATATTCCGTCTGATTTAATAAGGTAAGGTTTAATACCGATATATTATTGAAAATATATATTTTGTACAAGAATTTTTTAAATGAAATGTAAAATTTTAAACATAACCTCAACACATGAATAACACACATAGATAAGACGTTTTATATAATTTTATATATTATTTTGTTTGGAATGAGATATTATGCTTTACTATGTTTGAATAGGTTAAATAAGATTTTTCCTTTTCATATTAATTTTAGTCTCTGTGAAATTATTCGCTTAATAGTTTTAAAATTGTTCATTTATTAGTTAAAGGCATTTTATCTGGGTCCTGTGCAAATTCCTATTTCCTTTCTTAACATTTTTACCTTTTCCTTTTAACATGGCTTTATAATAATAATAATGATAATAATAATGTTTATTTGCATAGAAATACATAGTACATAATTAGTAACAACAAATAAACGGAAATACAATAAATGAGATAAAAACCACGAATTAAAGCAAGTTACTTGTATGTGGCATACTTCACATTTTTTAAAATTATAGGTATATAAAAAAGTATTTAAACTTACCTAAAAATATAGAACCTATCTAGACGGTTTATTTCGAGTTAAATCTAAAACAGTTTATGGAGATTTGTATCTAAACGGTTTATATCAAGAAGTTTATGGAGATTTATACCTAAGAGTTTGGTGCCATCTGAAGACCGAGGTTTGGTTCACCTATTGAAGATCGACAGAATTAAGAATAAGGATCCCGAATCCCTTAGAAGAAGGCCTAGAATTCCATACATCAGACTCCTAATATAACTACCTCCTGTTACAACAGATAAGTTTTTCTTTAAATAAATCATCTAAATTTGAATTAAGTAAATCTCTGTGAATTAGAATTTGTTACTACCCTATCTAAAACTTGGTATAAAAATATAAGTTGTTAATGGTTAGTGATTTTCTATATTTTTATCACTAGTCTAAAGTCAAGTATAGTAAGTTTTAAATATAGTGGTGCCCAACTTCTTTTTCAAGGTAATTCGAGTTATTTAATAACCTGACCTACTCCCAAAATCAATTAAGCGCTTAAAACACTATAACAAATAGACAAAATATCAAGTATCACGTTACAGAATATAGAATGCATTTTGGGACATTAAGAGAACAAGGGTACATTTGGTATTTGTATGAGGACAAACAGTATAGACCAATTAAAGTAATGACCTATAAACTGCACCACTCTTGCGAACCAGAAAAAATAGTTATTTAAAAATTCGTAACCTTAAAATTATAGCATCGATTCAAAAACTAACATATTATAACGGCCCACCCCCGGTATCCCGTTTTGTTCATTGTTTTAACGTCTGAAATCTTGTTATTTACCTTACAAGTTTATTTTACTTTAAATTCTATACTTACTGTTTTTGGTCTTTTTCCTCTAGTAGTAGAAATGATCGTCTAGTTAATTAATTGATAATTTATATACCCACGCTGTGAAAATGTTATAAGGTAAATCAGGATTCGATGCAAAGTATAGTGCAAATTGAAAAATAAAACCAGACAAATTTATATTTAAACTCTTTTGTTTTTCATACTTTAAATGTGATGCAATAATTAAAAAAGTGTATTACAATTAATATGAACTATTTACTGAGATCTCACTTGAGTCCCGTTCAAACGCAGACCACGTTCATTTTCTATCAAGATATATTTTATTTAGCTTGATGATCAACGGAGTTAATGAACAGCGTCAATTCGCCAGTTGGTTAACTACTGTGTTCATGTTTATATTTTTATTTAGCTTGATTTTATTCTAGATATACACAGGTTGTACCCTCTTAGGTAATTATTACGACGAGTATAGAGGTGATGACCAACGGAAGCAACGAACAGCGTCAATTCGCCAGTTGGTTACCTTACTATGTTGATTTCACATATACTTTGTTTAAAACTTAATAAAATGGGTGGCTTAGTAAAAGGTGTCCCCCTTGAGCTAACGAACAGTGTCCATTCACCAGTTGGTTAACTTACTAATAAATTTTACCATCTCTGTTTGTATAATTTATCCAAGTTAATACAACCCTGTAAATTTCTAAATATTGATTTTTATTATTTCTACTGAAATACTAAAATTTACGCATCAAAAAACCAGATGTCTAACTTAACTCTCTTTCTGGGAGAATACCCGAAAGCCATGTGGTTTATTGGTTACATGTCAGACCCTTATTCAAACGAAAGCCCAGTGGTATCTCAAAGAAAGTTGCATAAATCTTTTGACTCACCATTGAAAATACCGACTTTAGATTCATCTATACGGTATGTACTAATTGTATCTAGCGTTGTGACGGCGTCGATTTAGGTACGTCGCAGCGTTGAGCGTCGCCTTGCGTCGAGGCGCCTAGTGTCATGGTGGAAAGAAAGGCATTTATTACGGTACTGTGTCGGGACAGATATACGGTAGAAAATACTTGGTGGTGCTACGCGACAAAGGGTGTCGTCAAGAATATTATAAAGGAAATATTTAGGGACGGCAAACGTCGAGAAATAAGGCGTGGGACGTTGACAGCATTCGGGGAATAGGAGGTTTAGGGGGTATTGTAGGATAGACGTCGGTTAAGAAGAGCGTCGATTTAGGAAAGGTACTGAATACTGTATATAAAATCATCAGAATTTTATTTTATTTTATTTTTATTTTATTATACAGATCTTTGGAAATACAATAAATTTATATTTAGGTGTTAGTCATAACGTTTGTTCGTAATATTTCTAAGCGTTATCGCTTTTTTATTTTCTACTGGATATAGGAGATAGTGGTTCGACGATTCTTATTAGCTAATTCTTTTTGAGCATAAAAGGATTGAATTGTCTTTTATTTACTGCATTGACAGCACTGCTCTGGCTTGTTTGAATTTTCTGAAGTATACATATTGGTCGATCACTTTTAGGTTATGTACTAATGAGTGATCCTGGTACTACTTCGTAGCGAAATTAAAACTTCAATTTGTCTCATTAAATGTTCATTTAAAGCCAAAGTTTCTCTATTTATAGCAATTTGAGCGTGGACTATTTGCTGGTCATGTAAAGCTTATTTAATTTAGCTTGGGGTTCACCCATGGATATCTTAATATATCCTATGGGCTGGGTGGTTATCCCTGTGTTAGGAGTTAAAGTTAATTATATTTAGTAGCTTGCTGGCTGGTCTTGTTGTCGCTTCCATGTCCGTTTCTTCTGTTGAATGGACGCTGCAGTCTTCTAAAACTTCTTTCATTTTGGATTTAAGTTCGCCCATGGCTGTCTTGATATCCACTGGAAGTTGTGTGTGAGTTTCTGTCGCAAGAGTTAAAGTCGACTCCAGCTGCTGTTGGGCCTAGTTGCCACTTCCAAATGTTGGGATCCCTCTGTTTGATAATGGTTGATTCGTTTTTATGTAAAAAACCGGTACCTGGGTGAGGTAAGTTACAATATAAGCTTAAAAAACCACTGAATTAGTTCATGCTTACATTTCAAGACGATCATGGAATAAAGAGGTCCTATCAGAAAATCCAAGCTAGTGCCCTATTGTAAAAAATATTATGCATACGAACACACTCAAAAGTACTGCGCTAACAGAGCACCGTTGCGTAAGATTTACATGGAAACATTTAATTGCAAATTGTGACCCTCCATCTAAATGCGTTTACTGTGGCAAAGACAAATCCTGCCAACTACAGGGAGTGAAAGTGTAACATTTTAAAAGTCTAATTATATAATGTTATTTTAAATGTGTGCCATCTGGTATAATTCCATTATCGCCAAACACCATATTCTAAAGAAAGGGAAATTTCTTGAAATGGGAGTACCACTAACCGAACGATCTCGCATTAGAAATTTAAATTTCATTTATTATTACCTTCTGCTCGTATCTGGTGGTGTTTTGGCTGTTAAAGTGGTAAGCTTAAAAAAGTATAATGTCTTTATAAAATATCTTAGTAGAAATACTATTCAAACATTTTGTTAATTATTAGTTTTTGATAGTAAAGTTAAATATATTTTTAGGATTCATTCTGGTTGCTAGAACGGCACAATATGTATAGTCACTAGTTTTTATTATCTATTGGTTCATTTTTTTTAGAAAAGTAGATGTTTCAGATTTATGTATCGTACAGAGCCACGTGAAAAACAAAATCTATTTTTGTCTAGAAAACGAATGAAATCAGCCATAACTCAACCGCTGTAAACCACACGCAGTAACTCACACGCTGTAACCCTCAAGCTATATACTACACGCAGTAATTTAAAAGTTGTAAATTGATCGAGCTGAGTTAACGGAAAAAGTGACAGTTACAACTCGAAGTTACTAGGAAGAACGAGTAACCGACAAAGGCGTTGGTTCCAGAGGGGCAGAAATCTCAACTACCTACAAACGAAGTGGCTAGCAAAAAAGCAAAAATGTGGTAATTACTAGTGACTAAAATTATTTATGACTGAATCAAAATTGATATCTGATAAACTGTAAATAATTTGTTTTCTGAACGGTTTCTTGTTATCTGAATAAAATCGTTAATTTTTATAAGTATATAGGTTGAATCTTCTTTTTTAAAGGTTACAAAAATTCTCTTTTATTCACACTTAATTCTGTATAAGTTTTTATTAACTTCTTTTTATTAATAAAGCTAGAGTTTATAATTCTCACTAGCTTTTAAAAATAAAAAAAGATAATTATTGGTGCCATACCTAAGAAACAATATAATGCGTAATAGTCTCATAATAATAGAATAGAATGCCAATGGGCTGCTGCAGCACCAACAAGAACTACAAGCAGTCCTAGACATAGAAACATGGACATATGACTAATTTCAAAAACTCACTTTACCAATGAGTTCTATATTAGATTTAAGTAATGCAGGGTTTGCCATACTATTCATGCGCAAAATACAATCAGAGGGAGTAGCAAAGTAATAAGTAGAGATGCGGGATACAGGACTAAATAAATTCAGGCTATTTAATAATAATTAAAATCTAAAACTTATGAAGTTATGGTTACCTCTTCATCATGTCCTCCAAAACATATAATTTAAAAAGAACAGTACCTAGACTTCCTAACTAGTAAAGGACTTGGAGGCAAGAGCGTAGATAAGGGGGGTAATGGGGGTAATTACCCCCCCCCAAGCCATAGTCAACATCAATATTTTTTTAAACTTTATATTAAACAAAAATAGAAAAATAAAATAAATACAATACAACAAAGAGTTTCTCAAACATTGTCATCTAAAATAATAATATTCCTGTAAATTAAAAATTAAAATTTATATACCATTAGTTCGTAATTGTTCAATATTTCAATTAGTGTTATTGACAAACAAACAAGTTTTAATAAAAGTTATGTGGATTTGAAAAATACACATTTGAAAAATTTGTTTGGATATATAGCGTTTTTTCCTAACAAATAAAAATGTATGTTTTTTAAATAGAACACTCCATATTTTATTTTTAGAATGGCCTGCGAATACTGTATTTAACTCTAGAATGTTTTTATAAAATATTACAGTGTTGCCAAATATATTTTTTTTTTAATTAGAGAATGATACAGATCCCAAATTAAATTATGATAATTTAAGTAGGTTTACATTAATTTCAAAATTGTTTAATATACAGACTAAGCTAACGAATAGAGGTGATACAACTGGTTTATTCTATACAGTGTTTTAAAACGTCTTAAATATGGCTAAATTTAAGTTCAATTTACTCAATTTTTTCAAACGCAACACATTGTATATTATCTTGGCATAAAATTCCCTATAAATTTGCCCATGTAACAATACCAATGTGTTAGTCAATAACACATATACAGGGTGTCACATCAGTGCATAATTGATCGAGAGCTGTTTTATTATTAGAAATACGAAGAAATGTTTAATATAAAAGTTGTATGACCATATTTAATAAATATTCTTTAATATACAGAGTGGTCCATAAATGAGGTGCTGACCAAATCTATACTTTTTTAAAGCAAAACACCCTGCAGGTAGTAATACATATTTGATTGTTTTCAAACAATTTTAATTGACTTCATTCATTTGCTATGTTGTATATAGGGTGTTTCAAAACGTGAGGTTACGATTTTCTCAATTTTTTAAATGGAATACTCTTTATTAATTAATTGGTGGTATGACATATAGGGTATTCCATTTAAAAAAAAATGAGAAAATCGTTACCCCTCATTTTGAAACACCCTATATACAACATAGCAAATAAACGAAGTCTATTAAAGTTGTTTGACGCTGTGAAAACAAATATAAAATGTATAAGTTTGATCAGTCCCTCGTTTATGGACCACCCTGTATATTTAAGAATATTTATTAAACATGGTCATACAACTTTTATATTAATTTATTTTCCTATTTCCAATAATAAAACAGCTATCGATCAATTACGCAGTAGTGGGACATGTTGGTATTGTTGGATAGGTAAATTTATAAGAAATTTTATGCTAAAATAATATACAGTGTGTTGCATTTGACAAAACTGAGTAAATTGAACTTAAAATTAGCCATATTTAAGACATGTTTCAAAACACTCTGTATAAAATAAATCAGCTCTATCACCTCGGAAATGGAATAGTCTACAAAGATCAACCTGAAGCCCCTTTTTTGTAACTGTGGAATATCTAATATAATTATTTCATATTATTTTATAGGTTCAAATTGTTACACCCTGTAAATTTAATTTCTTATCTTGTAGAGACATTTTTATATTTTGTACCACAGTTGAAATATCAGTTGGAATTAAATGGTTGTAGAATCAACATATTGTGTTTAATTCATAGACCATAATAATTAGTTAGTTGCAATCACCCTCAAATTAGGGTTAAATATATTGCAAAGTGGCGGCGAGAGATTTTTGTTAGTTGTGTTAGTGATATTATTGTGTAGTCAAGTCTTCGGCCTAATATTTTTTTTTCTGTACCTGATACAAAATGCCGGACACAGTGATAGTGCCATTTACCGGCAACATACAAGAATTCGTGCCCGGTAGATCAGACTGGTCAGTATATAAAAAAAGACTTATGAACTATTTTTCTGCCAATGATATCAAAGATGATAATCGTAAACGTGCAATAATTTTGAGCTTATTAAATGAAGAAGCATATAAACTTTTACATAATATGTGTATTCCGGAAGAACCGGAAGAGAAAAAATTTAGTGAGTTATTAACTTTATTAGATGAACATTTTAAGTCAGTTACATCAATTTTTGCTAACCGTGAAAAATTTTTTGGAGCCCGTAAGCAAGCCCAAGAAAGTCCTAAAGAATGGGCATCGCGTTTGCGTAGTTTAGTGTCCGTGTGTGAATTTGGTGGTTCCGCGGAAATTGAGAAATCGTTAGTGAATCAATTTATAATTGGCTACGAAAAAGGTTCAGTGAAAGATCGTCTTTTTGAAGAAAAGGCCACTGTGAAATTTTTCAAAGTTTTGGAAATAGCTTTGTCCAAGTCGGCGAATCAAACTTTTTTCGAAACAGCGATAAAAAGGGAACCAGAAATTCATTTCACCGGCGCAAGCACTTCTAAGTTTAAGCATCCTACGCATGCTCATCCTTCGTCTGGTCAGCGATATGGTCGCAGCGCAGCAGGAAGAAGCAGAGGTCACCCGGTAGGATCGTCAACAAATTTTAGGTGTTCCGTTTGTGGACGCAAAAACCATCAATCAGATAAGTGTTCTTATCGTGAGTGCCATTGTCATATTTGTAACAAAAAAGGTCACCTGGCTCCGATGTGTCCAAATAAAAATAATTCCAATAAATCGAATAATCGTGATAAAAATAATTTTTTAGATTCCGAAGATTATTGTTTGTTTAATTTATTTAATTTAGAAGAAAAGTCAGATTTGGTTTTAATAGATTTATCGGTAGAACAAAAAATGTTTACTTTTAGTTTGGACACAGGAGCTAGTTATTCTGTAATTTCAGATAATTTTTATTCTAAAAATTTTAGCAACAAATTTTTGCAGCAAACTAAAAAGGTTTTCCATGTATATAACGGGGATAAAATTATACCTTTAGGTTTTATTACTTGTGAAATCCTGTTCAAGGGAAAATATGGTACTTTAAATTTCTTTGTCATAAAAAATGGTGGACCACCCTTGTTAGGAAGAGATTTCTTTAATCTTTTTGATTTAACTATTTTTAATTTAAATGAACTTGCCATTCCAGTGGAAGTTAATTATTTAGTTGATAAATTTCAAACATTATTTTCACCAGGATTAGGTAAATTTAACAAAGGATTAATTTCTATTAAATTGAAACCTGATATTTCAGTTAGTCCCAAATTTTTCAGAGCACGTCCTTTACCTTTTATGATGAGAGAAAAGGTGGAAAAAGAACTTGATAGACTGATGGAGTTATGGGGAACTCCTATAGTTCCGGTATTAAAAAAAGATGGTTCGGTTCGTTTATGTGGCGATTTTAAAGTAACCTTGAATCCTTTTACAGAACTTGATTCTGACCCCTTACCTAAAATTGATGATTTATTTAGTAAATTAACTGGAGGTGTTCATTTCACGAAACTGGACTTATCAAATGCTTATCAACAAATATGTTTGGATGATGAATCAAAAGAATTGGTAACAATTTCGACTCATAAAGGGTTGTTTCGGTATAATAGAGCACCGTTTGGCATTGCAAGTATACCTGCAAAATTTGAAAAAATAATAGAATCGTTGTTACAAGGGTTGGAAGGCGTTGTCTGTTTTTTAGATGACATCCTGATTACGGGAAAAACCCGGGATGAACATTTAAACCGTTTAGGAACCGTCCTTTCTCGTTTACAAGAAGCAGGATTAAAATTATCAGTAAAGAAAAGAGATTTTTTTAAAGAAAAAATTACCTATCTAGGATATGATATTGACAAGGAGGGTTTACATACGTCAGAGACAAAAATTTCAGCAATAATGAATGCACAACCCCCCACAAATGTTATTTCTTTACAATCATTTTTAGGTTTAATAAATTATTATGGAAAATTTGTAAAAAATTTATCTACATTATTGCATCCACTTTATAATTTATTAAAAAAAAAGTCAACTTGGTGTTGGTCTGTTTAATGTCAGCAATCTTTTGAAAATGTTAAGAAAATTTTAGCGTCAGCACCGGTTTTAGTGCATTTCGATCCTGAACTACCTTTACGATTAGTTACTGATGCAAGTGATTATGGAGTGGGAGCATTAATTTCCCATAGTATGCCAGACGGCACAGAAAAAGTGATAGCTTATGCATCGCGAACCTTAATAGATAGAGAGAAAAAATTTGGTATTTTAGAAAAAGAGGCGCTAGCGGTTATTTTTGGGTTATGCAAATTTCATAACTATTTATTCGGAAAAAAATTTACTTTAGTAACCGATAATAAACCTTTGTCCTATATTTTTCATCCAAATAAAAAAATACCGGAATATTCCGCAAATAGGTTGCGCAGATGGGCAATAATTTTGTCGAGTTATCAATACGACATTGAAGTAGTAAAAAGTGAAAATAATCCTGCAGATGTTTTGTCCCGACTTCCTCAACCAGTGGAAGAGGATTCCGTGGAAAATGTAGATTTCAATTATATAGACATTTTTTCTATGAACGAAAATATACCGATAAATTTCGTGAAAATAGGGCAAGCAACGGTAAAAGATAAAATATTATCAACTGTTGTCGAATTCGTAGAAAACGGTTGGCCTTTAAATAAAAAATTTGAAAAGAATGATGATTTTAAATATTTTTATAAAATTAAAAATGAATTATCGATTGAAAATTACTGTTTAATTTGGAACAACAGGATTGTAATACCTGTTAAATTACAAGCAAATATTTTGGAAAGTTTGCACTCTACACATATGGGTGTGGTAAAAATGAAAAGCTTAGCGCGATCGTATTTCTGGTGGCCTAATTTAGATAAAAAAATTGAAGAAATATGCAAAACTTGCGAAAATTGTTTAAAAATAAAAATTCTCCAGAAAAAACCATTGTTCAATCTTGGCCTTGGCCTGAACAGCCATGGGAAAGACTTCATTTAGATTTTATGGGTCCTTTTTTAAGTAATTATTTTTTAATAATTTTAGATGCTCATAGCAAGTGGATTGAAGTTTTTCGTATGACTTCAATAACGTCATCGCAAACAATAGAGATATTACGATCTTGTTTTGCCCGATTCGGTTTACCCAATAAAATCGTAACTGATAACGGTACTTCATTTTGTTCATTAGAATTTGAAAACTTTCTAAAAAATAATCATGTTTTGCATATTACTAGTCCTCCTTACCATCCTTCCTCTAATGGGGCAGCAGAGAACGCCGTTAAGACAATTAAAAATGCTCTGAAAAATGCACTTGGGAAAAGCTCTAATATTAACATTAATTTAGCGCTCAATAATTTTTTATTTGATTATCGTTCAACCCCACATTGTACAACAAATGTAAGTCCGGCGAAATTAATGTTAAAAAGAAATTTACGCACTCGTTTTGATATACTTTTACCTGGTGATCAAACCAATTTGGGAAATCATATATCAAAGGTACAAGAAAAACAAAAACTTCATTCTAGTGGTAAAAGGTTTTTAGTGTTCGAGCCAGGTGAACAGGTGACTGTGCGCGATTATCGAAGAAAAAATAAGGTGGAATGGATAAAAGCCATTGTTGTCAAAAAAATTGGGAAAGTTACATATATTGTTAAAATTCCAGAATTGCAAGACACAGAATAGAAACGTCATTTGAATCAAATGAAAAAATTTCATATCGTGGAATCTTTACTTCCATTAGTGTCTCAAGCAGATGATTCAAATGAAGTTTCTATTGTAAATAATGATGTACATAGTGATGTAAATAGTAGTTTAGGTGCTAGTAGTAGGCCCAAAAGGGTGATCAAACCAGTGAATCGTTTAAATTATGATTAACTTGGTAGATTGTAAATATTGAATTTAAGGGTAATACTTCTTTTTTTTTTGAGGGGGAGATGTGGAATATCTAATATAATTATTTCATATTATTTTATAGGTTCAAATTGTTACACCCTGTAAATTTAATTTCTTATCTTGTAGAGACATTTTTATATTTTGTACCACAGTTGAAATATCAGTTGGAATTAAATGGTTGTAGAATCAACATATTGTGTTTAATTCATAGACCATAATAATTAGTTAGTTGCAATCACCCTCAAATTAGGGTTAAATATATTGCAGTAACAAATGGCGTGAGAAATATTTATTAATCTTAAGTTTATTGAAATGTAGGGTGTTCAAAAAGTTTTGAATAAAATTGTTTCTTTAGCCCTTCATTCTACGCCAATGGGTTATAGTAATTTATCGAAATAGTGTGTTAACTAATAATAACGATTACCTATCATATACATATTTTAATGTTAAAGTCTGTAAGGGAAGATATTTAGAAAATATGTATTTATGAAATTCACTTTATCACCCTGTAGAATGAAAATTGAGAAGTTTTTAGGAAAATTATATTTAGCTTTTCTTTATAATTGATTAGAATCTACAAATCCACAAAATTACGGTACTTTATTCTGAAACACCCTGTATAAATATATAAAAAATTAAAAAGTTCATTATAAAACTCACTCTTTTTTCTGAAAATACACATAAGAACTCTAGACGTTGTATTGGTACTATATTCAAAGATAACAGTGTTACCCCCTCACCCAAGAAAACAACCTAGCTACGCGCTTGCTTGGAGGCGATTTTAATGCAAAGCACGCCCATTGGGCTCTAGACTTACAACAACTAACGGTAAACACCTAAAAAAAGCAATGAGACAATTAAAATGTGAGGCGCATTCAACTTCAAAGCCAATTTATTGGCCCAAAGACAGAAACAAAATACTTGATTTCTACATCCAAGTTAATAAGGCATGTGACATAATTATCTCATTGTTCTACTTATAGCAATACCATTATCCACAAGGAAAGCACCCGTAGGCTGGTAAATAGAAAAATAGACTGGCAAAGCTTTGTAGTGAACTTTAAATAGAAATGCAACTTTTCAGTTCCATTAGGAATAGTACAACAACAAAAAGCAGCAGTGGATCATATCCGCAAATATTTCTCAGCGAATAACAGACTATAACTATCCTAAAAAAATATGGGATTTAATCTCTGAAAAAAGCTAATCAGATCAGAACTATATTAGATAAAACCAACTTTAACAACCACTAAGCAATTAGAAAGGCCGACAGTGCAAAATGCTCCAGTGAGGAATGCAGATGGCAGCTGGGATAGAAATACCATACAAAAAGTTACCAGGTTCGCAGAAGACCTACAAAATATGTTCCAACTAAATGAAGAACGAAAATTACCAAACTAGACTCTTTCATAAAGAGGTAATTCAATCATCAGATCAACTTCTCTAAAGAAAATTCCACAAGATATAAAAATAAATATTGATCCCAAGAAAGCTCCTGGTTTTGATTATATTGCAGAAAAAGTTTTAAAAAACTTCTGAAGAAAACCACAATAAAACTTGCATATATGTTTAATATTTCCTTTAAACTAAGATACATTCCTAGTTTGTGGAAAGTCTTTATAATCCCCAAAGGACAAAAATGTAGATTCATTATACAGTATGGTTCAAATGAAAGGAATAAATTCATTATAATGGAAGTAGTTGGTTTTTCGAAAAAATGCTCGGACAGGTCAATTTTGATTACTTAAAGCGCAATTTTTTAAATATAATTCAATTTTCTCCCACCTCCCATTTTTGGGCAGTGACGTCATTGACAATTTTTTTAAATAGTAACCCCAATTTTTTTTTCTTGATTTTGATAGATCTTGCAATTTCCTACTCGGAAACAATATTTGAAATATCTTACAAAAGAATTTGTAAAATTGTCATTAAATTCTTTATTATTATTATTATTAATTATTATTATTATTAATTATTATTATTATTAATTATTATTATTAGTATTATTTTTATAGATTAAGCACTTAATTACTAATAATTAGCTTTTATTCATTTATTGTGTTCTCAAAATAAAATAAAATTTATGTGTCTGATCTTTAAATGACTTTTATTCAAAAAAAATTGTTATGTAAGATATTTCAAATATTATGTTTCCGAGTAGGAAATTGCAAGATCTATAAAAATCAAGAAAAAAAAATTGGGGTTACTATTTAAAAAAATTGTCAATGACGTCACTGCCCAAAAATGGGAGGTGGGGGAAAATTGAATTCTATTTAAAAAATTGCGCTTTAAGTAAACAAAATTGACCTGTCCGAGCAATTTTTCGAAAAACCAACTACTTCCATTATAATGAATTTATTCCTTTCAATTGAACCATACTGTATCCTATTGTCTGCATTATCGAAACTACTTGAAAGCTCGGAAAGCGACAAAAAGTTGAAAATGTTAAAGGAATCAATATATTTTTAATTTTACAACAAAAGATAAAGTATAGCATGACGGCTTAAAACATAAAATGAATGCATAATCTGAGAAAGATATTAGTTTTCTTAAGGTTTCTGGGGACTGTCTCCTAAGTTTCCAACCCAAAGATTACACTAGAACTCCTGGCCCGAACTGCGCTATAGAGGTGATTTCCTAAATATTTTTTTGAGCAAAATAGTCTTAATAAAAGTTGTAGATCAAATTTTAAACAACTTTTTTGTATTTTTTTTTTTATATTTCCAATATGATTTGAAGGGCATTAGATATACCAATATAGTTACATTTTTTACAAAAAAAAAAAACTTAAAATAGTTGGAGAAAGTAAATGCTCTATAATTTTGTTGGTAAAAAGTTACATTCATGGCCTAATTACCCTCACTTGACATATGTTGCCCTGATAGCTAAACCGTTTTTTATAAAAAAAGAGGCGGCACACGACCGATGATAACCAATAGTACTTAAATAAGGTATATGATTCATTATACTGTTGTATCTGTATCTGTAACGTGGACTTAGGTTTCGCTAGGTCTATTGTGCATCCTCCAAAAATTATAGGCACCTACTAGCACGTGAGCCAGCCTACAGATTCTACAGAGTTAATGTAGTTCACAACGTCGCGAAGAGGTGCTTCTATTATATCGGAATATGTTAGCCGATACTCGCCGAACAATATCTTGTAATAAATGAGAGCGTCGGGTAATCGTAGAGAATATGCTCTATTGTCTTATCTTCTTGTTCGCAACCCCTACGGTGCGTATTCTGACATCCCATGTAATGGAGATGCTTTCGTAATTGGAAAACAACAGTCAGAATGCCAGTGATCAGTCGCAGATTCTATCTAGTCATAGTCAAGTATTTCTTTAATGTTGTCAGGATAACTTAAAGCCTTTCTGTTAACTCTGGAGTTTCTTGTTTCATCCCATATCTTCTTGAATTTCACAGATGTATATTCTTTAATTAGGTCTGTCACTACCGATGTTGTCAATCCAATAGAAGGGCCAGGCGAAAAAAGTATTTGGTTGGCTGTCTTCTTGGCTAGTGAATCAGCAAGACGTTTACCTTTCGATGTGGCGTGACCTTTGATCCATCTTTAGGTGTCCACATTGTTGATGGATACTTCGGCCAAAGTTTCGTGACATTCTAGTACTCACCCTCAATAAATTCGTGGTCTGGCCATGGTAGTAGTGCTTGTCTGTTATTTGTATAGATGAGCATGTTCCTTCCAGTGTTATTGTTTCTAGTAACTTCTTTTATTGCCTTTGGTGTAGATAGTAATTGTACTTCCGGCTCTTTTGTTTGTTTTGTTCTAACTTTATATAGCTTATGGAAGATATATCTCGGTGAAATGGAGTGCATGTTCTCTTGAAGCAGTGGAAGCGTAATAAATGCTTTCTGCTAAAAGAGACGTCTTGCCTTACCAGATCCTATATCAGGTTCTATTCCAATCGTACGAAGTCGGTCATTGTCATCAGAGCAAAATCCTTGACGTAAATATTAAGGGTAGTGCGACTAAGAATGACATGCATGGCTTTGGTTGATAAGGTTTTCATGGCTCCTGTTATGCTGAGACTTAAAATTTGTTCTAGTTTGCGAATATCTATCAAATATTGAATTTTCGATACCCAGACAACTGCGCCGTTTGTTTGTATAGGTCTTGTGATGGCCTTGTAAGTACATGTGACGACTCTGGGGATAAAACTTCAGGTGCGCCTCATGGTTTGGCGGCACTTTTCATAAGTAGTGTATGCTGTATTGACTCTGTTTTCTAAGTGTAAGTTCCATGTTATCTTGCTGTCAAAAGTAAGACATAGGTACTTCACCTCTATTGCACAGTTTAGTTTTGTGTTTAAGAGGTCTGGAGGTTTTAATTCCATTTTCATCCTTTTCCTTGTGACAAGAACTATTTCTATCTTATTAGCATTGATAGACAGTGAATGGTCCTTGCACCACTATTTTATAATTTTGAGAGCTACTTGCATTCTTCATCAGAGTATGTTCTTACAATTCCCTGTTATACTGTTGTAATTTTGTCACACACTTTTGCTGATTATCAGGTTTTAACACCAATGACACCTGTCATTTATTTATACTAAAATCCCTCATGACAGACGATAATTTACAGAAAAACAAAGATGTTCAAATCAAATTATTATTCTTCTACTAGTTGCTCTTGAGGTGGATCCGGCTCATTTCCAACTACAGATGTAAATGTTAAGGGGTGGTGGTTCGGTTATGCACCGACAAGCAGCACCCAACACCATTCTTCTGCCACTATAATATAACAGTTCGCCATCTATTAATCTTAAGGAGGATAAATATTCCGAAATGTTTTCCAAAAAATTATTAATTTAAAAAAAAACTAAATTTATTTATGGGTTTCTTAAAATCAACTTGTGCCATATGTCGAGAGTTGAATTAATCAAATAAGTTATTGATGTTTCTAATAAACTGTACTGTTGCCGCTGATTGCTTAAATTATTTTAGTTTTAAGACTTCATTGCAAAATTCTATTGAATGTGCCACAGAATTAAGTAGCAAGTCGCATTTTCATTATTTAATTTTTAAAGTCAATATGCGACGTTTTTACCTTATTCGACAAGTGGACTCCTTCCTCATCTTGCAGTTCTGATAATTTAATTGAATATTCCCATTTAATTAAATAACCGTCACCATTAATAAGAATTTGATCATGTAACAGGGATTAAAAAAAATCGCTATTTGCTTCTGAAAATGTACATCTGTAAAAGTCGATATAATGTTGTTAGTATCCATACTACACCCTAACTCTTTAATCATTGTAACATTATTAGATGCACCATCAAAAGTCACAGAAACCAACTGTATTCCTGTATCATGTATGAATTTTAGGCACTGTAACAACAAATTATTTTTCTGTCTACCTGTTACTGTATCTACTAAAAAAGATCCTAGCTTCCACATCTCATTAATACATACTAACATAAACACCAATACTTCTTTCCCTACAGGATTACAGTCGGTTTTAATGTGGGCTCCAAAATCAATAAACCCAACCCATTCAACATGTTGTCGAATGGCCATTTCATCAATAACTAAATTACAAATAAGTTTAAAATTTGTATTTTCTGCCTTGAATTTAAGTCGATTAAAAACTTTTTCTGAAAATCCTTTCTCTCCATTAACCGATTTACACCACCCTGATAATGTTTTAAGGAGTTCAAGTAGCGTATCTAGCCTAACTCATCAGCTTTTCAGACAGTGATTGTAATATTTCTAAGGAACCGATTTTCAAGCTATAAATAGATATAAATTGTGACGATTTTATCATATATTTTCTTTATTTGTTGGTAGGTACAATATTTTTCTTGTGAATTATATCTGCAGTTACTGGCCAAAAATAATTTTAAGATATTTATTGGGCCATTGGATTTAATATTTTCAATTTTTCAAATGTCACACAAATTTGTACCACTGTGAGCGAAAACATGTTAGTTGTATATATGTTTGTGTCTTTTGCCACAAATGACAAATGATATACTAAAAGTATGTCAATGAGGATACTTTATTTGGTGAATGTAATGGCATTATTTTCAGTCTGTTTCTATAAAAGAAAGGTTATTAATTATTGCATAAAATGGCCCAGTAGGATAGAGAGCTAGCCATTGCATTTTAAATTTTCCGCAAAGCCTAGAAAGAGAACTGAAAGCTTTAAAAGATAAATACTATGTTCCTCTTCAATTCAAAATTATCGGCAGGCTAATAGTTCCAATACATAACTGCATAAACTGCACAATTCACTATTATTTTTACGAGGTTTGTTGATAAAATTTATTATCTGTCATAAATCCAGTTAAAAACTCGCGTGTATAATTTCCCGCAATATTCTTACATGTCATTATGGTTTTTGTTATCTTCTTTATAACGTTCTTCTCATGTGTACTCCAGGGCAACATAATAATATGTCAGTCAATATTTATTTTTTATTTTAGTTCAATTTTTAATACAATTTTCGGGTCAAATGGTTATATGCAAATTATTTATTATTATGTAACTTGATACCAACGAAAAAATTTGCGTTATGTTTTTCCAAGACACAACAAATAATTCAAGCCACTGACTCAACTTATTGGAGACACATCGCACAACGGCCAAGCCGGATATAAATTTATTTAAAACGCTTGCGTCATACATGCAGAATATACGTGTTTATTACGTTTAAACGGAGCCATCGATCGAGTGGCTCGAATTAGTTTTTGGAGTATTTCGGTTGGCATTGTACGTAACTATATCAAGTGGGCCGATCCACTTAAATTGAATGATTACCTTTTTGTATGATAATAAAAACCAATAATTGTTTACAAATCGCCTGAAAAAAATAAAATAAACAATCTGTTAATGAGGTACTCGCTCGAGGACCAAAGTGAAATAATTTGAAAGGCCTCTTTCAGATTTAGAAATCACAAAAGGCAAAAGGCTTTTACCATTAATTCGTCAAGCATCAATAGTCGTACAAGAAAGTTTATTCAAAATAATTCTCAGGGCTTGGGTAGCTACTGAGAGTGTCGGCAGGTGGCGGATATCCGAACGGCCTGTAGCGATTTTTCATCCTGCAGGTTACCATGGAATACCCAATAAGTAACGCTAACTAACCTCTTAATCCAAAGGTGTCATGCGATCTATGCCGGAAGAATGCGTAGTGCCGGAAGGATGCGTAATAGCGGAAGAGCGCCACCGCGAACGGAGCATCCGGGATACCAGGCGACCTCGTGGAGTAATTACTCTTACTACGACAATACGAAACTCTGCAGTAGTTGACTACCCCTTTTCTAGCTACTCGTGGGATTAGAATGAGAAACCATCTAGATGACACCGGAAACGACAAGGACAATCCCCTTGACCGCCAGGAAGCTGGCGGAGAATCGTTGTAGATTACCTTAACCCCATCCACCAACGTCATTTCGGAGGAGTTGGAGAAGGTGCTACGTTCATAACTCAACTTCAACGTAAATCTCACCCACTAGCAATCGGCAAGCCGATGCTATTTCCCCAGGTAAATCACCAACACGCCAAAGTGGCCTCATATATCCTTATCAGCAGAGTCTAGACATCGCGTTTATCCAGGAGCCCTGGATTTCCAATAGTGGCCTTGAACGTTCTTGCATTTGGCTGTCAATGTTTTTTCTTTTAATTTCTAAATCAGTATTACCTATAATGATAATTTACGCTTACGTATTATGCATCATTTAATTTCTTAGTCTTTTATTTAAATATGTTATTTTTTGTTTTTTAAACAATTCGAATTAGAACAGTAAATAAACAATAATACAAAACAATAATTAAAATATATGACAAAATCACTTCGAGGAACCAAGTCGCTGCTATCAGGATGCAATCGAAATGCATTTACAGCTACCTACAATACTTCTGGATATGTAACGTGTAGAGGGTGGGTTACCTCACGGCACTTAGGCCTCACTAGGACCATTGGGTGAGACTCTCGGTAAAGATTCGAGACATGGAGTCGGCTCGATAAAAAGACTTGATGACAACCATACGGACACTGCCAAGGAAACGTTAGAGATTATTTTAGAGAAACACTTCCCAGGCAGTGGAATTCTGTAGGCTGTAGGACAAGCAAGTTGTACCCCTTCCTTCTAGGGAATCGATCACACGACCCGAAAAGAAGGTGACACTATGTTGCACAAGTTGTTTCTCCAAACGCAGTGAAATGGGCGATGAATTAATTCTCCCATTTTTAATCATCCGGAGAGGATGGTATATTTCCTGTCGTTTTTCAACAAGCACAGCAACCCTTGCTACCCCTCATTGTGAGGCTGTTAGTGAACATGAATGATTTACTTTACTTGTTTAGAGCAAGTCTGGCATAAAGCTATGTCCCGCTAGGTTGGACGATGGTGAAGTTTGTGTATTGTGACAGGTCTCCTGATTCACCTACAGTGCTTCAGCGAGTCTGTGGCGCTATGAATGTAATTCCCGAATAGGGGTTGCTCAGGCGCCAGTTTTGATATCGCAGTTTGCTCTGCGGCCCTGGGGTGCACGTAGAGTACACCCTCAGTAGACTCAGTGGAGTCCAGGTACAAACAAAAAAAAATAAAACGGATAGACCTTCACTGTTAAGTTGACCTACACTGGGGTAGTAAAGTAAATAAAGTTTTTCACTGCACTTTTACCTATTAATCACTACGCCCTGAAAACGGAAAAAGCAAAGGCGTAATTCAAAATTAAACTCAGGAATTTCAATCAAAAATATATTTACAAAATAAATGAAATAAATAAATAAATAATAATTTAAAATAAAATAAACGGGGTGAAATCGGTATATATATATATATATATATATATATATATATATATATATATATATATATATATATATATATATATATTGTTATAGTTTTATAACCTCACAATTTTAAAAAATACTCAATAAACTTCACTTACCCTTGCTAGCTTCTTGATATATTTTAGCACCTTTTTTTTAAAGCAGATCCTCTTTATCTCAGTGGTGTCGGTTCAAATTTTATACTTTATAAATTTTATTTATTTATTTATTTATTTTTTTTATTATTTATTACATTTATTTAATTTAATTTATTTAATTTAATTTATTTAGTTTATTTAGTATATTTATTAAATGTAAAAACAATAATTCCAACAATAAAAAAAATACCTTGAGTTATTGATTATTATGTCTAATGCTCTATATTGATAAATATGATTAAGGATGTTAATACAATAATTAGTCAATAAAATTATATGTCAATATTTGTTACCATCATTAATTGTATCATCCTGTAAATTTTGTTTTAATAAATAGACAAATTGCAAATACAAAAGGTTTCCAATTTATTATTAATATATCAACACATTATTTAAAATTCTGAATATCGAATCAATTGCCTATCCACTAACTTATTTATACTAACCAAACATTCATCCACATTCACACTTACTAATTACTAATATTATGCAAAATTTAACAAACAAATAATGAAATTACTCTTTGAAATGTGAAATCTAAATCGATATATGCCAACGTGACGTTTATCAAAATTTTGGCATTTCGACTATCAGTTATATTATAATAATAATTTCAGAAAAACTCCAATAAAATGACTATTTGCCTATTCTTATAACTAAATATAGTCTTTGTTAAATTATTAAAATTGATATCAAATTGTCTCTAGACTCTCGCACTAATAATAATGTGATTTACTCACAGAATAATGTCTCTCCTTCTATCCAGATCCAAATTCCTCAGTTCTTATCTAGTTTCTATTTCATGTGTTCAGGTTTCAACAGACTATTTGGGTCACCGTACAATTTCACGCGTTAAAACTATTTTACAACTATGTTATACAACTTGTCTATTTGTTCCTTTATAATCCAATTATTATGATTTTTGTAAATATTTAATTTATCTAAATTTAGGGCATTTTTAAGTTCTAGCAATTTGAAAGTTCATTCCCTGTCAGATTTTTTTTATCCACCTTCCAAAATTCCCCGTTTCCACGGATATCACTTACTTATCATATTTTGACATTTTTTCAAAAATTAAATTTGCTATACAGGATGATATTTTTTTAGTTTTTAATTTACCCAAATATACACTTTATTGACTAATATTTTTTTTTAATTAATAATGATTCCTTATCATGACAATTTCCCCCAATTTACATTTGGAATTTTCCAAATTATTTGGTAAAATTTCAAATGAAAATTTAACTTTTTTTTTTTATATGAAAACTAAATTTAAATTATTATCAATTTATATTTTTTTATATTTTTTAGTTTAAGTAATTTATATAGTGTAAATAATTTATATATGTAGTTTATATTTTAAAAATGTTGTTGCCCCATGTCAGTAGTTTCTTGGTCGTCATGAATTTGTTCAGAAGTGTCATCAAACATTGTTTTCCCCCTTTCATAATAATTAGTATTACTACTATCATGCCTATCATATTGGTTATAACTGTTACCATTGTCATTGTATCCGTTACCCTGAAGCATATTATTATTATTATTATTATGTGAGGACAAATTTCTCTCTACTCGTGTTAAATAACTGCATAATTGATCTAATTTTTTTATATTCTGAATCGCTATAGTTTTAGCTAATTCTGATCTATAGTGCCTAGCTATGAACATCACCATTTCCTCTTCTGGAATTGGAGGTTCTAAGTACTGCGCAAGTGCATACAAGTGAATTGCATAATTATTTAACCCATATTTTTTATTTTCCCTGTATTTACCAAAATATAAATTTTCTCGTATAGACGCTTGTATATGTTCCCCCCAAAATTGTTGCATGAATACTCTTTCAAAATCTTCAAAATTTTGAATTTCATTTTCCCTACTCGAAAACCATACCAACGAATGACCTTCTAAATGTTTCCTAATATTTTCCTTTATATCATCTATGTCCCTCATAACTTTAAATTTATTTTTTAAAATTTTTATGAAAACACGCGGATGTAACTTTTTAATGTCACCATCAAATTTATGATTTATACTGTTATTATACGTCACTTTATTTGCTTCCTCTTGATTGTTTCCACACCTTCTTTCTTCTTGTATTCTTTTTTCTATCATTTCCAAATTTTCATGTATTTTGTTACATAAATTTTCTTTGCTTTTTTCCAATCGGTTGTTTATGTCATCAATATTCATCTTAAGCTCCTTTCTAGTCTTTTTATTTTCTTCTTCTGCAATTCCTAAATTCACTTGTATCCCTTCTTCAATTCTACTCTCCAATAATTGTATATTCTTACTATTGCTTATCACTTTTTTATCAATTTTCCTTATTTCCGTTTCATTTTTCTCTAACTTCGTCTCATTATCTTTCTTGTATTGATTTAACTTTCCTTCAATCTCTTGCTGTATTTTATTAGTTTCATCTTTAATCTGTTCTTTCATTTGTTCTTGCAGTTCCTCTATAATTTCTATTTTAATATTTTCTACTTTCTCCTTTATTTCTCGTCTTGTTTCATCCATCTTCTTGTTTGTTTCATCCATTTTCTTGTTTGTTTCATTTTGATTAATATCCATCTTCTTGTTTGTTTCATCCATCTTCTTCATCATGGCTTGGAACATTTCCATTATCTCCATATTTCCAAATCCTTTCTCTTCATTTTTCTCTATATTATCTCCAATTTCTCCTCCTCCTTGTCTTTGTACAGTATTCTCTACATCATTTATTACTTCTCTACTTCTCTCCTCTTGTGTGTCATCCTTTCCTTCTATCCCTGTATCTTCTTGCCTAGTTATAAACACAACTTCTTCTGCATTTTCTCCCTCGTGTTCTATTGTCCTATACAATCTTTCCAATAATTCCTTTTTTAAACCTGTAGTTATCTGCCCTCTTCTTGCTAGTTCTTCTCTCAATTCTGTCGCTTTCAATTCCTTTATTGTTTTTTGAGTTTTCCCTTCCATCTTTCTAATCAATCCACACTATACACTTTATAAATTCACTTTGATATAATACACTTGTTCTGTATTTAATCAATTTTTCTATTTACAACTGATGTCTCTCAAATCGAGCCCTACGTTGGCTAGCGCCAATTGTTATAGTTTTATAACCTCACAATTTTAAAAAATACTCAATAAACTTCACTTACCCTTGCTAGCTTCTTGATATATTTTAGCACCTTTTTTTTAAAGCAGATCCTCTTTATCTCAGTGGTGTCGGTTCAAATTTTATACTTTATAAATTTTATTTATTTATTTATTTATTTTTTTTATTATTTATTTATTACATTTATTTAATTTAATTTATTTAATTTAATTTATTTAATTTAATTTATTTAATTTAATTTATTTAGTTTATTTAGTATATTTATTAAATGTAAAAACAATAATTCCAACAATAAAAAAAATACCTTGAGTTATTGATTATTATGTCTAATGCTCTATATTGATAAATATGATTAAGGATGTTAATACAATAATTAGTCAATAAAATTATATGTCAATATTTGTTACCATCATTAATTGTATCATCCTGTAAATTTTGTTTTAATAAATAGACAAATTGCAAATACAAAAGGTTTCCAATTTATTATTAATATATCAACACATTATTTAAAATTCTGAACATCGAATCAATTGCCTATCCACTAACTTATTTATACTAACCAAACATTCATCCACATTCACACTTACTAATTACTAATATTATGCAAAATTTAACAAACAAATAATGAAATTACTCTTTGAAATGTGAAATCTAAATCGATATATGCCAACGTGACGTTTATCAAAATTTTGGCATTTCGACTATCAGTTATATTATAATAATAATTTCAGAAAAACTCCAATAAAATGACTATTTGCCTATTCTTATAACTAAATATAGTCTTTGTTAAATTATTAAAATTGATATCAAATTGTCTCTAGACTCTCGCACTAATAATAATGTGATTTACTCACAGAATAATGTCTCTCCTTCTATCCAGATCCAAATTCCTCAGTTCTTATCTAGTTTCTATTTCATGTGTTCAGGTTTCAACAGACTATTTGGGTCACCGTACAATTTCACGCGTTAAAACTATTTTACAACTATCTTATACAACTTGTCTATTTGTTCCTTTATAATCCAATTATTATGATTTTTGTAAATATTTAATTTATCTAAATTTAGGGCATTTTTAAGTTCTAGCAATTTGAAAGTTCATTCCCTGTCAGATTTTTTTTATCCACCTTCCAAAATTCCCCGTTTCCACGGATATCACTTACTTATCATATTTTGACATTTTTTCAAAAATTAAATTTGCTATACAGGATGATATTTTATTAGTTTTTAATTTACCCAAATATACACTTTATTGACTAATATATTTTTTTAATTAATAATGATTCCTTATCATGACAATATATATATATATATATATATATATATATATATATATATATATATATATATATATATATATATATATATATATATATCTACAAAGTATTACTGAGCCTCCCCCCATGTTAAATTTCAGGTTCACTGAGACTCCGCTGTTACTGGGCTTCCGATATACGGATCCCCAGTGACAACCCATTGAAAATTGTTCCAGATGATGTAGACACCCTAAAACACCCATTAACACAAAAATCTCGAGGACGCCCATTTGAGCCGTTTTTTGATCCTGTATAAAATATTAGTTCAGGCGTTCGCCGCTTGGTGCGCTGCTAATATACATTTCGCTGTGTATAAGATGTTTAATGTTACATGTCAACTGGGCGCCTTAAGCTATTCGCTGCGCGCTTTTGGTTTGGCAACGTTGCAGTTGATTATATATACGTAATAGGAGGCTCGCTGATTTTGTCTTTCGACTCGAGTCATTTTAAAAATTAAAATTTCGATCTTGAACGCGACAAGTACTACAGAGCGCCGTAGAAAATAAAATGCCGCAATAAACATTTTTGTTTTAGAAAATGTTTAATAATTTTTTGGTTGATATTATTTAAATAATAAGGTTAGCACCTTGATTAGTACGTATATTTAGGCATTATTATAAAAGTAAATAAAAAGAAAATTCCAACTCAAATGTGATATATGACCAAGACGTAAAATAAAATAAGTAAACTTTTTATTTTAATTTAGTTTATTTTCTCATAATTCAATATATCTTGTAATCATCTTGTAATGACGTCAATGACAGTATTTTATAAATAGAACACCCTATATTTTTACCAATTTTACAAGAACAAGTTACGTATTGTATCAGGGATCCTTACTGGGCATTGCCCACTAAAAGGACACCTTAAGTAAACTAAGAGTAGTATAATATAGTGAGCAGATTCTGTGAAGAGGAAGACAGAACCTCCATTCACATTCTGACAATGTGTAGCACTCCAAAATCCAAGGACACTATACCTAAGAGCATATTAAATAGAAGAGTGATATTTACCTAACTTGAAGCCACTCAAGGAAGATATGATTGGAAGGATCGTTGTAGGCATTGCGACATTTCCTTGCTGCATTAGCGACAAAAGGGGTACAATAAATATTTTAGGTCGTAGTGTTTTAGCACCCCATTCCCAACATAACATACAAATTTTTAAGCTTCATTTTATTATGCTGATTTCAATTGTATCACCACTTGCTTCAAATTAATACAAAGAATTGTTTAAATTAGGTCGATTTTTATTCTAAGGCTGGCACATTTTTATCACATCCTAAACTGACACACAACATTCCCCTCTCCTCCTTCCCACTACTAACCAATACAATTTAAATAGAAAACGTACTAAGTATTACACATCAACGCAAATGTAATTTAATGAATAATTTTTAGAAATGTGACTGTTTATAGTGTTACTTTTGATTTTAGCGCCCTTTAGCATGATAAAAAAGTGGTACGTATTGTTAAGTGTGACAGCTCATTTGAAAGCTTATTATAATAGTAATTTAATGTGCAGCATAATTTTGTTAATTTGGTTTATTGGGATTTTCATTACATTTATTTATTCTTAACCTTAATGGCAACAATCTATTTAAGTTCATGTTCCTTCGAATTAAATTTTGTTACGTTGTCCTATAAATCATTAAAATTGACTTTCCACTGAAGTGTCGTATTGTGGATTATTCATTTTCATGCATCCAAAATTAAAATATACCATTTCGAACTTTTCGTGTGGAATATAGAGATTTAAATAAATATAAGTATGCTTACATCCTTGAGACTCATTGCGATATGAGCTGTGCAGTGCACTACCTATTCAATGGTATGTACGACTTCCACCTCACTCCAACTTAAGTTCGTCCCTAATGGATTTCGCTTATATGGTCCGCGTTTAGATTTTTGAAGATGTATACGGTACGACTAGGCCTCCAGCTGTGTTAATTTTCAGGTTCACATAGCCTCTGCTCTCGATTATACAATGCGGATCTAAAGTCCCTCCACCTCCTATTTATTTTTTGATCCGTCATGAGATATGAATTCATAAAAATCTTTGATTTTAAACGAGAATAATACAGTGCCAAAGGTTAAATATTTGTGGTACACCAGTTGATAGCATTGAACATTTAAAACAAAGAATTCATTATGAGTAAAAAGAAAAAATATTTTAGTTATATTGATATCATTGGAAAGGGTTTCAAATAATATATCACTTGCCATAACGGCTCCCGTCTGCCATTTTTAATGATTACGTCACCTAATATAATTAAAAAGGTAGTGTACATTCCTTGGTTTAGTTTCCCAAAATTTCAAATAAAAAAAAATATATATTCATGTTTAAAGATACTAAATGGGGCAGTATACAAGTTTGTAATAGGTACACAAAAATAAATAAATATTTTTTAATGAAACTGTGGTTCTTTGTATATTAAGGTACTATAAGATATGTTCCTAATATACACTATATCTAGCGCTATATCTATAGAGTGTGACTGGGCCTCCAGCCTTGCTAGTTTTCAGGTTTATTGAGACTCCGCTATCCATTATATACGGATTCTACAGCAGAGTCTCAGTTAACCTAAAATGATTCATTTTTACTTTCCTGAAAGTAGAGGAATCATGATTTTTTTTTGACCTCGAGTTTTCCACGGATTTTTACGTTTTGAGGTCCCCTGAATCCGTTTTGACTATTTTTGCGATGATGTCTGTGTGTGTGTGTGTGTGTGTGTGTGTGTGTGTGTGTGTGTGTGTGTGTGTGTGTGTGTGTGTGGGTGTGCGTGTGCGTGTGCGTGTGCGTGTGCGTGTGCGTGTGCGTATGCGTGTGCGTGTGTGTTTGCGTGTGCGTGTGTGTCTGTATAACTCATGAACCGATACAACGAAAAACACCAAATTTTAAACTTAAGCTTTGTTTTAGCGTCCAATGAGCTGATTAGATTTTGGGCAGAGTCGGAACATCTGGGGGGATACTTTATAGGTGGTCATTTTTATATTTTATGGAATATTTCTGTTATTTACGTTTGGAGAAGAAAATTCTTCAAATAATTATCTATAATTTTTGTTCTATGCAAAATTTTCCTAAAATGGTCCGTATTCGAGAAATTTGACAAAATGTAAAAAAACTAATTTTTTATAAAAATTGTTTAAATAAAAGTTGTTTGTAATATAATTTTTATTCTATACATAATTTCTCTAAAATGGACCGTATTCGAGATATTTGAGAAAATGTGTAAATTTCGAATTTTGAAGAAAACTCAAAAACTGATAAAGAAAAAAACATAAAATTTTAAACTTAAGGTTTATTTGGGCCTGACGTGAAATGATTAGATTTTGGACAAAGTCGAATCATCTGGGGGGATACTTTATGGGAGGCCGTTTTTATATTTTATGGAATATATCTGTTATTTATGTTTGGAGGAGAAAATTGTTCAAATAAAAGTTACTTCTAATATTATTATCTATAATTTTTGTTATATGTCAAATTTTCCTGAAATGGTCCGTATTCGAGAAATTTGACAAAATGTGCAAAATTCTGATTTTTATGAAAATTGTTGAACTAAAAGTTGTTTGCGATATCGATCTCTATAATTTTTGTTTATACATGATTTTTCTGAAATGGACCGTAATGGAAAAGTGCTAAATTTAAATTTTTCAGTATTTTCGTTTTCAATGAATATCTATAGATAAATGTTTCGAGGTAGATATATGTGGACAATGTATATATTTGGTTTATCCTCCTCTAAACATTTATAGAAGTGCTGCAATAGGTTGTACAAAATAACCGGAAAAGCCTATAATAACTAGATAGGAAAGTCATGTGTTGGACACATCAGATTTTTAAATATAGGAAATGGGAGAATATAAAAGTGTGTAATCGGTACGCAAAAAAGTGTTGAATATTTGCTACATAGGAGTTTGAATTTTTAGTTTTCTTTTTATGGCTTTTTTTTTAGTGCAAATATGACATGTTTATTTACGTGTTTGTTTTTATTTTTTCATGAATTTTTTATAAATAAATATTTTTTAATGGAACTGTGGTTCTTTATATATTAAGGTACTATATACGTCCTAATATATATACCTAAACTATATATCTCGCTATATTTATAAAGTGCGACTGGGCCTCCAGCCGTGTTAATTTTTAGGTTCACTGAGACTCCGCTGTTAATAATATATGGACTCTACAGCAGAGTCTTAGTGAGCCTAAAAATTAACAAGGTGGGCCCAGTCGTACCGTATGGATATATAATGAGAATGTTTACTCATCAGTAAGCTTTAAGGATTTTTTTTTGAATTCGTTTAAAAATTTATATTATGTAGTAAGAAACTATTAACAGATTTCTATAATTTTTTAACCAGTTTTAAATATACAGTGAGTCCACTTAAGTACGCAGTATATTAAATACTTTTTTATTATTAAATTAACGAGAAAAAGTTATTCTTCATAAAAAGTTCTGCATTGTTTAAAACCTAAAACCATCAAATATTTTATTTTATAAATTATTTTTAGTACCTTCTGGTAATCTATGTAGACGTAAATGTTTCAATCTATATTTTTGTTCTTGTTCATCAAATTTATCATGTAGATTTTTATTTTCTTTAAAGCGTACTGATATATTATTCATTGATGTGATTTTATAATTTACTTCTTTTAAATGTTCTTCAATTGTTGTTAAAACAATATCGGTCATTGTTTAGCCAGATCTTTTAAAACCTTATATGTAATAATAATATCGGCGAAAAATTTCTGAGAGGTATCTGTAACAACATTATTTAATTTTTTGTCTTTTTGTAAACACCATTATTACATTTATGAAAACAAAAATTTTAATTTTAAACTAGTATTGAGCAAAAAAGTCATTATAATATATACACACAAAACTTGAGAAGACTTAAAAAGAATAGAACTATTGCAATTGGTTTGCCGGCAGAAACGACGAATTCGCATACTACTCGCTAAGAAGGTTTATCTTCAACGGGTTATTATTATTTTAAATAAAAACATATGGTCTGAGTAATTAAGTTTTTCTTTCTTTTGCTAAATAAATTATTAAAAAGTGGCAACAGTGCTTGGAGCCTCAGTAAATACATTCTCTCTAGTAAGAGGAGGCGCATTAACATAAACAGTGTCAAAACATATGTCAAATGTATATAGTGGACGTTACGTTGACCTATCCAACTAATGGTAGTTGAATTAGTCTTTACAAATAACGGTGTATATAATGGCGTATATACGGTGGAGTTTTGGTAGGCCATTTATGGAATGGAGTCCCAGTAATGCCACGTAGCTAGATATATATATATATATATATATATATATATATATATATATATATATATATATATATATATATATATATATATATATATATCTGTTTAATAACGGTAATAAAATAAATGCAGAACTATGTATGTTGATAAAATAAAAGGTCTCGGTATTTACAGAAAATGATATAACGGTAAAATTAACTATGACCTATACTATACCCATAAGAAAATAAAAATAACAATTTTCCCTTTAAAAAAAATTAAAACGGTGGGCACTGACACCCTTAGCACAAATTCCTTGCTATTAATGAAAACGGCCGGTTTTAGCCATAAGAAAAAATCTACAATAGTAAAACTAAATATGATTCAAACTATACGTTTTAAAAATAAAAAAAATTAATAAGATACTCTCAGTAATAAAAAAAAATATCGGTAATCGGCCAACGGTGGTGAACAGTATCACCCTCCACTCATGAGAGAAAAAAATGACGGATGCCTTTGTAAGAACGACGCCTAATATCCTCCCCGCAATATTATTTTACTAGGCACAATAGACCAAATAACGGGTGTCTTAAAGCGGTATTATTCGACCAATACTTTGAGAATTTTTATTTTATTTATTCGGTTTCAAATTTCTCTTATGTAGACATCTGGGAATCCATAGCTTCTACAAAACAGAAACAGCTGCGACTCTCGACAGGGATAGCAAGCGAATACCACTATCATCCCTTGGTTAACACGAAAATGGTTGAAGGGCACTAACGCCCCGGATTTAAATACAATTCGTTACCCTGACAGGTACTAAGAAATCAAAAATATCGGTCGAATAGCTCAGGTAATTAATAGTACGGAAGTGAATGTTACAGGGAGAATTATTAGACGGAATTTTAAATAAAAAGGCCTACCTTAATTAACTTCTTAACAAAAATCGCTTTACGGTAAAAACGGCACTTCAGCAAAACAACTTTTACTAGCGAACTGACGGCGTAGCAGAAGGAAAAGAGAGCTCCTTCATCGCAAACATTTAGTTTTATCAGAATTCGTACTTTTGCCGAAATGGGGCGGTAGCCCCACCTAGAGGAAATAAATTGTTATTGCAAAAAAAAGTTAATTGATCAGCTTACTGATAAAACCTACTAGAATTGCAATTTTACAAGACGATTTACATTATTGTGATATCGAAAAGTTTTAAACTACGAGGGCTCTTGCAAATGTTTAAAAACGGTAATTCTATGGAAATATTGGTTACAGGGGGTCTTGCAAATGTTCATAGATGGAAATTAATTTTAGAAATTAATTTATGGAATAAATTAATGGGAATTTTAGTGACTTCGTCACAGTATATAAACAAGGCTGGTAGAGTAGATACCTCCCTACCAAGCTCCTACCATCCAATCTGCTCAAGCATCCTTTTGTTGGAAAACAATAGAGAGAATTCTAGAAAGGCATATTAAAAAAGGACGCCTTTCCTCAGTCTCTGTTCGCTTCTTTTGAAACAAACTGACCTGTAACTAGATAAACAGCATGCTTTCAAATTGGAACATCATTTCAACTATGCATGTAGAGAGTCACTTTCAGGCCTGCCAGAGGATGTCCACGAGGATGTCTTACTGTGGACCATTCTAACGGATAACCTGCTGGACGACCTCCCTTGGCAGGAAGTGGATTTCCAATGCTATGCGGATGATCTGGTTAGGGAAAGTACGAACAGGTGATCCCCAAAATCCTTCAACAAGTCCTAAATTTAAACAACAGATAGTGCGAGAGTGAGCAAATGTCTCGGAAAAGTGTTATCGTTCCCTTCACCAAGAGAAGAAATCTCTACAAACTTCGACAACCTACCGTGGCTAAGGAAACTATTCCTTTTGCGGAGGAGGTGAAATATTTGGGGATTATCCTAAATAAGAAACTCATCTGGAACCCCCAATTAAAAAACAGATCATCAACAAAACCAGATTATCCCTCTAAACCCTCAGAAGGATATGCACCAAAGCATGGGGAATCAATCCTCAACTGAACTACTGGATTTACCAAACAATGGTACTTCAACGGGATGGCTAGAGCAAAGCTGGCTGAAATCAAGCGGCTTGCGAGCCTCGCCATTTCTGGGAAAATGTCAACCACACTGACTGAAGTCATGACGACCATGTTGGACGTAACCCCCATTCACATTTTGAAGAAAAAGGAGGCCAGAATAGTCTCCTATAGATTCTTGAAGGTGGGAAGTCAATGCAGTGAAGAACTGCAATGGGACAAGACGAGACTTAGGAGTGAGATTAATAACCACTACATTATCGGCATGGTCTCAGAGTCGATAGTTCTCTGACAGCACAGAAAAGTCTTACAGTGTCCTTATTATATTATATACATGGATGGCTCCAAAACTGAAAAAAAATAGGAGAGGAAGTTTTTGGCCAGAAGCCAAAAGTTGACATCAATAAACCTAGGCTCTCTGTCCACGACCTTCCAAGCAGAAATTATTGCAATAGAATTGTAAGCGAGAGAGTTGATTAATTTTCTCCCTGAAAACGAGACTATAAAGATCTTTTCGGATAGCCAGGCAGCCCTCAAGGCTTTGAGCTCCAATCAAGTTGACTGAAAGCTCGTTTGGAACTGAATAAATACCATTGTCTTGGTGTCCGAAACAAAGTTACTTTGATCTGGGTTTCGGGACACAGTGGTATGGAAGTCAATGAAAAAGTCGATGCTCTCGCTAAAAGAGGAACCAAATGTGAGTTCATAGGATCAGAACCATGCCTGGACATTGAAAAGAGCACTGTCAAAGGAATTGTCTTAAAATTGACAGAGGGTGCAACACTCATGAACTAGGAAGATACCTTAGGGCTAACTTATTCGATAGCGGTTATTACCAACCCTTCCATGAACGCCTTTGCTCAGATCCAGGAATGGAGTGGGAAATTTCTACGCATGATATGACATTGTCGTCTGGGTAACCACATCAGAAGTATAAGTAGTATAAGACTGCAACAAATATCGGACTGTCGATTTTGCAGCATGGAAGACGAATCTGCAGAGCACATTTTATGCTCCTGCTCCGCTTTGGAAAGAACTAGGTTCCAGATCTTCGGATTCATCCAACTGGAGCCTACTGACTTTAAACAAGTCTCACCCAATTCAACCATGGCCTTCATCACAAAGTGTGGCTTGTACAGTAAACTATAAGTTAGACATGAACAACAATATATCAATCTAACCTAATCTAACCTAACCTTAATCGGTATATGTATTTAAAATATAACTGGATTTGTGGATGTGATCAAAAAAAAATATTTTTTATTGCTTGTGCTTCGTTTGGGCGTGATTAAAATTTGGGCATATGGTACCCGTCGGGGCACCTGCGAAGTACGTGATACACTGGTTTGGTAATAACTGTATTTTATGGCCACTGGGTGTTGGGTTAAATAGGTAAGAAAGGTTTTGATTTTTCTCAAAAACCTTTCATGAACGTTGCATTTACGTTGTATAATAATGTTATTACGTTCCCTTTAATTAACATTGCCAAATGACTTGCCGACGTTATGTGCTTGTTAGTTATTTTGTCTTTCTTATATCTTGGTGTTATATTATTTAATGTCAATATTGCTTGCTGCAGGGTGGTGTATAGTAAAATAAAATAAAAAAATAATAAAGTATATTCCCATAGTTACGAATTCATAATCCACACTCGTGGATAACGATCTCTTAATTCGTAATCTAGCGCCTGATATTACATTATGTGCTTGAGATGGAAACAAAGACATAATGGCAATAAAACATGTCTGATTTTTATAACTTAGAGTTTATT